>VZTX01004041.1:216769-270535 GCA_013400915.1 Pardalotus punctatus | reverse complement strand
TTGGAATGGACCTTAAAGCACTGAAACACAACCATTTTGTATTCTGCAAGAGCTGTGCTCAACTGAGAAGCAGAGGATATCCTGACAATCACGGCATGTTCCTGAATGCCAACCAAATTAATAATCCTATGTGCAGTTTAGTAGCCCAAATGACCAACCTCCAGAGATGTTTAGGAATTTCCCTGCTCATATTTATGGAAATACAGAGGTGTATAGCACAAATTTGAGCTTCTATGCACAGCCACAAGCTCCAGTCCACTATTGTGCTTCTCTTCCTTGCAGGTGTACGGTCTTTCAGGCACAGAAAGTAATCCTATACCAAGATCCCCTCAGGGCCGTACAAAGGATTAATTCACTGTGTCTCAGTATCGATTAAGATGCAAACACAGTGTTTTAACACACAGGTTTTAACTTGCTTCAAGAGAGATGCTTCATACAAGATTCCATCAAAGAACAGTTCTTTCAAAGTCATAATCAAAGCACAACTGAAATGCAGAACAGATAACTTCAGAATTATCAATCTCAAAAGAGGTCAGAGATGCCTGAAGTTTCTCTGCCAGAAGTAACTTAGGCTTTATTAAATAAATCCACCCAATTACACAAAAATCATGAACCTGATTAGGAATATGTAGGCAAGGGCTCTTTTCCCAAAAGATAAGATCTCTCCTCCTCCCTTGCCATCTGTGACCCAATGTGACTATGAAGAAACACTGCAGCTGACATCAAGCCATGAAGGTGTCTCCAAATAGATTAATTACATGTTGACAAAACTACTGCTTTGCATAGAAGGCAGCTAACAAAATAAAACTTGTTTCACGTGTTGGCAAATATTGTGCAACAAAAAAACCACTACTCCTGGCTCAAGGTGTTGCCTTCACTTCAATGAAGTCCCATATCCAGAAGCAGGTAGCCATGCCCATGCAGTTTATTCTCAGAAAAAAATCAGTGGTGGGATGCACACTGCATAAGTTAGTGCTAGTCCAGAAAAGCTCTGTAAAATACAGCTAAACTCTGCTTCCTTTTATGGACACATGCAGATATCTTAGATACAGCAAAACCAAAGCAAAACACTTTCCACCACTGATTTTGGTTTAATATTCCCACTCCAGACTGGCAATAAAAGGGAAGTGGCTCAAGTGGCTCTGACTCAATGCAGGCAGAAGTCCTTTAACACAGCTGTAGTCAAAGGAAAGCTGGCAGACGTAACAAGAAGCTACAAACTCCTTTGCCAACACATCCATATGATCCAGGAACCTTAGTGCAGTCCCAGGCTGCTCCTGGATACTTTGCTCCATTGCAAATGCATTTGTTTTTACTGTAATGTTTAGTAATTTTACTGTAATGTTTAGTGTTGGAATGAGCAGTATGTTCAAATGCTGCTTGCAGTTTACACACTTAAATGACCAAAGGTCTCGGGCAGTTGTTTTTTAAATATAATTCACTTTAAGCTGTATATAAAAAAAAAAAAATCCTTCATGAAAATTGTGTCCTTATATTCAAAGGAAACAAATTAGGCATTTCTAGAATCCTAATTCTGGAAATTCTGGTTTGCTCTGAATTGCTCTTGTGATGTGACATTTTGAGTGGTTCAATGGAAAGTGAGGATTTAATCTAATTTCAAATTATCACATATATGTATATCTAAATACTGGGTTTTCAACAGAAAATTAAAGAAAATCTAGACAAAAAAAAAAGTGAAATATATGGAAGAATGGCCTCTGCTATTGAAATTAAATGTTGATTACTGTAGGGAAAAAAAAGANTATATCTAAATACTGGGTTTTCAACAGAAAATTAAAGAAAATCTAGAAAAAAAAAAAAAGTGAAATATATGGATGAATGGCCTCTGCTATTGAAATTAAATGTTGATTACTGTAGGGAAAAAAAAGAAGCTCAACAGGCCAATAAAGATACACTTGGGAATTGACAGTGGTACAACTTCAAAAGAAATATCAGTCATCTCCTGTGTTGTTCCATGTTTCCCACATAAGCCATGTTCCCTTGGTTGCTGAGCAGTATGAGCCCCATGGTGCCACAATGATTCATCGAGATCAGCTCAAGCTGGGAGCTTGGCTCAAAGGGAAAAATCTGAACATTACATATATGAATAGTGCCCTCAAGTAATACCGATATTCAGCCTCACCAGTGAGTTGGTTTTTGTTTGTTTTGGCTGATTGCCCAATCAAAGTTTTAAATAACTGGGTGCAGAGAAAAAGGAAGAGGTTAGCTCCCATGATTTTTTTAAGCTGTCATGAGAAGGCCCAAAAGCCTCTTTCCCCCTTTTTAAAGGGCTCCCCCTGAATAAGGATCTTTCAATAAAGTGAAATACAGCAAAACAAAAACTCCAAAAAGACAGCCAAACAAAAGAAGTCACTGATCATTTGGAAAGGCACCTAGTTATGCCAGCAGGAGACTAACAGGGAGAAGGCCGGACAAAAATGTTTCCTTTGTTCAGGCCATGAGGAATTCAAAGTTTGGTTTTTGCTTAAGGCATTTTTCAGTAAATAATGCTAAAAAAAATAGTGGCAGCATCTCTCTTTATGATCAGAAACTGTCACAGGCCATTACCAGAGAAAGGATGGAAAGTGTCATGAATACTAAAATGCAAATCAGTTCAGCTGAACAAAATAAACTTATTGATTAAAGAATGTACAAGGAAGGTAAACACTGCATTACATCTACACAAAACACAGCTATATGGCTGCATACTACAAAATATATTTGTTATCCTTAACACAGATAAATCTGTGCTTTCCTGCTATGCTTGAACTCTGGCTAAGCTTTCAGTATTTACAGCAGCTATGGGGTTGTCTATGGATATAGAAGAATTTGCACTCTGTGTCTGACAAACTACAGGAGCTCTGCAAAGGCTGTGTTTTGCAGTGGCCATAAGGAGTCAGAGCCTGGAGTCGTGTGGGCACCTTGGCTGTTATTCCGTATCACACACATCATCACTAGGGTCAGACATAAGGGACTCTCGCTTCTGGGAAGAAGGGAGTGACTTTGAGTGGAAAAAAGCATGGCAGGGTCATTGCCTGGGTCCATGGCAGGCATTTTTGCATGCAAATCACCTTCTTTTTGTACACTTCTTTTATTAATATTGCTGCTGTTACTGTTCACTTCCTTATCTTATTGCCCTTTCCTGTAAATTGTTCTTATCTCAATCTGTAATTTTCACCTTTTTGTCCCTCCAGTTCCCAACTCCTTCCCTGGGGCAGGAAGAAGGAGGGGAAGAGGGGGGAGTGAGCAAGTGGCATCTGGTGTGGGAGAGTCTTGGGTGGGGTTTGGCCACTAAATTGGGGTTGGGCCACCAAATTGGGGGTGCCATTCCTCAACCATGACAATGCAAGATGGCAAAGCCAAGATACAGAGAAATAATTCCTGTGAACATACTTCAATATGGGTTTTTTTCCCTTAAAATATTTAGAGTCTTCAACATAGGCCTGCACTTTAGGAGCACATTGAAAAGACAGAAAAACAGGAGATCACCTGTAGAAGGCCAATAAGGGATTGAAAAGAGAACTACTAGAAAATGTTTAATTAAGTAAAGACCATTTAAACTGAAAGTCTCCTTAATTACAAGTTCCAGAGGACTTTGGGACAACTCTCCAAAGGAGGAGACTGAAAACTAATCCTGATCTATTCTGAACTGGTAGCAGATGGAAGAATTTATTTTTTTTTTAATGATGACATTACAAACTGGCACATCTCAGTTTCTGACTTTTAATACTACAGTACCAGATACACTGGGTTTTTTTATCCTTGAGACACATGTTATTTCTGAAGCTCTGCCATTTTAAAAAGGCTTTTGAGATTTTATGAGTAGACTAAAAGAAAGGCTCCCTGTGAAAAAATCTCAGCTTCAAGTGTCAGACACTACACCAACACTTGAAAACTAGCATCAGGAGCCACCTGTAATCCATAGGAAACTCTCCAAGAAGTTCCTAGAAAACAGAAGGGGAGTGGAAAAATGTGATGTTACTGACTGTGATCTCCTCCTGCTCTTTAGTAAGTGGAGTCACAGAGTATCAGAAGCAACACAGAAATCCTATAAACCCTAAGCTGGCAGCAAGCACCCTTCTTTGAAGAAAACAGTCTTTAAGGACTCCAGTACTACTCATGCTTTTCTAGTTCTTTGCAAGGGTAGCATAAAGGAGATAAAAGCAGGCATTACACCAATGAGGAACAGCTGAAGGAGCAACTCCAGACGCAGGGCAGTCAACAGGTCAAAAACTAAGCAAAGACAACAGAAAAACAGGCTGAACCCAAAATAAAAAAAAAAAAAAATTTGTAAAGGAACTTCAAATTTATTAGCAAACTAATAATTGAACGAAAAAGTAAGGAACGGCTGTCAAGACTCAGGAGATAGGAATTTAATTTGTTTACAAAGAACAGGATTAAAAACAGCCTCACAACCAAAGAGCATTTAATATAGCCAAGAGCACAGAAGTTGTATAAACCAATTTATGAGAAGTGGCTTACTCATTTTGTTTAAAATAATCAATGTTAATCATATCCTAAGGTAGAGTTAAAAGCTCTTTTCACAGAGCCAGCATAAAATAATGCTGATTACATTTTAAAGGAACATTTGAGACAGTCCCTCCAAACCCTTGTTCTCTTTTCATTAATATTCACGTCAGTGGCAAATCCCCATCAGGAGGATGTTCTCACTTCCATCAAAATCAAGAGGGTAAACAACTCTCCTTCTGAAAGAGTGGTTACCAAGGTCATTTGAGAGGATACTGGCTTAGAAGATTGCTTCACTAATTATACACGCTGTTTGGGGCACCACAACATAAGATATAAAGCTATTAGAGAGTGTACAAAGGGGGCTACAAAGATGGTGAATGGTCTTGAGGCAAAGGGATGTGAGAAGCACCTGGGGGCACTGGGTCTGTTCAGCCTGGAGGAGACTGAGGGGAGACCTCAGTGCAGTCACAGCTTCCTTGTGAGGGGAAGAGGAGGGGCAGGCACTGATCTCTGCTCTGTGGTGACAGTGACAGGACCTGAGGGAACGGCCTGAAGCTGTGTCAGGGGAGGTTCAGGATGGATGTCAGAAAAAGGTTCTTCCCCCAGAGGGTGGTTGGGCACTGGAACAGCTCCCCAGGGCAGCGGTCACAGCACCAGCCTGGCAGAGCTCAAGAAATGTTGGGACAATGCTCGCAGGTGTGATTCTTTGGGCTGTCCTGTGCAGAGCCAGGAGCTGAACTTTGATGATCCTAATGCATCCTTTCCAATGCTCAGAAACTTCAAATGCCCCAAACTAGAAAGTAAGCAAATAAAAAGAAATCAAAATAATATTCAATTTCCTCCACCTTTGGAACCCCAACTGCTGGTTTAAAGCAAAAGGAGACCTGGCAATACCAATAAAATAACTTCAACAAACTTAATGACCTCAACACACTGAGGCCACATTTCCAGAATTACACCCTGCTCCTTCAGGAGAGGGAAAAGGGTTATGGAAAATCCACTGCCACTACCAGAAACAGCAGAGGTGACTGAAGCACCTAAAATGGCACCCTAAAAGAAACCTGTTTGGAAATAAGGGAAACATGTACATGACAAACTTGTAGGTTTTACAAAAGGTACGGCCAACACCATGGTCCTCAGCAAGAAGGATGATGATGCCCCATTTCCTTCAGCTCCTAGAAATGCAGTGGCAGGTGCAGCCCCAGCCTCCTGACATCAGGACAGAGCGTGCTGGGAAGCTGCAGGGCTAAGCAGGGAAATGTGAAGTTGTGCTGTATTTGGTGCAGCTACATTACCGCTAAGGATGGCCACCCTCTGGGGCCCTTTCGTTAAGGGCAGGCTGATATGTAGGAATTGATGAACAACATCTGGCAGGAATGACCAGCTGCAGCAAGCAAAGCTGGCAGACAGCCTCAAATTACCAAGGTCAAAGTTCACTTAACATAATTAGGATATTATCCTTTAATAGCCAGTTCTATGAATTTTAGTTGTCCACAAAATCAGTTTAGTACTGAAAAAATGCCCAAGTTTCATGAACATACTGAAGATGACAACTAAAGGCTCTCAGAAAAAAAACAAAACAAGTGAAACTTGTAACAGAACAGATATTCTTAAATAACAGATGTATAAATTTGTTGGTGTTCTGGTTACATCAAGTTTCTTCTGAGTGTTAAAATATTACGTCAGTCAAAGACACTGAAGACATACACCAAAGATCAGTTGTTTACCTCAGAATGGCAGGATTTCTCACAGTTTCCTCCTCACAGGAGCATCAAAGTCTGAGAAATTGACTTATAAGATTTCAGGGCTCGCCATTAAAAGCAGACTGACAAGTTGCAAGTCTGCCATGTAGACCAGAGATATTGATGTAAAAAGAGGGCATGTCAAACACATTGGGGGGAAAAAAATCCACACAAAGGGTACAAAACTAGTAATAGTTCTCACAGAAAAATGAAACCACTGTCTAAATTGTTACTGAGAGTTAATACACTGTAAATAATGTGGAATTTTACCGAAACATGTAAGATATCACTACTCATAATGCTCATACCAGCTCCAGCCCTGACAGGGGCTTGGCCTTGGGGTGCCCCTGTCCCACTACCAGCCCTCACAGAACCAGAACAGACCTAACACTGAAGTGTTCTGTGTAGAAAGGAGACATTTGAATCCCCCCCTTTGTTTAAAATAATTATAAAATATTAATTCCACAGTGTCCTATGTATCTCAGCCAGGTACGATATTTCATAGAAAAAATAACCTCCTCAGCTGAGGAACCTACAGAGGCTTTGCAAAAAACCCATAATGACTTGGACCACCCAGACACAAACAAAAAACCAAATGCTCAAGTTCCTAGATGTTAATGCTCTCACCTTCCCCTTGCCAATCTGATCCCATGTTATTAAAAACGCTCAAGGATTTGACATGGATTTCAATTGCAGACAAACCAAATAATAACCAAAGGATCCACACACTTGCCTACCTACAAATGTGCTTCTGAGTTTTGTTGATTCCTTTCCATGATTTAAAGTTTCCCTTCTTATGAAATTCTAATGTTTATAACACGTAAAATTAGAAACATACTGTACAGTCAGTTCCACAGTGTGGTGTGTCTTGTGTGCAAAAGACATTGAGCATCGCTCCCTTGCTGTTGTTATTACAGACCTGTACTGGCCTCGTTACATCGAGGAAAATGGGATGTTAGGTTTAGCAAGAAGTCCTGGCAGAAGGCAAAGGGTCAAACAAGCTGTATGTGGCAGCTACCCAGTCACTTGCCTCTCGCCACTCTGCCCCTCTGCAGTCACAAGCTCTTATTTGTAAGGGTTCAACAGCAAACTCAGACAAAATCAACATTTGCCAGGAAGAAACCAGGCCAAGGGTAACCTTCAGCAACACCTGACAATCAGCTCCCTGGTTCCAACTCCCTCACCCAACTCACTCTGAGAACAGAAATCATTTTCTGGAAAAAACACAGATATAGTACAGATTGTTTCAACCATCCCTAGACAGGCTGCTGCCTTGGCAAGGAGCTGTTAGCAGCAGCAGTCCATCAGCCAGCTGCCTAATGTGAGCTTGCTACAGCTGTCAGGATTTTTCAGGAGCCTGTTACGGGGCTGGAGTGCTCTCAATACAGGTGGCTGACAAGTAAAAGCCCAAAAGAGCTGCAGTCCTGTCTGAACTTGTGAGCTGCTGTGCACCGTGATGCCTGCCAAGCTTTCCCCCTCCCCTGGCAGAAGGCACACACACACACACACGCACACACACACACAAAGTACCTCACTGCAATGGCAGGGATTCTTCGCAGCTCTTTCCACAGTGGAAATCAGAGGTGACTAGGAAATGAACAGGATGGTTTAAAAAGAATTGTTTAAAATACAAAACATGAGTTGCATGCATCAGCTCTGAAAAGGGCTTGGGAGGGAAGGCAAGGAGTTTGTTGAACAGAACTGGTGCACAGGGCTTGCCAGATCAACTTTATTTAAATTACTCATCTTTGCAGTCATGAGGTCTTATGTTCTCCCTTTGTGCACTTCTGTTGCCATTTGTCAGTCCCACTTACTTGTCTGTCAGTGCCTCCATACAAGAAAGCCCAAGAACATTTTGGAGAGCATGGCTTCCTGTGAACTGGAACCCTGAGCACCATCAGGCTCTACACCACAAAATCCATTATTAACACTTTAGTTTATTCTCATGTGTCACATACTACAAGCTTGATTTTTTTCTGTTCCCTGTCCCACCTTCTCATGGTCCTTGTGCAGTAAGAGAAGCTTTGTTAATGGCAGAAGGGTAAAGAGAGACCAGGACTATGCTTTAGAGACAACATCCAGCCACTGCAAATAAATCTAACCCCATTCTCCTTGTGATGGGCTTACAAATAGGGAAATATTTTCTAACTGAGATGGAGGATTTACTTTCAATTCCTTTGGACTGATCTGTTTTGGCAAACAGGTTTACTTTTCCAATAGGGAAATGAGCTATAAATCAATATTATCTTTCTGATGAGTTAGAAGTTGCTTTTTATTGCACACAAAATATTTATGCTTTTAATGTATGTTACTGCTAAAATGTCTGAGTGATTTTTAAAATATGATGCACATTAAAGATTTGCCTACAAACTGGCAGACAAAAATACTGCTAAAGAATGGTCCTGGACAAGAACAAAACAAAATAACTTCAAGGGCTGCAGTGCATGTCTTGTGCTGTTACTGGTATCCAAGAGGTCTGAAATGTCTTGTAGACATCTAAAGATACAGTTTAATAGCCTTGGTTTTGACATTCAGTTGATGAGAAGTACAGAATCCCCAATCAGAAACATTTCTGCTAAAAGCAGAGCCAAAACACAATTCAGGTGTTCCAGTTTCCAAAAAGATGACAAAGCTGTCAGACAGTCAACCACTGCAAGCTTCCAGTGTGCTGGTAAAACCAAGAGGTATCAGTGATAACACCCACAGCACTGCTGGTGTTCCTACAAAAGCTGCCTTCCCTTATTACAGAATGACTCAGGACTTGATGTATTTGACTGGAAATTTCCTAAAACTCCAAGTCAAAGCAAGTTTCAAGTTATGGTTATCTCCTGTTTCTCCCAGACATGTATTTCCTATCTTATAAGAAACGTCAAGTACCAACGAGAAACTCAAAATGTGGTTCCCAACACCCACCGAAATGGATGCACATGCAGAATAATTGAAGCAGTAAAGCGAGCAATGGAAAGAAAAGTCAGAAGAGGATGCAGGTGCCCAGAGCCACAACCAGGTCCAGGTCACCCCTTTTCAGATCCAAAGAGACACAAAAGCCACCTGTAGCCTTCCCATAACTAAATATACACAGATGGTGTTACTTGATATGATGCACTGCACGTGCAGTGGCAATAACTGCAGCTGATGCATAAATGAATGTTTTCAGTCAAAGCTCTCTGGACAAACCATGTTTCAAAGGGGATGCAGACATAAGCCAAACAGCTGCCTTAATGTGACCAAAAAGAAATCAGTGGTACAAAGCTGAAGCAAACTACCAGTCAGATGCCTTCACAAGAAATACCTACAGCAAGTCATCCCTTTTTTTCTTACTACGGTAATAGGAAAGGTACCTGCTTTCAGCACAGGGCACTCACATCCACTCCTTTCCCAGAAAAGTATGGGAAAGACCTTTATATTATTTATTGGGTTGCTTTTCTTATTTACACCGTTCAACTCAGTGCCAGGCGTACTGTTCCTGTTATCAGTCCCTGGGCACTTTACAACAGGGAATGTCTTCAAGCCAACATGATTTTAATCTTCAGGAATAGCTGTATAGAGGCATGTTAATTTTGGCCTCTTTTACTAACAAGTCACAGAGTATAACTGGAAAGCCACAATAGATGGACTCAAGACAGGCAGACTCGAATCAAGTAATTATATTTGAGTGCATTGCCCTGAAGTTGACAACTCCAAAGAAAACTCAAACAGGCATAGGCTCATAATTTGACTGAGGCAAGAGATGGAAGCAGCATCTTACCCAGTCTGGCCAGTCAGCATCAGGAAGCCTAACAAAAGACCTCTGAGGGACACCAGGATGGACCACAGACCTTACCAGGTTAAAACTCTCATGATACAGCCTAAAAGGAGACAGACTTCGCTGAGTGACTCACGTTGCCAGCCCACACTGGTTAAGTGTAGGCTTTGGGTAAACCATGCAGCACAACAAGGCATGGCTGCAGAAGCCTGAACACATGACCACTTTCAAACTGCAATGCTATTCTTAGTGAATGTATGTGCAACACATCTAAATCCAGTACCCTAAATAACAATGGCATTTCCTCAAAAGAACAAGAGGGCGAGAAGTAGGGAAGAAAAGAATCAGATGTCTTCAATCATGGTGCACAAATTATAAGAAAATCTGTCTATTCAGAGTTGTGAAAAATTTTAAATTTTACACAACAGGAAAGAAAGGTTTTCCTTCTATATCAACACCACAGTAATTTCAGAATCTTCAAAACAAGATTAATTAATGAAAATTCTAAATCATCCAAATTGCACATGTGCAGTACCCTCACACATGCATATTTTTATCCACTGCAAAATCTGAAGCAAGTGATAGCACTAACATAAAATTTAGTTATATATCTTACTGTAAAGCTGCAGAAGTTTCTTCTGTCTCCCTGAAGAACACAGCTGCACATCACAAATCAAAGACTATACAAATCAAGAATGTATACACCCATATGGAGATATTTATTCACCAGTTTCAAACAAGTGAATGCAATCAAGAATCTTTATGATACACATCCTGCATGTTTCAGCTGTCAGTCTTCTTTTCTCTCCTTGAAAACAGCTCACAATAGCTTACTAGTGTCCCACAGGAATAACCCAAAATATGCATAACTTTGAGTTCTCCTTTCTTTTTTGGGTCTATGCATCAGGCAGCAAAACCTGGTCTCTCAGAGTAGCCCACCTGAACCCCACTGATGTCATTCGTCCTCAGCTGAAGACGTATTTTCACTGAGCAAGCAAAAAGCATGAAGTTATACAAACTATCTGCTCAAATGGCAAAAAACCTTTGCCAAGAATGTCCAGCCTCCCCCAGCTTGAGCTGCACAGGCTGGCAGAAGCTCAGCACTCTGACATGGCTGGAGGTGTTTCCCTCTCTCAGCCTGTAATTTGCCCTGCACGCTGCCAGGAGGGGACAGCAGATCTTCCAAATACTGAGCCAATGTTCGACAGCCAAAACCAGGGCAGTGAAGACGTGCAGAAGGCCAGCTGGAAGAGAAAGCACCATCCAGAGCAGCAAGATGAGTCCCACCCTCAGTGCTTATTTCACATCAAATAGTCCAAGAGGGCACAGGAGAACATCCTAGAAAAATTTATGTGAGTCCATGTCCTGATGTCGCCTCGCTAGCACGCTTCCCTCTCTCCAGAGGCTTGTGATCCCATGGGAAACCACCACATTACTCACACCGAGGGAGCCAGGGATGCTCACCCAGGGGAAGGCAGGACAGCGGGGCAGCCCACCTCAAAGTCCAGGGGTTAAAATGCACAAGCAGGAGAGTAGCAAAAAGTTGCAAACTGCTGCCTGGGTGAGAGAAGAGGGGATGTCTCCAGCAATGCAAAATAGGTTTGGGAGAAAGCTATTTTGGAAATCTCCCCCACACTGCAGACATGGCAGGAGCTCTGGTCAGAGTCCAGACCTGGGCCCTGCCGTGTCACCACCTGAACAGAGACTGGAGGCAAGGGGTCCTGCCCAAGGTCTTGTATGCCAGGAACAAGGCAGCAGGGATGGGTAGGAGGAAGCCCAGGACGGCCACGGGGAGAACACGGAGTCCAGTGGGATGAGCAACAGGCCACAGCTGCCTCGTGTATCCTGGCGGGAAAGCACAACTCCCAAAAGCAACCAAATTAAGTGATAATGTTGAGACGGACGGAAGGATGGAGGAAGGCAAAGTAGCTGCTTTTGCAAGGTAGTGTCTGCTAAGTGCTAGAGGAAAAGCACAAAAACAGCTCTAAAAATCAGGAGTTGATGATAAGGGCCAGCCAGCCAGGCCTTTAACTTCTGCTTAGGAAACAAGCAGAAAACCCACCAGCAATGCTTCCTCCCCAAATACACCTTTCAGCAAAAAAGTTTCATTTTAACAGTAGTCCAGCACCAGGGTATTTGGACACACTCACTTTTGCAAGTTGGTAGCGAGCTCTTAACCTGCTCCCATGCTAAATGCATTCTCCCTGCACCTTCAGAGAAATAAAGGAGTGTAATTTTAGACATTTCTCTCAGGGAAAATCTCTGCAGCTGCCAAGAAATGCTATTTAGAGGTAATGGTGGGTTGGGGAAGGATTTCTTATCATCCTGATGCTGCATTTGACAGAGCTTTACTCCCTATGTAACTACACCTTCCACATTTCTGTGTGTTACGTACATGCCAAAGACAGCATTTATTTCCTCAGGCACAACAAAGTCTCATCAAGATTGTTCAGGCAAATCTAAGGAAAATATTGGCAAAGCGGAGCTTGCAATATGTATTAACTTGGAGAAGCACAATTTTTTTCCTTGGGTCTCTCAAATACAAAAATCCTTTCTCTCTTCATGTGAAGATATTCCAAATGACAAGTCGAAGTGGTTTCAAACTCTGGCAGAGATCTTAAGTGGCTATTTCAAGTTACAGGAAAGATCAAAATAGTTAAATTTAAAACCTGTAATTTGGAGCCATTTTCAAGGTAATGCAGCACAAATTTTCAGTTTGAGCAAACTTAACAGTGCCCTTTAAATACAATCAATAGTTAGAAACAGTGGCAGAGAAGTGACACTCAGCCAGCCATGTCATGTATGCTGAGATGTTCATTTACTGCATTAAAAAAATTTAAGTGAATTCCTTGTGAAATGGGTGATTACACACATATTGTAATTGTTAACATAATACATAACTTGAAACAGCAAATTCAGAGAAAAATACCCAAAACAACCAAAACACAGCCATTTTGGAAGCAAAGAAAGACTTAAGTCAAGTATTTAGAGGAACATGTAACCTTCCCAGTTAGGGAAAAGACACACTTTCAGAAGTTTCACCTAAGTACCAAGAAAGACTGACAATATTAAATTACAGTCTTTATTACAATGCACTACATATTAGAATTTCATGAAGTATTAAATTACTGAAACGCTTTTTGGACAAAAAATTAGTAGTGTGATGGGGGTGGCAGGGAGGGAGGGATGGGAGTTTTTATTGCCTCTTTTTTGCTTTCCACTCCACGCAGTCACAATGGTGGACTGGGGATCCGTGCCTATAACTGTCATGGATGGTTCTTTTGTACCTCCTGTACCACCTCCAAAGCTTGCTCAGACTTAGCTACCCAAGCCATTCAATGCAGTCTATGCTTTCTGGTGAGGTGTATTTCACTGTGAGAGAAAGGACAGTTCAACAACTCATCAGAAATTTCCCTAATTTCACTCTCTGTTTATGTGATCTCTCACCCTGGAGATTTCAGTTACACTGAAGCCCCCAGGTGCTGCTGAAGACTGAGCAGGCTCAGCATGGAAGGAGCAATGACCTGATTATTTAAGGACCACTCAGATGGAAATGTAGTGCTTTGATAATGCTTAGAAAGCCACAAGGAGTTTTCAGTAGGGAATTAATAGAGCTCATGAAAATGGTCCACTTCACACAGGAATATATGAAAGCAGTGTCAGGAGATGAGTGAACATTATTGATTGATATAAACATGACATACCTGTTATGCCTGGGGTCGCCTGAGAATGTAGTTTCTATTAGGCTTCTCTGCTGCTGGAAGTCTTATTTATATGCAACTCTTCAGATAACTGGAGCTTGTTTAGAAAAGACCAGCCCATCCAAACCACAACTGTGGATAAAGCCGTGCCTTAGAACACACTTGTCTGCTTGTATTCAGAACATCACCGAATCATAGAATGGCTTGGAGTGGAAGGGACCTTAAATCTCATCTAGTTCCAACTCCCCTGCTGTGGACAGGGACACCTTTCCTTAGAGTATTCACATGCTGGTTTTTGTGCTGTATTTGGCCAGCATAAAACACACCCAGGTTTGTGCCCACCACGGGTCACGAGCAGTGCCCACAGCTCCACACATGGATCCTGTACGTACAAATTGTCACCCAGGATTGACAGGTGGCCAGCAAGTTGTGTTTAAAAGAAAAACACAACAAAAGAACTCTCAGCTGACACAACAGGCCCCACCCTTGGCGCTGCAGAGCACCAGCTGCTCAGGGCCCTGGAGATTGTTTCTTGACCATTTTGCAGCTTAGTCTGATGGAGAGGAGCAGTGAGAAGGAATCAAATTATTGTGATGCCAGATTTTTTTAAAGCCTGCCATTTGACTTTAAGCAATCTTAAATAATTTCTTCAGTTTTGTCCTCGTATCCTTTGTCTATATATAGTATAAACTCTATTGGGCAAGGACTGCCTCTCTCTGAACAGCTGAAGCACTCAGAAGTCTCACCCACAGATGCACCCATTGATCTGGAACACAGATTTTAGAAGAGCTACCCTTTCCACTAAGTGACTTCCATCTACTCATATTTAATCCATATATACATAGGTTATAAGCATTTATATATATATATATACATACATATACACATATAAATATATATATAGTTGTTTTTTTTAATTAAATTTCATACTGCTTTTGAAAATAGTAAATAATATTACATGGTCTTCAAGTGGCTTTAATGCCATCTCTCTCAAGGTTCATGGCCCCTTCTTCACACCAATACCCTGTTCCAATGCACAGTTCCCATTCATTCTATCCTAGATTAGCTTTCCTTTTCACCTACCAGAAGTGTAAGACACACGTACCACAGCCTTACATCATACAGTGCCACTTGATTTCATCTTCACAGTCCCAAAGTACTGACAAGTGATCTCCATATGTATATATGTACATATGGACAGCTGCACCTCCTCCAACACCACAGAGGAAGTCACTGAAAAGCTCAAAGATCAGATCTCCCTCCTCAATCTTTAGGGAAAAGGTTTTATGTGTATTTTAACTTCCAAAAGGTGCATCTCTAAACTGTTCTTGAAGAGAAAACAGACTTTTCTCTGAGTAGTGCCCCCAGAGAGATTTTGTCAGTGCCTCATTAGCTTTGAATGTACCAACATGAGAATACCATGGCATCCTTTCAAAATTTGAAAATAGTTACAATTAAAGCAGCTGCTGCTTCAAAGGCTTTTAAGTATTTTAAGAATTTTAATTATTTGGATATTTTTCAGTTTCCTTTCTTATGCCAAGCAGATAGTTAATACAATTACATTTTCACAGGTGGAATACCGGCTTGATTTCTACTTTCCTGCCATTAAAAAATTGACAGCAGAACTCTTTGGGCATGGAAATTACTTCCATCTACTGTGGTGTTCAACATAGTCTTTGGGTTGTAGAGCACAGTTGTCCTACACCAAAAACTTCAGTGTTACCAAATTATGAATTCAAGAGCTGATTATACTATTTTTGGTGTTTAAAGAACAATCTACTATTGAATACAAGCATTTTGCATGAATCCAAAACAGATTGTTTGGCTTTCTCTACAAAGTAGTCCAGTGTCAACATCTTGGTAAGGGTTCAATAAGCTTGTGCCTGTATAATCAAGAAGGCCCCAAATACACATGCTGTTGAGATTATTTTTTTTAAGCCTATTTTAGTTTACTTAATGGCATTTTGTACCTAATGTGCAGTTACAGACCAACACAGTATCATCAGAGGAAATATCTATTTACAGTTTCACTAGATTTCATACTGGGAATAAAGATCTGAAAGAATATCACATTTCTCTACTAAAAACAAACAGAAGAAAAATAACATGAAACATTAACTGTATATTAGGGTTTACAATTACAGCTGCTGATGATTTAAGCTCTTTGGAGCCTTTGACACTATAACGGGGAAACTGGACTTTCAAATGAGTGAAAAACGAAACAAGCAGGCTTTTGTGCAGCCAACTTGAAGATTACATGCAAAAATTAGACTTTTGAGATTAGAGAGTTTACATTTGGACTTTTAGGAAAAGAGAGGATAGGATATTAGCATCCTCTGTAAACTACTTGAGGACTAACATTCACATGAACCACAAAGTAAAGCATTCACTCATCTTCCTAAAAAAATAAAGGGAATTTGGCAGTACAGTACTCTTCAGAGAAATGCCAGGACAGAAACTTCTGTTGTCTTTGTTGATTTAGCAACTGATGTGTCCAATAACCTTAGTGTTTGGTAAAGAAAGAGCATAAATGCGTGTTCCAACATCTTTTGTGTTGGAAAGAAGCCACCTGGAGCCTGCCAACGAAAATAAGGAAAACTAAACCTCTACTCACAAATACCACCATTATGCCATTTTATGCCACTCAATGGGCAGAACTATGTTTTAAGTAGGGATAGCTCCAGGAAACAAAAAATGGGTATTGCAAACATGCCGCTGAGTTGTATTAGACACCTTTCTCACCTGTTCACTGCTGCTCTTCCCTTTTAACCCACAGTAACACACCTCAATTTGAAGCCATACCCACTTACTTAGACGGCTCTGTTCTGACCACAAATTCTCTCTAACTACACCTGTTAAACCACCACCAGAGCATGCCAGTTTACACTGGCTTTGCTTGGAATGTCTGCCAAATCAGAAGCATTTAATCTGACAAGACACAGCTGCTTTAGAACAGACAGACCAACATAGCCCTTTGCCTTTTGCATATGGAAATGGAACCTAAATATGAGCTCATTCAAATTCTGCAAAAGGAAGTGCAAACAATTAGAAGTGAAATACCATCAGCATACATTTTAAAATTTACTAGATGCCTAAAAACCCAGCCAGGTTCACCCGTTCGTTTTTCACACTGAAAACTGAGACTGGCTCGCCGCATGCACAGTCTCACCCGGGCACCAAACCCTGCGAAAAGGCTCCGAAGTGCCACGGTCCAAGAGGCAGGGCTGGCCGGTCAGAAAGGACAACACAGAGCCCCTCTCCTTCAGCAGCTTTGAGCTGCTGTCACCTCCCCTCAGCCCTCTCAGAGTGCCAAGGTGGCGCACGGAGGTGCCGAGGGAGAACGCACCGGGCTGCCACCAACCCGCACTCGGCGCGTTTAAACCCGGCACGGCTGAAGTTTCCATCGCACCCAATCCAGTAATAACCCAGCACTCGGCACCGAGGATGCGGCTCCGTCCGCGCTGACGGTTGTCCTGGGACGAGCCGCGGGCTGGAGCAGCCCCGGAGCGGGACACAAAGGCTGCGGGCGGGGAGCAGCGGGCAGGACGGGCCCCCGGCCNCGCTCGGGCGTTTGGGACCCGCCGGGGCTGCCGTGTGTCCTGTGCCGCTCCTTGTCCCTCAGGGGCTCCTGCCACCCGCTGCCCTCCGGCCTGGCCTCCGGCAGTCGCCCGGTGCTGCCCTGGCCCGGAGAGAGGTCACAGAATCATAGAATCTGAATGGTTTGTGTTGGAAGGGACCCTAAATATCATCCAGTCCTAACTCCCCTGTCGTGGGCAGGGGACACCTTCGAAGGTTCCTCAGAGCCCGTCCAACCTGGCTTTGAACACTTTCAGGGATAGGGCATCCACAACAATCTGTTCCCGTGCCTCACCATCCTCATAGGAAAGAATTTTTTCCTAATACCTGATGTAAACCTACTCTCTGTCAGTTTGAAGCCACTCCCCCTTGTCCTGTCACTACATGCTCTTGTGAACAGTCCTGTCCCCTCTTTCTTGTAAGTCCCTTTCTGGTACTAGAAGGCTGCAATTCGGCCACTCCAAATCCTTCTCTTCCAGGCTGACCAATCCCAATTCTCTCAGCCTTTCCTCATAAGAGAGGTGCTCCGTCCGTCTGCTTAACTTGATGGCTTCCTTTGGACTCGCTCCAGTAGGTCAATGTCCTTCCTGTACTGGGATCCCGAAGCTGCATGTATTATTCAAGGTGGGGTCTCACCAGAGCAGAACAGAGGGGGAGAATCCCCTTCCTGGACCTGCTGCCCACTGTGCTGTTGATGTAGCCCAGGGGTGAGGTCCCTGCTTGGTGCCATGAGCCCTCACCTGCAGCGCTGGGCCTGCCTCAGCCCGGGCACCGAGCTGGCTGGGATGGTGTGTCTGTCTGGCACCGATGTCTTGCCATCCGTCCCTCCAAGGCAGGGAGGCTCCAGGTGAGCAAGGGCTGGATGGGGCCAGTGAGCCCTTCATGCTCTCTTGAGTCCCTTCTCTGGCACAGTGGGACTTCTCTGGGGAAGTGTTCTGCTGCTGGCCCCCATCCCATCCCATCCCATCCCATCCCATCCCATCCCATCCCATCCCATCCCATCCCATCCCAGGTGGCAGACCCTGCCCACGCAGGCCTGGAATTTTGCAGTCAGCAGTGGAAGGAAACAAACTGCACTTCTCAAGATGAATTCCTCCAGTTGCTCAGCAGTTTGCAGATGGCCAGCCTTAAATGTTTTTAAAAAAAAAAATCCTTAAGTCATGAGAGATAGAAAAAAGTTCGGAGTCATCACATTTCTCATTAACTTTTTGAGCTGCCAGGGTGTTGTGGAGTCACATTTTCAGGCTTTGTTCCATAACCACAAAGACTAGAGGCTTTTTTCTGCCTTTCAGATGAAAGCAAATTCCCCAGTCACTCTAAGCCTACAGAACTGGAGGCTTCAGGCAGAGCCATCATATGTTCTGACACTTTTGATTTAAGTTTGACATCTGTCAACCCTGCAGCTTGACTACAGGTAGATTTGGGTTTGTTTCTTTTTGCACTTCCTGCCATGAGTATTTAATGTGTGCTCTAAACTGGTGAAGGTGTGAGAAAAGCCCTGGCCCCATCCAGAGTTTGTGTGCTGGGGTAGTGCAGGGGAGCAAGCCCAAGGAGTTCCCAGGGTCCCTCCCACATGCTGCGCTGTTTCCTGGGCAAATTGGGAAATACGATCTGGTCAGGAAAGGAATACTTCTTATTTTAAAATAAGGGATACTGAATTGCCAGGGGAGGAGAGTCATCTCAAGGGAAATGAAAACCAAAGAAGTGCCAATTTAGCCACTTTGAGGCTGCTTACACCAAAGTGGGCTAAGAAAAATGTGATCTTGCTGGCAATTAGAATAAAAATATGTGTGGGTGCTGTGTTTGGGAATTCTCTCCAAAGCTTTTTTCTTCTCAATTGAGTTTTTCTTTGGATCAGGAGTGTCCCTGAATACCTCTCCACTCAGATCCACTACATTTGGTGTCTGAGACTGAAATGTGCACAGGAGTGAGTGCATTTCCTGCCCCCCCAGGGCCAGGCTAGAGCCCCTCTTGAGTAAAATACCTGATGGGTTTGGGTGGGCACTGGGGCCTCAGCACAAACTGTTCTTCAAGTTGCTCTGCCCAGTGTGGATGCAGTCTGAGTATGCTTGAGTTCAAGTTTGTTTTGACCACCTTGTTTGCAAAAAAAGAAGAAAAATACAGTAACAAAAACAATGGCATTATCATCAGAGCAATTGCAGTTTAACAGCCTAAGGAATGCTTAGATTTCCCCAGGTGAAAAGATTAAAATACTGACATTACTCTGTTTAAAGTAGAACATCGGGAAAAGGAGCGCTTTAATCTGTTATTGTTGGCATAGAAAAGATAAAGTAAAAGGTTAGAAATCCATAATAAATAGTGATAATTTCTGTAGTTTATTTGTGCTGCAAGGCTTCGGTAGGAGTTAAGCATTCCAATGTACTGGAACAATAAATGTACCTGAAGCAGATCTTAATGGGTCAGGTATCTCTTGCTTCCCCTTTGTGTATTGTCCTTGTAGCTGCCCATTTCCAAAATACTGGCTTTCATTTAGGTATCTCTAGGAGTGTGAGGTCTGTACTGGTGTGAGAGCATTGTACAAGAAGCCACTGCCAGCAGAATTGTGAATGCAGCTGCAGCTTCTCCATCACCTCTCCCAGCACCACCCTGTCCTTAGGTCACAGCCTCTCTCCTGGTCAGACTTTTTGAGCCATTTCAAGCTGCATTGGCGCAGTGCAGAAATTTGGTGATTGTGGTGACAAACCCTCCTTGCCCGGTTGTCTCCTCAGTGAGAGTAGTGAAAGCGTCAGTAGTAGGTGCCATGGGGTCACTGCAGCTGTGGTGTCCGAGTTAGAACAGGCAAGAATCCTATTTGATTCCCTGGAATCAGTGAGATTTCACACTGCTCTCCTGCTGCTCCTGGTTGTGCACGTGCAATTCTGTCTGTTCAAACAACGTAACCACGTTTTTGCAGTGTGTTTATTTACTGTGTCTTGGCTGTCCACTCATGGGCTTCTTGCTGTGGGCGCTGTGAGCGAGGGTGCCTGCGGTGCTGCTTTTCCTCTGACATCCAGCTCCTGGAGCGTCCTACCTGCCCTGAGAAAAGCAAGAGATTTAAGAGCTAACACAGTCTGCAACCTGCATCTCAAATTTAGGTGCAAGTGCGGGCATAAGTGGCAGTGGGAATGCACCCTTCATGGACCTTTTGAAATGAGCCTTGGAAAAACATCAGTACCAAGGTCTGCATTTATCTGGGTTCCAGTTTACTCTGGAGTTTCTCTGTGCAGTGTAACACTCATTCTACATCTTTGTTAGAATGACGGCAACGTGGAATCACCCAAGAGACTGGGGCTTGAAAGGCAAATTCAAGGCAACTTTAAAAAAAATCTGAATTCCTAATACAAATTAGATTTTCGTAGTTTTCTTAAGGGACCTTTTAATAGGAGAAAGCATGTAGAACTATGATTGAATTAAACAAATGTCACATATATTGCATTTGAAAGCACAGTCCTTTTTTTCCCTCTCAGTCCAGCTTTCAATTTTCATAGAAAAAATTCCAAATATTTACGCTTGTGGTTATTTGGAGATCCTGGCATTACACAAGAATTAACGAGTCTGCTTTTCATGGAAAATTCAGGTTTTGACTGTTCAGAGGTAAAAGAAAATTTTCAAGACTGAAATCAAGCAATAGTAGAGGACTGAAATGTGTGGAAATGTCTTGGTTAAATAAAAAAATAAGACCCAAAGCAAAGTTAAGTGCTCTTGGAGACTTAAAAAAAAAGTCTTGTTATGTCAAATAGTTAATAGAAGGACATAATTTTTCTTTCCTGCTTTTTTTAAATAGCTGTTCACAAGTATAATTTATTACTCTGTACCAGAATAACTGTAACAACTGCAGTTACAGTGATAATAAAAATACAGCTTTTGATGGAGGAGAGATTAATTAAAATAAAATTTTAATAATGTTTAACAATCTAATAATTTTTCTCCAACTAGTAAAAGAATGATAAGGAAATAAAACCAATACCCAAACAACCCAGCTGTGTGTAATGAAGTTTTGGAATCCCCAACTAAGGTCTAATTAGTCATAAGAGGATGACAAACTGGGGCCCAATCCAAACCACACAGTTTTAGCCCAGTGAATGGCCTGACTGAATGCAAATGCTCTGATACTTAGAATTACTCTTGCAAATATCTGCAGAAACAGAGACAGTCTTAAAATAAAATAATAATCATAATAGTGCATTTCTTCTGTACAATTCGTAGAATTCTTGGAGCTTATTATTACTTCCTCCTGATGTTTAGTGGCAGCAACACTTAGAAATACTCATTTGTGACTCAACATTTGCTGGTTTTAGACCCTGGTCACTGCCAGCTCCTATGGCCACATTTTTCCCTCTGAATATGAGCTTTGCTAGGACACTGGTTCCTTTAGGATCCCACTCAGGGCCATGCTGGGTGCTTGCTGGGGGCTGTGGGGTGCATTCCAGTGTTGGAACATTCCAGAAGCTTTGACAAAGAGTCTGGGAGAGGGAGGCTGAAATGGAAGCAAAGATTGGGATTGACCTGTGGATATAACAGGCAGGAAGAACAGATCTTCCCATAGGTGCTGCTGTGGTGAAGGCATCAAGAGTTAAAAAAGGCAAAGAATATTCAGAGGGAGACATGGACAGAAAAAAGCAGGTGGATGTGTGTCACATAGGGTCCTGTCTGGGAAATGATAGAAAAAATTCCTCACTCTTACCCTGCTGCTGCTGTCAGCACATGACTGTGGAACCCCAGTGCTAGCCCATGAAAGCCCAGTGCTGGCCCAAGATCATCCCTTCATGCAGGGTTGATGCTCTACTCAGTGCTGTTCTCAAAAGGCTGCTCCCCTGCACATAGAATGCCTGTCAAAGGCACTTTGCTCATTTTGCATTTTTAGGTGATATATTCTTGCTTCTAGAAGAAAGATGGGAAAGAAACACTAGAGGCCAGCCTACAAGAAGACAGCATTGGCTAAAAATGTCAGGGAGATGTACACAAATGGAAATTTTTGTTCAGGAATGCTAAATAACAGATGATGATCACATAGTTTCTATGGTGAAGTGATATACTTAAGTTATATCCTAATAATTTTCTTTCTGAGGTCACATCTAAACCTTAATGGCACACTCCTTGTCAGAACTACAAGAGAAGATACTGCTTTCACAGTAGAAATAGCATATTTTGGGGAAATGAAATGCTCTTCAGCACTCTGGCTGTGTGCCCCACCCCTGAACACTTACCTGCTCCCTACACCAGTGATCTGAAGAAATTTCCTTGGGTGTTCCCAGTTCAGGGTGGCCTCATGCTCTTCCTCCCAGCAATGGCACAAAGGAGATGGTGAGAGTAACTTCCTCTCAGTTTCTCCACTGCCAAAAGCCTTGCTACATAAAGTCTGGGTCAGGCACACAGCGAGCACATGCATGGTGTACACATGTAGCAAGTCTTGGGGAACACCAGTTGCCTTTTCCCATTCCATCTGGCAGGGGCTGTGTGTCTTAGGCAGCCAGCAAAACAGAAAATTTGCAGGGGGGAAGACAATATTGCATTCCTAGTTAGACCCTGACTGATGCATCAGTATCAGGTAAAAAAGCAAATACATGGTTTCATGTTTAGTAGATATACTGAAGAACAAAATCTCTGTATTTTTTATTTTTTAAAACTTTTAACATCCCTTAAAGTTCTAACTGTTAATATCTCTTCAGTTTTTGATGAGTGTGATTGGAAACAGCTGTGTCTAAACTGTTTTGACATTAAATGAGAATGGGCTCAAAAATAAAAGACTTCTTTGTGCACAAATAAAAGAACTACAGTTTAGCCAGATTTAGATTTTGCAATGCTTTTGCTGAGTCATTACAATCTGGTCCTGAAAAAAAAAGTAGTAATTACATAGCATGAATAAAATGTAATTCCGAACGTCTTTGTGTCTTTAAATACAAAGAGGTGTGAACTTTGAGAGTTCATCAGGATGAGATACTGAGCAAAGCAGACCTACTACCAAAGCACAAATATCTCCAATTCTCACCACTGGTGATGGTCTCATTACACTTAATCAAAACATTCTTTAGGTCCTTAAAGGAATTTAGACATAACAGGGTGTGAATATGTAGTAAACTTCTCTATGTAGTGAGTAAATAATATAGCCCTAAAAGCACTCTGAGGCAATTTGGACATCATATATATATTTCTATGTCTATTTATTTTTATATTTATATTTATATTTTAAAGAGAAAAAGTAGTTCAATTACTGAGTATATTTTAAGTGGACCTATACTCAGTCTTGTCATGCAATATTAGCTTCTGCCTTCTTGATTATCAGGACTTACAGTGTTTTACCATCATGATATGAATTCAGTTTACTTCAACTATCCCAATGTCAACACCGTGACTTAAAAAATTCCTCAGGGACAAAAACTGGATGTATTTTGCATATTATACAAGTATTTCCTTGGAGTAAAAGGAAGAAGTTGCACAAAGTTAATTATGATTATGATTATTAACTTTGGGCATATAAAATACTGTCTAAACAGCACATCCTCTCCTTTTTTGTTTCTATCACCATGAACTTGCATCGGACAAGCAGCTGCGTAAATGAATCCTGTGCTTCTGGGAATCAGTAAATTTGCATATGTAAATATGTGGATTAAATGGAAATTTCAGGAGGTCAGGCACACGTTTGAGCATCCATATGCATACACACATATGCCATATGTCTATATACACATATCTTTATAAATATACACATACACGTCTCAGTGCACATACATGTGTATCTGTGCATGCAGGATGCACTAATAGCAATTCAGTTTAGATCAGACAGGTATATCTAGACATTGTATCAGAATTTGACCATTGTCCATCTATGTATACACCAAGAAATACATGAGTAAATGTATTTTTTTATCTTTATATTTTTAGAAATACACATATTCTAAAACTTTCAAAATATACAATATAAATACACCAAGGTACCAGAGTACTTTAATGCCAAAAGCATTATGCCAGAAAACATGAAGTTTTCTGAGAATTTCAAAACAGAAAATTTGATACGGAATGAGTATCTAACTTCTTTTCAGGGGCCATGAGAAGGAGAATTTCTGGCTCCAGGGGCCGGTTACACCTTCAAGGAGCACAAACTCCACCTAGTGATAGGTTCAGTGGTGAAATTTTAGAAAACCAACACTTATAAAGCACAATCCCAATTGTATGGCAGCACCATAAAAGTGAGAAATAAAGACTTAAGTTGATACATTTAATCTCTGGGAAAGTAAGAAAAAAATATGTACTGTAAATGTTTCTAGAGCTTTTTGCTACTCATTAGTTTATGAAAACATTTCAGTAATAAAACATCTTCGCATTTTTATCATAAGAATTGTGAATTTGTTAAAAAACACTATAAATTAATACACATGTACATTCAAATTGTTTTATTTAATTTTTTTTATTAAAAATGAAGACATATAAAAAAGACATTGGAATAGATTAATTTGTTCCTCTTTCTTGTTGAGCAAAGTGTATGGACAAGATAAATGTACAAGTCCCTGAAACTGCTCAGACATACAGCAGTTTACAGTCCATTACACATAAACTTCTGTAGCATTAGATTTGAGGGTAATTCCCATTTTAAAGTAGTATTTCTCACTAAATTAGCTCTCCTTTAAAAAAAGAAATTGCCCTTACAGTAACAATTTCTGTGACCGATCCCCCCTTAAAAAATAAAGTTTATTTCAATTAATGAGGGCATCATTTACTTTTTTCCTCCTTTTCCACTTTACTCTTCTCAACAGCATCCAAGTAGAACAGAAAACACATGTGCATTCAGAAAAATAAGAAAATATGTAAATATAATGGAGGAAAAAAAGCGCTCATGTAAGGTTCACTGAAGAAAGCAGGAATAGCCCAAAGAAAAATAAAAGAAACAAAAGGATCCTAATGAACTCTGGCAAAGGATGCCGCAAGCACCCAAGTTTTTAGTGATGATTATTGCAGCACAGAGGAGGCCCCGTGAAAGAATCTGGGCACCTGCCATACTTACAAGGACAAAGCATTCAGGTGAACCAACTCCTAGAACAAAACCAACTCTGGACACTTCTGACCATATGATATAAAATTTAAGCAACTCTGAAACTAGGAAAAAGTGAAGGAAGAACTGGAAAGCAATCAGCCCAGCTGGGCCAACTTTTACCAGTTCATTGGGCAGTCAGGGATGGCTTTGGGGTCACCGACCACCAGGGACCACCAAAGAGACCTCCAGGACAGAAGAACACATGTAAAGGGCAGGGGAAATATGTTAATGATTTCAGGGAAATTATTTATCATATGCATGTATATTCTGGGAAAAACAATGACTGTGTATGTAAAAAAATAGGATATAAACAGGAGCATTTTCTGCACTCAGCCTGCACGATATTTTGGAGGAGATATCCCCTCATGCATCTGGCTGAATAAAGAATTCCTGCTTCTTAGTTCTGTATTGGTGTTAAGCAGTTTTTATTTGTATCGATTTCTGGCTCCTCCTGCTAAGTCTCCATCTGAAGAAAAGCCAGGCTGCCTGAGAGAAACATGAATATTTACCCCATAATGATCAGGTTTTCATGCCACTATATGCCACGGTAACTCTGGTTACATTATTTTCCTGTAAGAAAAGCTTCACTGGAGACTCATTAAGGTGTGGATGTTCACAGAATTCAGGATTAGAATCCAAGTGAAACAAGAGTGAGGGTGTCCAGTTTTCACTGGGCCTGATTCAGTGAGAGGCCCAGCAGCTTATGCCAATTTCAGCAGGAGAGAAGGTTTTCAGCACCTCTCAGAAATAAAAGTTTTCTCCCTGTCCCAGTTTGGCAGGAGACTTACACTGCTCTTAGGCACTGTTTCCACTGGGACTGCTGCCATACATGAAATTAGGCACATACTCAAGTTAACTTCTTCCATGATGGCCTACATGTTAACTTGAAAGTTTTACTGCTCTTTTTCTAAGTCAAAACAGAAAGAAACACACATATTTCTAAGTAACTGAGTACCCTCAATATTCTTAACTAGGTTGTTGAACCAAATAATATCTTACATCAAATACTACAATTTTGCAAGAGTATCATGCTGAAAGTGGTACTCTGTAGACTGAAACAGAATAAAATTATTTAGCAAAAAAACATAAAATGCCTGTATTCAACTTTTCACATAAAACCCCCCATATTTTGCATTAGAACACCAACAGGTAAGGCCACAGAACTCCAGCAAGGTGCTGATAAGCATATAATTTTGAATTATTAAAATTACCAATAAATACCAAGAAAATAATCTGCCTATTTAAAATTACAGCAATCAATCAAAAAAAAGCAGCCATTAACATCTCGAGTTTTAACTGTTTTCAAGTAAAAATTGCACCATGTGCTTTAGGACTGTCACATTTTTACATATTATAACAGTGTTAGAGCAATATACACGTATTAACTTTCATCCTTCTGTCCTGGTTAGTCACAGTTTCACTGGAATTCTCCAGTGTATGATTCTGATTTTCATCCTTACTGTCTTCAGATAAATCTTCCTTTTCTTCCTTTTCTTTTTCTTCATTCTGCAATGGCTTTTCAGATCTGTCTTCTTTAGTGCTACATACATTCTTCTGGCCTGTCAGCGGCTTTCGCTTAAACAGGGAAAACTGAAGTGAAAAAAAGAGGTAAATTATATGACTGAAACAGTTAGGAGTGAAATTCAAGATAAAAAAAGCACAAACCCCTGTGCATATACCAAGGTCAAAAGAGGTTGGCAAATTTCTCCTTGGTAAAATAAATATTTTTCGCAAAACAAAAAATGTTAATGAGAAACATTTGCAATATTTGAAATGTGGGCAAAATAGCACATGGGAATCAGAAAAGGTAAAGTGATTGCATTTTGTCAAATTACACACAGTACAGTTTGCGTAAAATACTGCAAGTGCAGTTATTTGGGTTTCTTCCAACTAAGAGCCTGAGGCAAGGTCCAAAAATAAAGCCCCAGAGCAGTAAATGCTTACTATGCCTCCTGATAAATGTGTGTACTGCCATTAATGACAGTGCTCGTGCTCAGGGAGACTACACACGTGTTCAAAGTTAACTGCTGCTTAGGGTCTTTGTGCAACAGGAAACTCAGCAGCCTCTGCAGGAGCCTCTGGATCCTAAACCTGGAAGAAATTCCATATTTACTCCTCAACATGCTTATACACCTATATAGATATATGTGATCACAAAATCAGTGCGTGTTGGAAATAGGTGAAAGGTCAACAAGCTCAGCTGCTGCTTTTAGAGACAAATGGGGGGGAAAATATTTTTAGACAATGTCCCATAGGAATCAAGTCCTAAATTTTCACCTCACCAGTGTGTGATGTGATAATCTCTGTTTTATGGACATGCCATCCATGAAGAGGTTATAACAGGCTTTGTCTCTTTTCTGTTATTTGGACAATTTTAAGTTATTTTACCAAAAATTAAAATCAAGTCTTAAACAGAAAGAACAGGTTTGTCCACAGTTTAATTGTCTATGCAGATCATGTAAATTGAGGTATTTGCTTTGGTAACTGCCCACTGCCTTCTTGGTCACTGGCAAAGCTAGAAAGAGACATCAGGCCACAAACCTTTTTTCTCCCCACAGTTCCTCCAGTTTTTTGGTCATCAGTGTTCTCTGAAGAATTGTTCACAGTGTGGTTGTCAGTGCTTTCTTTCTCTACAATAATAGAAACATATTAACTTCCTTCTGATTCATGCAAATCAGAAAAATATCACAGAAGACCAGAAAAAAAATTGCTCTTCAAATTATTTCTGAAGTAGAAGTTACTAAATAAAACTTAAGAAGCAATCAGAATATTCAGTTTAACTTGATGCCCAGCCTGACAAGACTATTTTTATGTTTTAATCTCTCCATATAATGCCCGGATATTACTCTCCAGATGCTCAATTTTCAAGAACAGAAGACTTATGGCAGTGACAATATATAAAATATTTTTGCTTGACACTCACAGTTTCCTCTTGCTGACAGACTTGCTTGCACACTTGTTTGAAAGTATATTCTAATTTGGGAAAGCTGACTTTTAGGGCAGGAGTTACAGTTCAGCATGAATTTTATTCCATAGAAACAATTCTGGGAAAGGAAAAACTTTCCATCTCAGTTGATGTTCCTGTGTTTAAATTTTCCTATACTCCCTGTATGAATCATATAGATTTAGAACTTAATATCAAAACTTCCAGATCACTGGATAATGGAAAAATATTTAAGCATCCCTTCTGTACAAGCTATTTCCATTATAACATTGAAAATAAATGGCATAGCTTCTTCATTATAAAGGCTGTGGTCTGTTTTATACCACACTTATCTTTCAAGAGAACCATTCCAGGTTATGCCAAAATTTCTAAACTAAAATAAGTCCTACACATACAGGGCACCCAGATTCATGTTCCCCAGCTTTTCTAAAGGAATATACAATTCACATAAACTGCCATCAAAACTGCAAGGAGCATCTAGATTTACATCTTCAGCATCCTGAACAGTGTTCAGTAATTATCACATTTCAACTAAAATAATCTCTTTGAATGAGGAAATGTCCGCTGAAAAAGATGAGGAAGAATTCTGAGAAGTTTCTTGATTGAAGTGATGCACAGGGCACCTAAAGAAGTTGCCTGAGTGATAATGAAATTACAATGACTTTGGCACTGCACAACCAGAACCATTCTTAGTAAGATTCAGTCCTGCCAGGAGAAGGTCCTTCATAACTGGAAAAAGGATTTATTTCTTTCAAATCATTAATAATTAATAATGGGGGTTTGCCTCTCAAATTTCATCGCCTCTCAAGAACTGCTTTACCAACTACCAACAAGAACTGCATTGTCCAGTATTTTTATAAAATTGTTTATTAAAGTTTTATCTGTCTTTAGAATGTCCAGTTCTTAGGAATTGTATTCTTACCCTGATGAATGTTGGTCTCTTTCTGAGTAGTCTCCTCTGTCTATAGACCAAAAAAAAAACAAAAACAACAAAACAACCCTCTTTCAAAATTGTTTTAAAAACCCCATGTTTAACTATTAACAACTACATGTGTTCCTCCCTCTACCAAAACCACCCCAAACAACAACTTTGCATTTACAGGATAGCTGCACCTATATTCAAACTGATGTTTGTTATAGAACCAAATTCTCTCAGACACCAGTAAATTAACAGGAGTAAATGCTTTTACCTCTCCAGTTTCCACAGTGCTACTACTGCTTTTCTCTCCCTCAGGTGTTTTACTATGCTTCTCTTTTTCATTATTTTCCTCTTTTTCCTCTTCTTTCTCTGTTCCTTCTTCTGCTTCGTCTCCTTCTGTTTCTTCTCCTTCTGCCTCTTCTATTTTTTCTTCTTCCTCTTCTGTTTCTTCTTCTTCATCCTCATCATCTATCTCTTCATCTCCAGACAAGTTTTGTTCCTTTGACAAAATTACCAAAATAAAATTTTGAAACTCAAGCTGTACAATGATCATGATCCTCATCCTATACCAGTTATCACACATCAGAATTTGACTAAGAACAAGAAAACTCAAAAGGAAATGTTCTAAGAAGTACATAGAATAAGAACAGACACAGGAGATCTCAATCGAGGTTTGCTAATTTTAATATATTTTTTTAAAACTGACCTCCAGGGAACATTAGGAGGGCAGCTGACTTTTATGTTTTGCCAATGTGTGCCTCTTTAAAGGAAAAGCAATGAAAAAAAACCTGCTTTTTGGAAAGAAAATATTTCTTTTAAAAGTTTGAAATGTGCATAATTGACACAAGCAGTAGTAATTCTGACACCCAAAAAATAAATTCAAATCTATTTCCCAAAAAAATTAATGAAGAAATACAAGATACAATGTTTTGATTCATGTGATTCAATACAGACATTATAATTTGAATTTATTTTCAACCTAAGATAAAACTTCGATGTAGTAAAATAAAATGGCCAAGGGCATTATAAAATAAATATTTAAAGGCATGAATATTATTTTTGTAAAATGTGTGGGGAAATGAACCAATTATATCCTTCTTACTCCCTTCAATCAGACTGTCATTATTATGCCAGTATGTACTTAAAACAGCATAAAATACAATATTTAAATAAGAAACAGTCTCCTTCCTATTGCAGAAATATAAGGGCCTAAACCAAGAGCTTCCAAGGTCAAATCAAGTGAAGCCTCATCCCTGCCCAGAAGGAGAACATTTCTGCAGCCAATATCCCGATGGTAACTGGTGGGAAGTATCTGCACACTCTTTTGGAAATGTAGTAGAGAATTGAGTCTTACACTGAACACCTTCCTACACCTGGGTCCAAAGTGTCTCCTATCTTTTTCTTTCCTTACTCCCTCTTACTTCTTTGGATTTTTGCCTGTTGTCTCCACAACTGTTCTCGTGGTCACTAGAAGGTAACTTGTTGGTCAGGAGGAGACCACCAGTGAATGTTTCTAGAGGCTGGAGCACAGAGATCTTTGCTGGAACTCCTTTGCTACGCGTGACTCAGATATCCCAGGAATCTGAGACATCCTTACATGGGGCTTACTTATGGAGACCTGCATCATTCTGGACCCCAGCTCACAGCCTACAGCACCTAAAATCACACTAGATTAATTTGTTTCAGCAACTGAGCCGTGCTCCTCATCCCAAAAAACAAAGGTGGAGGACAGAGCCATTCCTTTTACTCTGATGAAGGTACCTACTGTTGTTTAACTCAACAGCTTCCCAGACTGACCCTGTTTCCATTGACTGCATTGGCAGCTTTTCACAGGTGGCTCTAGCTGTCACCTCATCTGTTCAACTCCTAAAATAGCACATTTTGCATCATAACTCTGATAGCAGTTTTATTATTGTTACTCCTGCTTGCCCATTTATAGGCATGTTTTGGAGATTTCACCAATGGTAGTGAATGATCTGAGAATGTCATACTACAGATATGTTTTTACTTTGAAAGATGAATCATCTGACCATTAAAACTTATACCTGAAGAATTTAATAATCTAAGAATCCAGGCTACTAATTAAAGCACATATATGTATATATATATATAATATTTATATGTTATATGCATATATTATATAGACATATAATATCTTCATTATTCTCTTTCATCATGCTTTAGGGGGTTTATTTTCTTATTTTACTCTAAATTCTTTTTTCATAGAAAGATAATGCTGCAAGAATACCTTCAATACCTCTAAAGCTGAGACACAGAGAAGCTGGCTTGGCCAAGGTCACACACAGGAAGTCAAAAGCAGTAGAGAGCATCCAAGTGAAATATTTCAAACTGGGTTCATTTAAGCTTGAGCTTCCAGTTTCTTCAAGGACAAAACAGTGTTCTGTATTATGAAACAGCCTTAAACATTTTGTACCTCTAGTATAAAATATCAGTACATCAGAACAGCAGTCCAGAAAATACAACCTTGCAGATTTAACACACTACACAGATTTTTGTAGAGCTGTCTTCTTTCCTTAATTTTTTTCATGCATTTATTCTGCTTTTCCTCTAAATCCAGACCTTCACGACTAGACATTCTTAAGGATAAATTTGCTGTTTCCAAGCTTTAGGGGACAAATTTCCTTGCTTGCACTGGTTTTGGCAAAAGTGTTGCCTTAGTGGGTATAACTCAGTAGGTATAACTTGCTAAAAGGGCTGCAGCTGGCCTTTCTTCAAGCAGATTAATACAGAATAAAGATATTTCTTTTTAGAATGCTCTATGAAAATGCGGTCTTCTATCTTCAGGAGAGAGGGAAAAAAGTTTCACTCTGTTTTGTATCGTCTCACCTGGTGTCATGCTCTGGCTAAAAGAGTCTCACTGAAGACTGAGACATACCCCATGGCAGATCTTGCTCAAACGACAGCTGCAAAGTAGGTTTCTCTATATTTCTGTAACTATTTAATCGTGGACCCCTCCTGCTTAGTTCATGGAAACAGCTCTGGCAGATGGGCTGCTTCTAATTAGCATTTCAGAAGGGAAGGTTTATGGTATCTTTCCACATCTCCTCAGGAAGTCAAAATAATGTTTGCCACCACCATTTTATGTTTCTAGGGAAAAAATCTCAAAGCCACTGATGAGACAAATTTAGTGGCAGATCTTTTTAAAATCTGGTGAAAACTCAGTGATGAAGAGAAAGCTGTGATTAGCATGTGTACCACTTGGAGAGTTCTGGGAAGCTCTGGTTTACAGAGATGTATGGAAACTGTTAAAAATCCACAGAGAACTTTATTAAATTGAGTTGAGAATGAGATAGGTAGCTACACATTTCTTCCTGTGTGGTGTTCTGCCAAGCAGCGATAAACAGCAATTGTTTAGCAGAGTTTTTAATCGTTTAAGGAACAGATTTCTCTCATTACCTTCCCAGCTCATCAACTTGAGCTGCACAAAAGTATTGCCCTGGCCCTGTTACATATCTATAGGGCAAGTGAATGGTATAAATACCCTACGTAGTGTATAACCTATATGCCCTATGAAGTAGAAGACGGAGTAGATGGGCATTAGGTCTAAGGAGGTTGGCAATGGGCTAATGCTTCATATGGGACTGCACAGTGCTCCCTTTATTGAGCACCAGTAAAGACAAATACAAAACACATTTCTACAGCCTATCCTCCTGCTTTGATGCAGGACTGAAGAGGAATAGGTAGAGGAATCATATCCTATGCTAGCTGTCATTCTGCTCTCCAAAAACCTAGTGCCTATCAATGTCACTCCTGAGCTGTCCGTGCTGGGAAAATGCACTGGGTTAACATTTTACTAAAACAGCATTGAAAATAACAATGCCAATCACGATCTTACATACAGATGAGAGAAAAAAAAAAACCAAACAACTCAGTTTATCCTTTGTGAGTTGGAGGTACATGGATGGGTAGGCATGCACCATTTTCTTGATATTGATCAGCATGTCAAGGTATCTGATGTGAAGTGACTGGAAATAATGGGTGACAAAACTGTTAGCAAAGCTAAGATCATACCTTGTAGTTTCTTACGCAGCAGTTACAGAGACAGCTTAACACCTTAAATATGTCCTAGTGTTAGCCACTTGTCATCAGGTATTTGCACTGGCTTTCATTTTGTAGCTATTAATATAGAGAAGTTATTAGCTCAGCTACTCTAAGCCTTAGACAAATGTCCTTCACTTTAATGATTATTAAAGAAAGCTGTCCAGTTTAAAGACTGACCAAATTCAAAGACATGAGTACTCAAAGGAGAGATTTAGCAGCTTATCCTTCCACTTACAAGCAGTAAGGCAGCCAAATTAGGCTTTCCTTGTATATTGTCACGGAGACGAACAGAAAAGCTCAGCTAAATACACTTAGAAGAATTTCCAGTAAAAAACTGAGCCTGCCACCTAACTTGTCTAGAAGTTAATCTAGGCTTCTACTAGGTTATGTTAGTTTCCTAATTAGACAATTTTATGTTAAGAGCACTTAACATGGAGTACCTGATACTTATTACACTCCCTTAATGCTGTTGTTGTGTGAGTATCCTGGAGTACTAAGACAATGTTGCACTTGTAATTCCAGGCACACTGCAGGCACTGAAACCACTGGAAACCAGTTTTATGTCAGGCAGGATTTTCCACTGCTAAATGTCAAAAATTAAACTTTAAAGATAGTTATGCCTTCTTGTAAATATGATGGAAAAAACCATATTGAAGTAGCAGCTGCCACGTAGTGATACACTGATTACCCTGGACATGTGATGACCAATTACCCCTGGTGGAGTGGTTTCCACCATCTCAGAGAATCTGAGAAGTCCCAAGCCAGCAGAAGCACGCTGGTGGGACAGTTAAAACCCTTTGGATGTTTCTTGTATGGTTTGTCCCAAAACCATGATAACCTTTGTATGTTAATCCCCCTAGGTTGGTTGGTTTCAACAGGATCCCTCGCTCCTCCCCTCCCTTCTCCCCACTGGATTGTTGTATCTCCCTGCCCTCTCTCCAACCCTATTGGCCCAAAAGGCTACATCCGTGTGCCCTCAGCCTTCCCGCTTCCTCTTTCACCTCTGGATATTTTCAAGAATAAACCATCATCAGAATACCAAGTGACTGAGCCCTCTGAAAATTTGTATCCTGAGGTTGCGTGAGCTGTCTGGCTCTCGGGTGTGTGTGTTTGTGCTTTCCAAGAGCACGGGTGAGAACAAAAGTCTCCTTGCACGGTACCAGACTGTACTGGCTGGAGTGATCCGATATCAGAGACCCCCTTGGAATACCCAGTGACCTATTCCACCCCACCACTGCCCGAACGCGATGTACCCCAACAGGGCCCTCCAACAGGACGGCATCACTCTGGGGTAAAGGAGTGAATACACAGCCAAAAATGACGTTGGTAGAGACTGACTGAACAAATTCATTTTCCTTTAAGATTTTCCTGCCCATACTTTGCTATGCAACATATTTTATTTACTAACAGCCAAACACAACGACCTACAAGTCTCCACAGACCCATGCACTTTTGTCACAGGCTGGCAGTGCACAGACTTTGCATTAAGAGGATTAATCGGATTACATTTATTAACCAAGGCTTTAGGTGTCATCCTGAGACTGCACACTGATATTTATTACACAGAGTAGCCAGTAATTTGTGAGGGCATTCTCTTAAAGATTATTTCACAGTTGGCTCTGCTGTAATTATTCTGTGGTTTGCCAACTTGCTGCTGTAGGTACATGGAGAAAGATATAGCTTTGTTTTCTTCTTTGAATAACTACTTACCAAGGTATAAAATTGTAATGTAAATCTACATTCTGAAAAAGTATTTGTACTTTCAGTTTTTCACTACAAATTTAAATAGTTATCTAAAAGTTTCTCCTCCCAGCAACTCAGAACACATCTTTTGTTTATTCCCCAAGATAAATCAACATCTGAATTAGCTCAGAGGTACAACAACTTTCATATACAAAACTGTTACCTTCTCATAAAAGTTTTCTTTCTTTGGAGAACAAATAAAAAACATAAATTTCCAAACAAATAGGCAAAACCAAAAACTTCTGTAGAATGTTTAAGGTGTTTTGTGAAAACATAAAACAAGTTAGAGACTGTTTGCATCAAGTATAATTTCTTATGAGGTATTTTACACAGTAACATAAATACCCTCTAATATTCAGTATAACTCCTAGATACTTATATAAAACAGGATGAATATAATGAGCAACTCCAAATCAGAATATATTAGTGTTATCTGAAAAACTTATTGTGTCTCTGGAAGATATTATGCTACATAAAATGAATTCTTAATGCTAACAGACACAGAGAAAAAAATTACTTGGGAATACTGGCCCACACTTGGATGCAGATTGTGCATATTTTCCAAATCCTTATAGAAAAAGTTTTACTGTCTGGAGTTTGTCATGCAGCTCCCACATATTTGCAAGTGAATGAGGACAGTCACTGCTTTCAGCTTTTATTGCACACATAGCTCAGAGTACTGCATGTACCTCCCAAATCCTATGCTTTGCACTGAAATCCTGCCTTAATCGTGCTTGTTTTTATTCAGTGCTTTGCTAAAAATATTGGTAAAGGCAAATTTTCCAAAGCACCAGAGCAGGCAGGCAGGTTCTTCAAGATTCTCTGACTCTGTTACATTCCTCAAAGGGTTGCTCCATAAGTCACTGCTAAAACCTCCACAGCCTGCAAGACTGGGTCTCAGGGGAGAACCCCCATTTCAAAATACTCTGATGGAAAAGTGGCAATTTTTACACAACTATCACTAATCTGTAAGCCCATTCTCTTTTCACAGATTTTTCAAGGCCCACCCAGCTTAGTAATAAAAGTGCCACCAGCTTCCCCGTGGGAATTATTCTCCACACCAGTGCTTGAGGAAGTTCTCCCTCAGCCACTGAAAGGCTGGCTTTAAAGCAGAGTGTGATTTCTTTCTGTACACTTGATATGGGACACATCCAGGTTTGCTTTGTTCTTTTTCTCCTCACAGATGATAATGAAATGCCCAGTAAAAGAGGTTAAATTTTGCTGCAGTTCTGCTGCTGTGTTTCTAATTATGAAAGTAGTCTTGTGCCTTGGATAGATGCTGGATAGAATAAAAGTGAAGTATTTTATACTTCCTGTAAGAAAGCCAGGCTCTGCCAGGGTGTCTCACAATCCCAAGCTCCTTTTAGGTTGGTATTTATTGTTCAATTTCCAGTTGAACAGCACAGCACAGGCTCTTCTACTAACATTGGTACACAGAGAATTTGAAATATTACTCTTCAATACTACTGCAATCTATATCCCTACAGAAAGGTGAAGATAATATTAAGTTTAATATTAAATTCTTTCTAGAGCTACCTTTGTTCCTCTCTCATACTTTCCATAGGATAGCACAAATACTTTACATTTCACACAAACCATAAATGTGACTCTGTGTGAAAGGTGCAGTAGTCATGACAAATTGTGACGTTCTAAACCCTTAATGTTGAACCTGGAACATTCCAGCAGATTACCCTGTAACCCACCACAGACAGAAAGAGTAATTTCTGGTTTTTCAATGCTGAAGAAATAAGAAAACCAGAATGGTAAATACCTTTACACTAGACATTTCAGGGCTCTGATAAAAATTATGTTCATAACTAAGCATGGGGTTTTGAGATAACAGTATTAATATTTGTTTAAATTACTATTGCATGAGGTTCCCAAGCAAAAAACCAAGGGGCACCATCATAAATCCTTTTTAAAAAAAGGGTGATTAAGTGTACTTGCTTCTTCTTTTGGCACTAGGAAAATAAAACCTCTGTTTGTCTCTGCAATGCAATTTTCTGATGCCAAAGCTGTCACTCCAAAATCCTTTCAATATGCAAAAAGTTAACCTCTCCTGTCTCCATTAAAACAGGAGCAAGTGTATAAAAATATTACAGTGAGTGACTTCAGATCCCAAATACCCTCAGAACTTCACTGAGGATGATACTGTTTGTTTGCCATTTGTGCAACAAAAGTATTTGCTCAGTTGCTCATAGAATGCCACAGTACTAAATGGTCACTTCCACAATTAGAAATGAGTTGAAAAATTACACTTTTACATTTACCTTGCCTTTTTACCTTGCCTTTTTTTGGCCTTTTTACAGATCTGAAGATCCTGCTATTTTTGAGTTTGATTCTGTTTCCCTTAATGTTATATGAGAGATAAGATCTAGAAGGTAGTGTCATATTGGGAGAAAGTAACCTGAAATTTATCTTAAAAAATGCCTAAAGGTCAGAAAAACTAGGAGGGAAAAAGCCCTAAGAGCAATGAAAACAAAAACTAGATGTCCTTTTCTGTGTGATTCTGAAAGGCCCTATTCTAAATATCCACATACTTATCCAGACTAGAAGCTGGAACAAAAAATGAGTGAAACCCAGACATTTTATGTAGTTTGGAAAAGGACATTTTTGCTGTTCAGCATCAATTATGCTAAGAGATCTACTATCTGAATAAATGGTTTGATATGTTCAGCTAAAAAGGAGAAACTCACCTACTGAAATTTTGCAGGCGTAAGAGAAGAGCTGTGCCCCAGAATATTCCAAAGTCACCCAGAGCACCCTCAGCTGTAAGCAGAGCTGTGAGGCAGGAGCAGACCTGCACCCCACCCTCTAAAAGTGCCACAGGTGCTTGGATTCGATGCCCACTGTAAAAGGCAGTGCATCTGTAATTCTGTGAATGTGTGTGTGAGATTGTGCAGGGGGATTAAAACTTCTGAGATGAGCTGCAGGGGCTGCCGAGAAATTCACAGGTGCTTATTAACACTTTATGGATGTCCCGTGTTTGCTGTCACCTGCTGTGTTGCTGCTCTTGAGTTAAACATGTAGCTGGTTGATTGCTGGTTAACTGTAATTAATAAATCAATAAACCACTTATTCTTGACTTAAACCACAGAGCTGAACAGCTTTTCCACGTGACAATCATTAGGGAATAAATCATGAAGAGGGAATAAATGCTCTTCTTTCTAATACAAGAATACAAAGACATTGGATGATGGTACCAAAAGACAGATGCAAATAAAAAGAGTTGCTTCTCCAAACAATGTGTAAAGAAATCAAAGAATTATTTTCCAAAACATGTGCTGGATACTAAACAAGTTAAAAATTGATGGAAAGAAATTAATGTGAAAAAAATGGATGTTAAATGTAATATATCTGCTGAACCACAAATTATTGAATATGCTGAATATATTCATTTTACTGAATGATTACAGAGGAGAAGTAACACTACATGTTTGTGCTAATATTCTAACTTTTTTTTTTTCCCAGGCACTCACCAGTAGCCACTGGTAGAAAAAAGATGGATAGATCTTTGGTCTGGGCAATTGTCTGTTGTTTTGTCTCTCTACTGCAGGATTTTTTTTTGTCTATTAAAAATTAGTTCAGGACTATTTCTGCCATGTTGCTTCAGTACTGCATATAAATCTTTTTGTATGCCATAATAAATACCAAGAATATACTGAATTTTCACAAAACCTCAAGTAGCAAACTTTATAAACCAGTATGAGTCAACTAAATAAAATTCCACTCGTTAGGCTAATGGAGTTCCAAAGTCCCCTCAAAGCCCAGAAATGTTGGCACAGAGCACAATTTATGTAACGAGTCTGTGGAAAACTCTTGGAAGTGCTGGAGTAAAGCTCTGCTTTTCCCCTACCACAGGAATGATCCACAAAACTACATAAATCAGTTCTCAAATCAATGAATTTTCATCCAGACAAAACAAAGAAGAGGAGATGCCCACAAGCTGGCTTCCTTCACTCTCTTGGAAAGCTTTATGCTATCAGCGTATGTTAAGACAGAAACAACAAATGGCCCCCATTTGCCTAAGAATTTAGATTAAATGCTTCAAGCAAACAGTAAATGAAGGGCCATTCCTTTGTGGAATTGGAAATCACTTGCTTTAAAATGCTCTCACTTTTTTTCTCTCTCTCTCTCTAGGAAATATTTTTCACTAGAAATAACAGGGTTGTTCCTTTTTTCACAGCACAGTTTTCTTCCAAAGATGAATTCTAGACTCACAAAGAAGTAGATGTCATATCCAAGAAATCCAGTTTTAGGCCTATAAAAATACTTTTCAATATTACACCAAGTTTAATCATGGTAACATCCTAATCTTTCATAAGAAAGATAAAATAACACATCATAGCTCCACTCAGTTTCAAAAGGAAGAATTTTCACAGCATTTCCGTGATAACAAAGGACTTTGGCAAAATACCTGATGACCCTGTTCTTAGAAAGAGCTGATTTCTTGGGAAGGGCATTTAATGGATAAAATATCCTCTAACAGAATATGGGGATACTTACTCTGCTCTAAAGACGCATGCTGATGTCAAGACAATGTGTTCCAGAGAATTCCAAAGTTTGAAACAAATTTCACAGGGACAAAATATAGCCACTGGGCTAACTTATTGGTGTAGTTAGGCAGGGCACATTACTGAAGTGATCTTACCTTCAAATGCAGAATATGGAAGGGGTGAGGAAGGCAGGAAGGATGGACCTGGACTAGAATTTACTGGCAAACTACCAATCTACTACAGGCTTTTTTAAAAAGAAATTCTGGAGACATCGTGTGAAATATTATTTAATGTCAGTATCTTACAAAACAGCATTAAAATGTCATAATCTTAATATAAGTATTGATTCAATTAACATTTTTATTGAATGACATTTACTCATTTTGATTCCTTTCTTCTTCTGTCCACATTTGCAAGTAGGGTTTAAATAACTGTTTTCTAGAGAATGTCAATACTGAGATCTGTTTACAAAAATTTCTCAGACCACCCATTAGCATAATATTCAAGTAACAATGCTGCATGATGAGTCCCTATCTCTTCAGTTGCCAGTTTAGTCCCTAATGGTTGAAAGAGCGATGCATTATCTTACAAAAATAATTTGCAAGATTTGCTTGTGTATTTTAAGGAAACACCAAAATTACTAACTTTGTCTTTTCCAAAAAGAATTCAGAATTTCTGGCCACTGTCTTTACTACTCCACCTGACTTCTTGGTTTACCTCTTTCTGGAGATTACAGATGGAATTTTTCAGGAGGGAAAAATATAAATCTCCTCCAATGAAAAGCTTTGGCTCTGATCCTGAAAACATATATGTGTTTCACACAGCAACGACATGTATTCCCCTCTTTGAGTGCCTTAGAGTTAAAGGACAAATGTGATGTAGTATTTTCTAGGCAGATACAGAATCTTTTGTGTATTGCACAGAATAAATAAATTAAAAATGTTTTACAGGTGTATTTTTCAAATTCTTAATTATAACTAATCACCAAGTGTGATACCCCTGAACTCTAATGTAATCTTGGCCAGATTCTGAGAACTGTGTGTATCTTTTTGCACAGAATTGTGTGCTGACACCAAAATAAGAAGTCAACCTTAAGGCCTTTGGAAAATCCCAGGCCATCACTTACCCAGGCCTGCATTTCCATTAACCTCCCATCCACTGACTTTGGCAACTTATTCTTTTTTTAATTTAAGTACTTGAACAATGTATGAACAGAATAAAAGCAGGGGGAATAAATTATGGAGTGATACCATAATATAAAAATAGGTAAATTTGCGAATTTACTGAAACTCCTTTCATGTAAGGCACATTATCAAGTAAACTGTCCTGCAACTAAAATTGATGTATTGCTGATTCAAAGGCAAAGAAGATTACACTATTACAATGTATAATTCATTTTGTCAGAATGACATTACACTTTAATTAAGAGGCAAACGCAATTTACCTCCTCAGCATTTATTTTTTTAGATTTTTTTTAGATGTCATACATGATAAACATGATTGTGAAAATAATTGTATCAACAAAGCACGATTTCTTTCATAAAAGCTTCCTAAATATAAATATTTTCTTCAATATTTTTCAAGAAATTGGCACTTAAATTATATGTATAATAATATGCTTTGACTCCATAAAAAGTTTCTTTTAAGTAATAAAAATCAATCTGCCATAGTTCCAAAGTTTCCTGAGTAGGCTTAAAATGCATCTCCAGTAGTCTATGCTACTTTAGTGTTAAATAATGAGGTAGCACATTGTTCCAAAATTGTTCTGAATTATGTAAACCATTTGCTACATGACGTTTGGACTTCATGTTTTGTTTAGAGCTATTTGGTAAAGCAGTATTTTCTGTCTTTTCTGGCTTCCTGGGTTTGCTTTTCTTTTCTGGAAGTTTACTACTATAATTTTTCTTTTTATCTTTTGCTTTTTCTTCTTCCTCTCCTTCTTCCTCCTCACCTTCATCTTCTTCTCCCTCATCCTCTTCTTCCTCCTCTCCTACATCCCCTTCCTCCTCTTCTTCTTCCCCCTCTACCTCTTCCTCCTCTTCTTCTTCTTCCTCCTCCTCACCCTCTTCCCTTTTTTCTTCTTCCCCCTCTTCCTCTTCTTCTTCCTCACCCTCTTCCCCTTTTTCTTCTTCCCCCTCTTCCCCTTCTCCTTCTTCCTGCCCTCCCTCTTCTCCCTCCTCTACCTCTTCTTCTTCCTCATCTCCCTCTTCTTCCACTCCTTCTTCCTCTTCATCTCCTTCTTCCTCATCTCCCTCTTCTTCCACTCCTTCTTCCTCTTCATCTCCTTCTTCCTCATCTCCTTCTTCTTCCACTCCTTCTTCCTCTTCATCTTCCTCTTCCACTCCCTCTTCTCCCTCATCTTCTCCAACACTCTCTTCTTCCTCCCCTAGTCCCTCATCTTCTTCCACTCCTTCTCCCTCTTCTTTATCTTCCCCTTCCTCTTCATTTTCCCCCTCTTCTGTCTTTTCATCTTCTTTCTCCTCCTCCCCTTCTGCTTCTGCCTCTATTCCTTCCTCTTTCTCCTCATCATCCCTTTCCTCTTCCACTTCATCCTCCCCCTCTTCTCCTTCTTCCACTCCATCCTCCTGCACTTCCTTAGTTCCCGTATTTGCATCTTCTTCTTCCTGTTCTTCTTCAGATACCTCTTCTTCCCTCTCTGCCAACGATTCTCTAAACTCCTCCTCTTCACCCTCTTTGTCTTTTTCACTCTCCCTTTCTTTGTTTTCTTCTTCATCTTCCGTTTCATCTTCTCCTTCCTCTTCTGCCTCTACCTCTTTTTCTTCCTCTTCCTCTTCCTCTCTGTCTTCCCCTCCTTCCTCACTCTCATCTCTTCCCTCACTTTTAACCTGTTCCTCCTTTTCTTTTTCAGTGCCTTCCTCTTTCTCATACTTCTCTTCCACATCCTCCTTTTCTCCCTCACTCACTATTTCTTCTTCCTCCATCAACCTGCCTTGCTCATCTCCTTGATCTTTGCCATCTTGCTCATTGACTGCCTCAATCTCCTCTGCGGCCTCATTCTCACTGTCTCTTTCAGCCTGTGATTCCTCTCTTTCATTTTCTTCCTCATTATCTTTTTCCTCTTCATCTTTTTCTACTGAAACTTCTCTATCTTTTTTAACATCACTCTCTTCTTCTTCTTCCTCCCCTAGTTTACCTTCACTATCAATTGTTTCATCTAGTTTTTCTTTTACACTCTCACCCTTTTCACTGCCTTCACTCTCCTGCTCCTGATCAGATTCCTCCTCATTCTTTCTTTCTAATGCCTTGTCTTCAGCCTTTTCACTGCCTTCACTCTCCTGCTCCTGATCAGATTCCTCCTCATTCTTAATTTCTAATGGCCTGTCTTCATCAGATTTAGCATCAGAGCTTGTTTCTTCCTCCTTCAGGCTTTTTAAATCAGTCTGTTCTATACATTCTTTCTCATTGTTTGTAGCTTGCATCTCCTCAATCTCACTGTCTTTTTCTAAGTCCAAATGTGTCACTTTTTCTACTATTCTCCTTTCCCTGTGGACAACTCTGTGTTCATGGTAGATCTCTTCCTTAAGTATATATTTTTCGAGACCATTAGTACTTTCCTCAGTTGAAGATGATGATGAAGTTACAGATATTTGTTTCAAAAACTGATGCTTTTTTTTAAGCTCCCTCTGTTCTGCACTACTTTCTTCTCCTGTGATGCATATTCTTTCACACTTGTCAGATTTTTCAACACTGTTCTTTATTTTGTTTTGACTTTCTGTGGTTTCTTGGCTCCCTTGCTTTTTAACAGGACTGTATTTTTGTACAATTAAAGAATCAGTCTGGGGCTGATCCCTGGGAGCAGAAGGAAGTACCTCTATTTTAAGGGATTTCTTAGATTTAACAGCTTTTGGCTTTTTATTGGAAGAATTTATTTTTTCAGTCAGAATTTGACTTTCAGTGGGAAGATTAAAAGTTGCATCCTCTCTGAAAAATTCAGGATTTTCCACATATTCTTTTTCCCTTTTCACTAATATGCTTTTGTCCCCAGTAATTTCTTGAACACCACTTTTCAAAGTATTATCACTTTGTCCATGCTCAGATTTACCTTTCTTTGTACTTTTTTTGGCCACAGGCTTCCCTACAAAGGCACTACTCTTTTCTAAATCTTGTCCAGGTGACTCTGAAAATGAGGACTGCTTTTGTAAAGAGCCAGACTCTAATTTTGAGCCCTCCTTTGTGAAATCAGAATCCTTGTTTTTCAGCCCACCCTTACCATCTCTTTTCAGTTTCACATTTTTATTGTTCTTCTATTCCACATGAGAAGCAGAAAATTGAAAAGAAAGAAAAAAAGCATTAAAGACAAATGGCAGCGAAAGAAAAAAGGTTACAAAAGCATCTGAACAAGAAAAGAAACAATTTGTGGCAGGGGATTAAGAGACAGGATAAAAGGTAGAATATTTCACATGAAATGAATTTACAAGTGCACATATTAGGGGAATGTAACATTCTGTTAATGATGAGTGTAGTGCTACACCTTCCTCACTACCCAAGGGAACGCAGTAAGAGTTGTGCAGCCACTACCACATCCCATAAACCAGAGCAGGTGCAATGCATGAGGCTGTGCAAGCAGAAGGAAATTAGAGCAGTTCTCTTACACCCTCCTCCTTTGGAAATCTTCTTATGCCCTCACTGTTATGCCCTTTCTAAGCAGTTTGACAATCTGCTGTGTTTCTGCTTTAAATTTTACACTTATTTAACAAATTCTGCAGAACAACTTGTAAAATCTAAAATAAAATTTTAATTTAATATAACAAAATGCTGAAAAGCTGGGATCACTTTAGGAGTGAAATAGGAAGGTAATACAAAGTATTTTAATTTCATCATTAAAACCAATATTAATTACTCTTTAAAATATACTCCATGGTGAATATCTGTGAATAAAATATTTATTTACACTGCATCCCAAAATATTTTCCTATCATCAAACCAGTAGAAATATATGTTATCACCTGAAGTTACAAGTTGAATCTGATAGTCTCTTGCTCCTTAACCTGGTGAAATATTATACACTCATCTCAAACTACACGGGATATGCGGAGTTCTAGGTGCCTGCCCAAATTCTCTTTGACTTCAGTCAGCTTCTTAGAATTTTAGGTCATGGATAATCAGAAAATTAGCAAGAGAAGATCTATAACATTTGCCTGGCTTTATAAAAACTCAAAGCAAAATAATGAAGTACTAGGATAATACAAAAACTGCAGATTTTTTAAACAACAGTATAAGTATACAAATATATAATTAGTTACAGTACCTTCTGTTTTTGGAGTGGTGATAATTTTAAGGTCCATTCACCGGCATTCAACTTCATTGCATGTGTCTGCAAAATATAAGACCTCTATTAAAAAAATAAATATAGTTAATAGGGAAAGAAGCATTAAAGCCCAGTTCCACTAAACAAAGCTATTTTACGAATGTTTTCATATTATTGCACATTCAGATTGAGAAAACCTGTATGATCATTCAGCTCACCTATTTCATTTCCACTCCTTCATTTGCTGCTTATAAAGAGAGTGGTGAACAGATGCCAACACCTGAACTGCCTGTAGGGACTGAATGCTACCCTGACCTTTCTTACAGCCCACAGGCACGTTTGAGATCCACCCTGCACTCACTGTGAAGTTACAAACACAACCTTACTCCTTTATCATCACAACCTCCCACTCGGCATCCAGTTTGGTACCACAGCCTTGAAAGAACATCTTCAAAGAAACATTACACGGCAGAAATTTTCCTTGGAATCCAATGCATTTCTCTCTTTTACACCAAGCAAAATGCCAAAAGCCAATGTAGAATACTACTAGGTGGGGATGTATAATGAGATTTTGCTCATCCCTTGCCATATATTCCAAATTTCAAGATACTATTCTCTGCTACTGATTGTTAACTGCTCATGGTTTAACCACCATATTCTTTTTCAACACAGTGAGCATGGATGTTCCCATTAATTTTTATCATCAATATGACATTAAAGGTTTTTCCTCCTCTTGTCACACATGTCAATAAGATGTATGTTGCCACAGTCTAGAAAAATTGAAAAAACTGCTGTAACAGATTGTTTCCATTCAGATTCAAGAAGAGCAATTGTTTATTTTGTAATTTTGACAAATTTGCCTGATGGTCTTTTTTCAAATCTGTTTAAGAATTGGTAGAATATTTAAAATTGATTCACAATAGGTATAAAACCAAAAAGAAGAAGAAAGTCTAGCACAAAAACTGTGCAATATATAAATATATATATAAGTAAATTAATGAAGGCCATGCTGTGCATTGGATCTGAAAACATTTTTTCTTGTAAATCAAAATTAAGTTTTATAACTGTTAAATAAATGGCATCCACAGACTGTTAAATTACCAAATACTTTTAAATACAAACAAATAATTCCTGTGCAATGCGCAATCCCTCCAGCATCACAATGGTTGCATTAAGGCCAGGACATGTCCGTTCTGCTGAGAGAGCAAAATGTTTTGGAAAGGTGTACAAGTGATAAGGTGAACATGTTTTTGAAATGAAAGAAATATGTAGGAAGAAGCTGGGGGATCACCAAATAATCAAAATGTCTGGATTTTGGTCTTCCCTTTAATATGATCCACCTGTACTAAGGAAACTCTTCTCAAAACAGGAAAATACATTCTTTTGCTTCATTTCCTGCAATTCTCTCTTGGAAATCATTAAGAAAAGCAAGGTCAGAGATAGAGATCACCATGTGGTACCCAGCATCCTTTTCCTTTTTTTTTTTCTGATTTCCAGAGCTAAAGCGTGGGGAGCCACTGCACTACTTGGACTGCTTCAATCTCTATCACAATATTACTGGGAAAATTAAAATGCATTTTAGCATTGGATAATGATGATATGAAATGCATGCTCATTTAACAATGTGTCAGTACTTCTTGGTGTCACATACAATGTTTTGGGCGAGTCAGGAATTCTGTATTAGAACCTGAAACACCATTTAGCTTTTTTGTCTTCCCCTGCATAAAAATGACTGAATTACAGATTCATTATTGGACTACATTACCATATTTAGGATGTCAGTTGTATCTCCAAGGTTTCTGTCAATATTTTCATTATCTGAATCTTGTTCTGCAGGGACTTCATCAGGTTTATCTTTTTGATAATTATTTTCTACAAGGTGAAATAGGGGAAAATAAAAGTCATAGGAACAAGCACTACGTAGCAAACAACAGAACACCTCAGTCTTATAAAATAGAGATTATTTCTGTTTTACTGACATGGAGCTGAAGTCCTCAGATATTTCATTCACTCAGCCTAAGACACAGCAGAAACACTTCCAAACTCCTTTCATCAGTATTAACAATAGACGTAGCTCAGCAAATCTGGTCTCAGTGCACCGTAGATCTCTGACATTTCTGCAGGCTTTCAAGCCTAAATATTACATGGGACAAAGACTGCTTTGGATAATCTCTTTAATAATGGTGTACCAATTAGACCAAATTAGCTGCAGTTATGTTATCTTCATTGCACATTATCTATGTAATGAATGGACAGTGAGTTTAACTCCAAGGCAGCATCATTAAAATATCCCTTCATCATTAGGTTCATCAGGTCTATGACCACTTCATACAGCACAAAACCTGAGGTTTTAGGACTAAGAACACTCTGAAGGAAAAATTCAAATTTCACTGCACTGCTTTCCTGGGACTAGAAATGCTAATGGACATGCTGGCAGCTTTACAAATAATCCTTTTCATTCTATGAATTAATTGCTTTCAAATTAGATTTGTCCATCCAATAAATCTGAGCTAACTTTTACACAAAAGCACTGCATTCTGCCCTCTTCAGCATTGTTCTTCCCAGGAAATCACACATGCCCAGGAACCCAGATGAGTCCAGAACTGCTCTAGAGAATCTGTGCAAAAGTCCAGTGCTGTATTTACGGTAATCCAGGCTTTTGCATTAGCTAGAATATTATAAATCCATACTATCTTAGATAACAGAAAGCAAAGAGTACTTTTGCATTTCCAAGTGAAGAAGGTCCTGTAAGAATTAGTAGACCTCTTTTCTTATCTCCTCTTATCCAAGTTCCCTTGTAGGCCTTCCTATATCTTTAAGACTGTCCCTAACATTTTTTTCTGTAATTCCTTCTCTTTTTTTTTGTGAAAATGAAGTAAGCAGTTAATGTTCTTACAGCAGTTTTGTGAAGTCTTATTTCTAAAGGCTTAAGGAGCTACAGGTACAATCTAGAAGTTGTAGCCATTCAAGCCTCCTCTAAACCTTTAAACTTGTTTTGCAAACATGAACAGTGTGAGGCAAATTTTCGTCTGCATTTCTCAGCTTTCAGGTCCATATGCTGCCAGACCCTCCTGAGGTAAGAGTGAACCTAAATCTTCTTTCACATTCAAATGGAGCATTTGTTTATGAATGATGAGAGTCAAACCATTCTTATCAGAAAACAACAGCAAGAAGTGGGGACACTTCACCTTTTCCACGGTCTCCATCCTCCACAGATTTAGATTCAGATTTAGGAAGACTTGTTGCAGAAAAACAGAATGGGCTGGTGTTGCTTGTCACAGGCAAGGAAGATTTTAAGAAGCTTTTCCCCATTGGAGGCAGAGTTTGTGCCATTCGAACAAACTGTTCTGGTGACCTTTCCTTTACAAGATTAAAAACGATAGATTGGGAAAAAGGGTAGAAAAACAAAATGCAAGAAATCTCTCATATGTAGCAGTGGTATTTAATTTTAGCTGATGATACAGTGTTGCAACTTAATATGCAGAAACTAATATCTTTAATATTTTAATTTATTTACAGTCCTAAAAAGTGGCCAGGTACATAGCGGGATTTTTAAGATCATTTCTATGCAATGATTTTAAGCAATCCTAAAATATAAACAAAGGAGAAAAATAACTTTTCCTTTTTTCATTTAAAATTAAAAACTAGTCTCTCAAATAACATCAAGATATTTAATCACCAACATCAATACATTTCTACAGAATAAATGCAGGTTTTGGTAGAGTTAGTTCTCAGACAGGTAAGTGAAATGAACCAACTCCTGCTGTTTAAGGCAATCACATCGAATATGGAGATAAAAGAGAAGAAAGTAATATTTTAAGCAGCTACATCTAATATTCTCCTTTGATATTTTATAAATTATGAAATTGTTTAATATATCCAAGGGCTCAGAGGGAACAGCAAAAGAGTCAGGTTCTAATTATTTTTTAAAAATATTTCTAAGATAGTTTAAAAAATGCAAAGGAACAGGTTCTACATTTTAGAACAAAAAAACCCCACAAAAAAACCCAAAACAAGCAAACAAAAAAACAAAAAATGCAACAAAAAACCAAAGCAAACAAACAAAACCAAATCAAACCAAACAAAAAAACCCCAAACCAAACAACAACAAAAACCTCAATTTGAATCACTTTCACAGAATTAAATAAGCAAAATCTGACCAATACCCTTTTTGAGACCAGGGTAAATATATATTTTTCGTATTATGCATTAAAATCAAACACTTAGTTTAAGAAGATGTATTTAACTGCTTGGTAAATGCTGTGTTTTTAGCCTTAGAAGTGATTTTGTTTCCTGAAAGTATGGCAACTCTAAACATCTCTGAACTTACCCTTTCTCGACGTCGTATTCGTGCTGCTGATAATTGCAAAGTGTTTGCTAGCACGAAGTCCCCACTCGTTTTAGGGATAATAGCAGTCAAATGAGGCTCATATAAATCTTCCAGCGGTACTTCAGATCCTTTAGGTCTTGGAGCAGCAAAAACCAGCATATGACAACCACCACAGGCAACCTACAGCTCAAAAAAAGGTCTGATTACTTCATTTGCATGTATCAAGGATGTAATTTTCTTACAAGCATCTCTAGGGGCTTAGATTATAAGAAAAAACATAGTAAGACATATCAAATGTCTTCAAATTTTCTTCCTAATTACATCAGCAAGATAAAAGTACTTGATTATGTTTATTAATGACCAGTGATCTATGTTCCTTTCTCCTTAGGTAAATACAATATATTTTTATTGAACAGAACAAAGGACAGGTCTATCAAATTTTTGATATGGAAGATAACAAAGGTATTTCCACTGACTTTGAAGAGACTTTAGCTAATTATTTTGATACAAGTCAAATGAGAACAATACTGATAGTTTCAGGGACTCAAACCTAGATGTTTTATCACAAAATCCACAAAATATAAAACAAATCCTACACCCTCCAACAGACACAGTATTATTACATAAAGATCAAAGGTTTCAAACCTTTTAAAAGGTTTTAAACACTCACTGCTTCCAATAAAACTTCATTCACCTCTAATTCCAGTAAACAAACAGATGTAATCAATAGACTTTTGTCCCAAATTTTGTTCAATCCTGAGTCATGTTAGCATCTTTGATGCTGACAGCTCTGTGACATTTATGTCTTTACACCTCAAGAAGCAGATGAAAAAACTTCCTTTATAGAATTCTCAAAAGAAAAGACTATTACTACTTTCTTGTCAGGTTAGGATTAAAAAAACCCAACACCTCAAATTTTCTTAAGGTTTAAAAATATCCCACTGTACAAAAATTGTCAAAATTGAAAAGATTACTCTCTGGTGTTTACAGAAAAGATATAAATTTCCCCATACTTCCAACCATCTAAGAGCAATAAATAATTTATAAGTTTATAAAGCTACCACAGCTCTGTAGACCAAAACACCTTAGCACAACAGTAAAACCCTAAAAATCAATTTGTATGTGCAGTCCAAGTCAAAGACATTCTAAACTAAATGAACACTGTGCTAAGCATATGTAATTTCCTTTTTCCTTCAGTTTGTGCTGTCCACTAATTAAATGCTATAGAAAGAAAAAAGTCTATAATGAGATTTCAGTTCTCATTAATAATGTGTTTCATAGAAAGATAAGTATTTTGATGTCTGAGAAAAATGAACAAAAGTGCTACCAGAAGGACCGTGAACTTCAAGAAATTATAACACAGAGTGGGATCGAAGAGATTTGTAAAACTCTCTTCTCCAAATCCTAACTTGCCATGTCGTCCATCTCCAAAAGTAAACATGAGGCCATTGTCTGCATGAGGGAATAGAAAGGATGTTAAAACAAAGATTCAATACAAAACCAGGACAGAACCATTACTAACAAAGTAACAGGCCATGAAAGAAAGGAATATTTCCCTTCCAAAACCAAATCCTGAACAATTATTTTTAGATCTTCAACAGATGAACATGATTTAAAGATATGCATGTTTTCAGACAAAGTACTGTCTGAGATGTTAGTCTAGACAATTCAAAATAAAACCCACCCCAACAAAATAATAAGATTTAAACTGTCCAGAAAAACAAAGGCTTCTAAACAAGAATCTTTGTTAGCAAGGCATGACAAGGAGGTTATAATTCCCCTGGAGATACAGAGTTATGCATGGCATGGCTGTGAGTCAGAAATTCTTATTGAATCCAGCTTTCTCACTGGCTGATTTCACCTTTAGAACCAGTAATGCTATGTCTGCTACTGCTCACTTGAGAAGGAAAGCTTTTACAGCATAACAGAGAGCTGCTAGAAGTGGTGCCAGACTTGCACTCCCATACCTGCTATCACAGCAGTGTGATTTTCCCCACACGCAATGTTACGTATTTTGTGCCTCTTCAAGTGTTTCACAGACTTTGGTACTGAACTTTCAAACACAAAAGTTCCATGTCCCAGCTGCCCATATTGTCCAAGTCCAAAAGTATAAACATCTGTCTCTGAAATTATACAGGCAAAGTTAACAACAACTATGGTCATATGTATATTTATTTATTTACTTATTTATTTTTATAACCTACATTCTATTAGCCAAATGGAAGGCCACTGACATAAACATCCTAAAAAGCAATGTTTAATCAACTAAAAAATGTACCCACTAATTAATTACATTACATACAACAAAATTTAAAAAAATGAGGAATTGAAGCACTAAAGTATAGACAACTAAATAAAAATATCCAGGAATCAAAGAAGTATAGACAGAAAATAATTTTAAATGGTTAACATGCCATGTGTTTTCTAACATAAATGAAAAATAATCCACTGATCCTATGTACACAAAAAATGTATGGGAATTTACAGACTGCAATCAATTCAACCACAGTATTCACATATATATGCATTTTCACAATAGCCTCATCTTAATTTCTCATTACCTCCATGTACATTGTATGACCCTAAATTTAATAGGCAAGACCTCTTTAAATCACTACTGATTTGTATGTACGAAGAGACTGGAACAGTAACAGAATAGGTTTCAGTATTCGGTTCAGCTACCAAATCAGGCCTGCAATAAATACAGAGAACACTATAATTGTGTTATCTTGTGACAGAATAATCATCTTTCCACATTTATATTTTGTCTGTTTAATGGACTGTCTGTGCCAGGAAAAAAAATAAGAGCTTCTCCAGAGCAATAAAGATTCTTGGTGTGTCCATCACTGGCACTCCATCACAACAGGAGAAGATTGTGAAGCTTGGAAATCTTGATGAGGTCATGCTTGAACAGAGAAGTTTTTTGGGAAAAAAGGAGTTTTCCTAGAATTTAATTCCCTGCCCCTTTTATTTTGCATGTGGGCAACAAAGGAAAAGTGAGAGAAACTCTACTTAAAGTACTTGAAAAATTATAATGAAAAAATGGGAAAGATTGTGAAGGACAAAAAAATACTCCATATTAACTAAAAAGAACTTTCCAATTTCAAAGGAACCATGATGAAATAGTGTAACACTACATACGGAAATGTTCTTTCTAGAAAAGGCCTTGCCCTTTCTGTTCCTTTTACATTGTTCCCATACTAAGATTTCATTAATTCATAACATTAAAAAGACCAAAAAACAATGGTTTCACTTTTAAAAAAAATTCTAGATACAAAATATTGAGTAAACCCATTTTATAACTAAATGTAAAGCTCCCTCTGCTGGAAATTTTAGTGTAAGAAACCAATACCTTCTAGGGAGCTTTGAAAAGTAAAACAGAAGTAAGAATTTTCCTGTAATATTTACTTTCTTCATAAGAATCAAGAAACTACACCTGAAAGACAGGAGCTTTCTCTAAGCAAATAAAAGGCTCATCTTCATTTTAGTAAACTGCTTTCTCAGGATAGCCGATTCCATAAATTCTGTTTAGAAGTAGAGCACTCGTAACAATTCTTTGGAAACTGGCAGATCTTGTAATTACATGGCTTTATCTGATTAACATAATCACTTTGCATTAACTTTCAGGTTTTTTTCTTTAATCCTAGCACAAAACATGCAATGTCTTCTGCATTTGTGTTGAGAGGGAGATGTTCTCAAATGCTAATTTTAGAAGTGCAGGGAATTTTTTCTTCCCTCTATTTCTACTGAAAATGAGAAAAAAGGCCAATCCCAAGCCAGGGTAGAGTGCCGTTATAAGAATAATAATTTCTTCTGCTGCCCTTATAGACCAGGGGCACCGAAATGTTGCTACTCCTAAATTTGCTTCTTAATCAATTGTCAGGGCAGAGGAAGAAAAAAACCTTGCACCTTTCTTAAATGATTCACCACTCTGGTGCAGAAGTGAGAAGTCAAATCTCACTAATAACCTCCTTCAGTAGAAATGAGTTATTTCCTCCAATTTGTCTTCACAAATGTGTGGAAAGAGAAGTGTATGGAAAAGCAACCTCACACACTTATTGATAAAATAACAGGGGTGAATTTCATCATTCTGAACCCAGCAACAGCCCATGAGAGGGCCCGTGTAGGATGAAGAGAAATGGTTTCAGAGCTTGCACAGAAGACAATGGCTTTGCTGTTCCAAGGGACCTCCAGTACTTGAGTGCTGGAAGAGCTTCTTCTTTTCTTCCTACATTCCCTTTTTTGGAAGAACAGGGATATTTCCCTGTAACTGTGTTACCTTCCCCCTTTGTGGGCATCCTTTGTAATCTCCGTGACCATTTGCACTACCAATAAAATGGTCCCAGCCAAAAATAGATATAGCTTTCTCTTTTTTTCTTAACATGCCATTTGCTGAGAGAACTGTGTGAGATCAAAGAATGTTTTCCAGTATCTTGTATTCCCTGCTATGTATTTAAGCTACAGATGAAGTTAAAAAAATCCTCTAAAAAGAAACTAAAATAACTAAAAAGGAAACAGGCAGGTATGCTTGTATCACAGAAACACAGAATCTAGAATGGTGTGGGTTAGAAGGCACCTTAAAGATCATCTCATTCCACCCCTTGTTTTGGGTAGGGACACTTTTGACTAGACCAGGCTGCTCAGAGCCCCATCCAGCCTGGCCTTGAGCTCTTCTAGGGATGGGGCATTCACAGCATCTCTGGGCAACCTGTGCCAGGGCCTCACCACCCTCACAGGAAA
>VZTX01004041.1:173436-216424 GCA_013400915.1 Pardalotus punctatus | reverse complement strand
CTTCCAGGGATGGGGCATTCACAGCATCTCTGGGCAACCTGTGCCAGGGCCTCACCACCCTCACAGGAAAGAATTTCTTCCTAATATCCAATCTAAACCCACTCTCTGTCAGTTTGAGGCCATTCCACCTTGTCCTGTCACTCCAGGCTCCTGTAAATAGTTTCCCTCCATCTTCTTGTAGGCTTCCTTCAGGCACTGGAAAGCCACAACCGGATCAGCCCAGAATGTTCAATTTTCCAGCCTGAACAACCCCAGTTGTCTCAGCCTTTCCCCATAGGAGAGCTGCTGTATCCCTCTAATCATCTTGATGGCCTTTCCACATAGATTAATTTCATTTGAACATTATTATTATTATTATTATTATTATTATTATTACTAATACTATAACTATTATGCCAATGAACTATTCGCTCTTACAATAGCTTTATTTTTAAACAGCTTATGTTGAATATTGTTACTGTAAAAAAATCATCTGTCAACACAATATTCAGTATTACCAGAATCAGTAACTGGATTTAGGGATTTCAGTATAAATAGTATCCAGACTTAAGAATGGTTTGAAAAATCTAGATAATCCTATATGGACTGAATCATAAGTTCTGTCAGGAAAAGGTAGAGCTTTTACATTCTTTTTGTCATCTTTCAAAAGGGTGCCTTGGCTTTCTTTTCTTTTTAAAAGACCTTGAGACAGAAGATGAAAAATCTAACATTTTACATACTAATGCACTAATGTTCTTATGTCAAACATTCTGTTCTCAAAGGTCTGTTTCACTTTTTTCCTTTGAAGAGTTATCTTTGCTTTCCCTCCTTTCACAGAATGAAAGGAAGTAATATATCCTTCTATAGAAAACATTATTCCCAGAGGATCCATCATCTGAAAAAAAATGGAAGCTATTAAGGCCACTCCAAATCATCTGTTTCTTCTCCAGTTTCTAGATTCACATTTATTATTCTTCTACCTTTTAAAATAACTTATTGCAAAAAGTACACAAATTGTGATTGCTGCTCTCCCATATTTCATTTGAAAGTGATGACATGAACAGCTTTCACTTGCAGCAGGAAGTATCTGCAAGCATTGGGGGTAGTCAGTGCATTTTTTTCAGTCTCTGAGAGAACTCATCTGGGATGAGGATAGGATCTTCTTGGATTGGCTGACTGACTGCCATGAAATGAATAGATCTGTGCTACCAAGCTTGTGCATGATGGAATTTCTGAATGCAATTCTGTTTATTGTGCAGAACAGTTGCAAACATTAAAGGCAGAGGTAACAATAGAGCTTGTAAAGATGGTTTCCAGTATCATACTCATCATTTCTAAAACAAATATTTTAAAAAATTGATCTTTTCTAAATCACTGCTCTCAATAATTTAATTCTTGTTCTCTGGGAAAAAAAATTGAGTTTCCCATTTTGGAATTTCAAAGCAAAAAAACCCCAAAGAATTATTTTAATATATACTTTCTACCTTTTACTCTGATACTTATTGGAGAGATTCCAAACAGTACCTTGATTTAATAGCTCAGATAACAGTGGTTCTTACCATACAAAATTGCCAATAGAATAGATAACAGTCATAAAAAAGAAATCAAATGAAGTGCTTTGGAATAGACTAATTACACATGAGAGTCAGGAAGAAACTTGCCTTGTACTCTGTAAGATAACTGAATTATGCTTTCTTCTAATTTGATAAACCCTAAGTAGAAATGATGTCAAGAAATGAGCCAAGATGTGCAACAGCTTCTCTATATGACATTTTCTCCTGTGCTATTGCCATGTTAAACGAGATAAATGAGGCAGAGGAATATTCAGTAGTCAGACATTCAATTCATGTTTCTTGAGACTGAAATGCCACATCCTTAAAAACTGGAAAGACCCTGAAAGGATGAAAACCACATCAGTATAGATTGTATTAGTAAAGGCAAGCAGCACCCATTTTCAAGGAGGATGGCACATGAAATTCAGAATTTCTTCAAAATTGTATTACTTTCTAAATTTATGAAAATGAGCTTAAAAGAGGTATAAATATTTCTGCTCCTCTTTAAAGATGTATCGTGAGAATTCTCAGTTTCTGGTCACACCACTTTATCTCAAGATGCAATTCAGCACTGATTTCAAGTAAAGTTTTTGGTGCAAAGCCAACAATGCATGTATGTCACACTCACTTTAAATTATTAGTATCCATATCTATCTCTTTCACAATTTTTTTCCACAAATTTTGCTTTGAGTCAGAAAAATTTCTCTATGTCAACATTTCTGGCTATGTAGCTTTCATTTGAGACAGTATTTCCACTAACCTCCACTCTTTCACTCAAAGTGTTTTAGTCAGAAGTTCACAGCTGTAACCTATTTAATAACAGCTGAATCACATTAAAAAAACATTTATTTGACTTTTCACTCTTATCACAACTATTAATCTTTAGGAAATGTATTTTGTTGGAGGATATTGTTTTCCTCTTTTTGTGACTCAACTAGATCATCTGGCACTCAACACTTTGATCATCAGCTGCCAGCTCAGCCAGCACCGAATTTTTTATTTATCTTCTACTACAAAATCTATTTCCGTAAGCAAGTAACTCTTACGTACATACATACATACTTATTACAGTACGGCCTTCATTTTTTCTATGGCATTCATATTTGCCTCTTTGTTCTAGCTCTTATACAGATTTCACTATAATGATGATGGCATCCAGGTCTGTATCTTTCTCCTAAATCTCTGTTACAGTCATCTATTATAATGACTTTTTATCACATGAAATGCCATTAAAATGAAATATCTATTGGTTGAATTCAGCTTTATGGTTAAAAAATAATCAATAATGATAATCAAATTCTTTCAACAGAACTTCACTTTATAACCCATAAAATAATGCTGTGATTTACAAATTTGTCAGCCCCAAATTTATGGCAGTGTTTTCCACTAATAATGATAATCTGATTTCACATTAAGAAATTTATTTTATGACATAGAATACTGCCAGAGTACGACTGTGTGTTGGTGGAAGAAGGGAGAAAAAGGCATTGAAATGTAGACAAAATGTTGCATTATTTCCTGGATTGGCTACTGTTATTTCCTCTTCATTATTTTCCCAAAGGAATTTAACCTACCCAGAATCTTGCAGCTTGAGTCATTCACACATAATCCTTCCCAGCATTCCACTTCCACCTTTACTCTTTCCAATGGCTTGCAGTATACCACTATGTCATATTACTTACAATCTCCCTCAGTTACATTTTCAGTTTGTATTTTAGAAAGTTTGGCTACATAACCTTGAAGGCGCTTCACAAGATTGACAAGAGACAACTATATTGAGTCTTCAGAATACAGATTTATACAGGACTGATATCTATGCATCCAGCTTGTTTTTATAGCTTTTTCATTTTGGCAGAAAAATAATTACAGGCTATACAGCTTTACAGATATTATATTCATTACAAGCTAAAGCTGATATTTTTTTAACCATGTGGAGATGAAGTCAAACTTACCTTTCCTGCTTTTACACCACTATAGGTCAGGACAGAACTTGTGGTGAGAAATGGCTGGCAATGTTTTGCACATGTCTTGGAAAAGCTAAGTCACCACTGGCAGACAACTATTTAACAGTTCAGTAATAGACACCATTTTCCAAGTACTGTATGTGTGGCCCTGTGAACTAATATGTAACAGTTGTATTTGCTGATTTTCATTACTTGTAATATGTCATATGTATATATCTCTACTAGTTCCATATTTATGCTAAAGATTCTGCTCAAAGGCATAAGCAAATTCTGTATCACAAGAGATATTTAATCCATTTAGGCATCCAGTAGATAGTGAAGCTACTTGAAAAGCGACTTCCTACATACCTTCCTAAATATTCGAGTGCATTTAAATTTACTACAGAATGGAAGATTTCCCCTAGAATTCCCCCAGACACACTGCAATAACAATCTCAAGGTCCTTAGAGGAAATCATCTGTCAATCATCTGTCGCACTAGGCAGTCCTGGCTTATTACAATTCCAGGAAGAAAAGCACTCAGCCTATGTAAAGTTCTCTTAAGAGGCTATTTATTTGAGCTAAGACTATAAAGAAAAAGAAGACGGTATCAATAACCTTCTGTCCCTTCAGATGCTGGGAATCCCAAGCTGTGTGGAATTGAAGAGGACTCCAGTCAGGCACAGCATGCTGTGCAGATCCCATCCATGGAAGGTTACCCCAGTTTGAGCTCTTACAGGATTTTCTTACAAAAAACAACTCTATAAATCATTTATACCAATAAATTCAGCATTTTATACTGAATAAGAAGTATATTCACATGGGAACTTGCTGCTGAGGTTTCAGATAAAGGCAAGGACACGCAAGAGGTGTAAGCAGTGGTATCAACCAGGAGTTGCCTGAAGTGCCTCTGTTACTGTCCCCTGGCCAAGGTCATTCTGTAGCCAAGGGACACAGGCAGTGCAGCACAGGCCTGCCTTAGCTGGGCAGACATGGACTTTACCTCCTTGATGTACAATGGTCCTCCAGTCAGGATCACTACATCATCCAGCATTTCAGTGGGATGTAAACTCTTTAGAGTAAATGGAGTTTAAGTTACAGGGCTGTAAAAAAAGCCAGTTAAATTGCATACCTGTCAGCACCACTGTGTGTTCTCCACCACAAGCAACCTTATTAACCTTTTCCATAATTCCCCGTACAGGCTGTGGAATTCTATTGTTCTTCAGCTGTTCAGGCAATAATCCCAGTTTCCCATTTGCTGGTTCTCCAAAAGTATAGAGCTTACCATCTCCTGTGAAAACACAGAAGAGCACATGGTTTCCAGCATGCACTCAGGAGCAAGGATGGGTTGTCAAGACTGCTGCAGACACAAATTATACAGACAGAAAAGTGTATGAACACTACAGGGTAGCTGAACATATTTGTATAATGCCCAAACAGCTGTGCAAAGCCTTCTGTTTTGATGGGACATGAAGGTGCTAGATTTTAGCCCACTCCAAGTTCAGAATCACAATATTTAGACTGCAAGGAATGTAGCCAAGGGAAAAACAAAACCATATACATCCTGCTTCTGAGAGGTGGTAATTCCCTCTGTAATCAGTATTTAGGTCAACTGAAGTTGCTTGTAAGAATCTGAACTGAAATAGAAAATAATTTTGTGTGCAATTTTGATGGAAAATCAACCTGCTCAAGCAGGATCATTCCAGAGCACATGGCACAGGATCATGTCCAGAGGGTTCTGGGATATCTCCAGTGAGGGAGACTCCACACCCTCTCTGAACAATCACTTCCAGTGCTTGGTCTGTGCAGAGTAAAGAAATTCTTCCTCACATTCAGGTGGAACTTCTGGGCATCAGTTTCTGTCTGTTCCTCCTGTCCCATTGCTGGGCAGCACGGAACAGAGCCTGGTCCATCCCCTGGCCCCTCCCTGCAGACCGTGCCAGACAGGGATGAGGTTTCCTCTCAGCCTTGCCTTCCCGAGGCTTCTTTACATTCTTCTACACTTCTTTTCCAAGAGTTTTTGCAGTAATTTTAATTTGTGTTTTTTAAGAAACAGCAAATTACCTCAGCTGCAAAAAAAGTGTATTTCATTTAATTTCTAATCTATGGACCATGTTTAGCATTCTCTGTTCAGTTTGATTTCCTGTTTTAATTCTGATTTTGTTCTTATATCTATGTGCAAAATACTCTGAACAGGCTAATATTGTGCAGTTATTTGCATCAGCATCAATTTTCTGTTCTAAAACAGTAGGCCAATTAAAAAGAGAAAAACCAATGAGAGGTTTTCTGTAACCAAAACATTCTGCTGAGGAAAAGAGATTTTAATAGGCGTTCTAAGCAAAAAGAAAATTAAAAAAAAAAAAAAATAAAAAACGTATATTTTTTGGAAGGTAAGTATTTTTTAATACTATCAGATCAGCCACATATTTCTAGAAACAAGTTGAAAAACCCCAAAAGCACTTGGGAGATAACTACTTATGCAGTTCTCTTTGAAGAGACCAGCAGCTCTTTTTAAACACTACTGCACTGAAAAAATTAATCCAATCACTATCTAATTAATAGGATTAGAGATTCAAATGGCCAAGCTTCCCAAACTAATCAAGTTTATTACATTTTTTCAACTTAATAATCCAGCTAACAAAGATAAAACCATTTACCAAAGCAATTTTTGAATACATTACACATCCCTTTAAGGCAAATAGTCTAAAAACTATGAAAAATAGCAATCAAGCACAAAAGGAACCCAGTCAAACCCAGATAAATTTTGAGTGCAGTATGTGTGCAGTACATCTGCACGCTGAGGACATGATGTACTGTGTGCAGTACACCTGCATTCAAAGGACATTCTGTTCACAACAGAACCTGGTTATTTAATTTTCTCCTCTCAAATGAGTCACCCTCTCACATGTTGAACTTTCCCTAATGTGGCACATTTTCTATATCACTAAACTAAATCACACAAGCATGTCAAGGAAATGGACAAGTGAATGGAAAATGTCCCTCAAAGGAAAATGTGCATTTCAGAGTAGATAAGAGACCTGGCTGGTGGCAACTGAGGGACAAAAATGAGTGGACAAAAGAACTGGATAACTCTATGATTCCCTGAATATATGAGGAAGAAAATGAAAAGAAATATTTATTCAACACCAAATTGTTTACAACTGTCTCAAGCATTGAAATTCTGAGCATGGAAGTGTTTGTGGGATGAATGATTCTTAAACCAGTCCTTAAAAATAATGACAAATTACATTAAAAAAAGGAATTCAAGGAGCCTGCAAAGCTCTCTGTGAAAAGAAATCTTCTCAATAAGAATCTATCTTGACCTTGATTACAGTTACAATTCAGGCAGGGGAAACACTAGAAGAGGTCTAAGATATTCAATTCCTTTCTGGCTCCACGAATCTCATTCTGCTGTAGAACCCAGAGCAATGCTGAGATACATCAGCTTTTCCTGCTCTCCATCTTCTCCTCCAGTGAACAAATGAGCTTGCCAAGCTTAATGCTTCCTGAAAAATTGTCCCCTCCTGAGTGTGTGGTCCAAGAAAGCCAAGTAAAGATCTGTATAAGGGCCCAAAATTGTTGCTACACTCTCCCAGCAGTTTGTTTCCCTGTTGCTTTGTTTGACACATAGCCCTAATACTGGGACCCAGTGTCCCAAAGATTGCAGAACAGAAGGAAAGGAAGCACACTGTGAAAAAATCCTAAAGAGAGCTGGAAGCTAAAGACTAAAAACTTATTTTCAGCGGAACTCTTTCAAGAATGCAAAGAGGGAAAGGGAGCAAACAATCATCTTTCAAAATATGAACTAAGTAATCAGACTAGATCCCAATTTGCATATGGAATTGAGTTAGCCATTGCCTGTGCATGTGCTTAGTCTAAATTTCAGAAGTGGTTTGTTTTTTTTTAAATTAAAAATATTCAGGATTTATTCTGTTCTTCTATTCTACAATGACTTTGGCATCAATGGGGCCTACATGTACATGGCAGAATACAGGTGACTGACATTCAGCAGCTAAATTATTTTCTGCAAAGAAGGCTTTCTAGAAAGCAGATATAAGAAAGATGGCGTCTTTTTGGGACTATGAGAGAAGAGACATTACTCTTGGCTTCATAGCAGTTTAACATCTTAAAGATAAAAGCCTACTAAAAAAATCTTTTAAAAACCAGCTATGTCAAAGATGTAAGAACTTCAGTTAAAAAAAGAAAAAAAGCTGGAATCCATACTTCACCACTTTTTTATTCAATAGCCTCTTATTAATGAACATCCTGCCCTGGAGAGGGCACTCTGTGTCCACATTATGTTTTCTAGGGTCCTCATTAGTCACCTTTTCATTTTAACCCAGATATGCCTGTGATCCCAACAGTTTGCTCAGCTTGTGCCCCCCTCATGTCAAACATAAACATATTAAGAAAGGGAGCCATATGGAGCCATGCTCATCAGTTCAGCCTGACAGCATCTACCAAGTCCTGGATACTGAAACCATGTTACATTATTAAAGACAGTGTATTGTTTGATGTTTAATAACCAAAATGTAGTAATGCTATAGTATTCTAATAACTGATAAGTAACACATCCTTTGACTATGGTATACTCAGAATAAACGCATAAAGTTAATTTTTAAACACTGTGTGGATACACACTGACAGTAGTGCAACAGAAAATCAATTCTGCAAAACTACTTGGATGTCCAATACTAAATTTTTATGGTAGCTGAAGTATCAGTCAAATAAAATGGTTGGCAAGGGGCCAAAGGAAAGTAATAAAAAATTTTATGCTTTCACCACAAAGAAGGTCGTGTGTGTGTCAGTAGCTTCAGTGTCATAGACTAAACCAAATTAATGTAGGACTTGCAGATATTAAGGCTGAAAATTAAAATTTTCTATCTCATACTCAGGCCTGTTTAAGTAGTAACACGTTCAACAATTCCTCATTTTCACAGGTGATAACCAGTACATCTTCCTATTAATATTTTGAGAAGCTCCATTTTTCTTAACCAGCTGCAACCCAAAGCCTCTTTTTCTTATCCCCTTCCATTGGAAGTTTCCACTTCCTTAGGGCATTTGGCACACACTGTTCTCTCTTTACTATCAGATGTTTGTCCTCAGCCCTTCTACTAATGAGAGCTTTTGTGACATCCCACTGCAGTCCTGGAGCTTCAGCTCTTGGGTCTAAGGCAGAGATACACAAATTCCTACTACATCCTTGAAGTAAGCATCTTTTCCCCCCCCTATTTATTCTGAGTTCAGGAAGCTGTATTTTTCCTAACAGGTGCTGAGCTCCTGATCAGTCCCAGACACTTGATTCATTTACTGTAATAAAGCATCTGTAATAAAAGTAGCACATTACCAGCATAACACCTAATTAATACTTGTCCACTGTAGCAAGCTCTCATTCTGTTAACAGCATGTTCTCAGACAGCAATATAGATATTGTTATGGAAAAGTAGCATTTATCAAGTAATCTGGGAAAGGTATCTGATGGAATAGCTTCTAGGTACCCATTAAAAACTTTACAATCAAAACTATTGATGCTTTGAAGTCTTTAATTACTCTGAGGGGACCAAACAGTAAAGTTTAATAATGTAATTCTATATGGCTGAGAGGAATTCATAGCTGTTCATACGTAATACCATCAAATACTGGCTGATAATTCATCCATACCAGCATTATTAAAAAACTAGTGGAATCTTCACTTTGGAAACCAATGGAGAGTTGGGAAGGGAGAGGTGGAAAGCAAAAGGGAGGTGTGTTGGTTTGGAGATCAGGCAACAGCTCACCGTAGCATTGCTTCTCCTCATACCATGTACTGCCTGTTTAACTGACTTCAAAACTTAAATTTTAAGACAGAACAACAAACTTGGACAACAGTCTTGCACTTCTAACAAATAAGATTGATTTTTTCTCATAACATAGCAACTCAGTTCAATATTTATATTTCTAGAGAAGATGAAGATTATTATTTGATCATAAAAAAATAATCACAAGAAAAGTTGGATTTTTGAAACCATAGTATTAATTCACAGTATATGTCATAACCTTTATGAAAACAAACTGTGATAAGATATTTCATTTTTTCTAATACTTTTGCACAACAATGTGCAAATGCAGAAAATTAACTGCAGTTTTTTTCTTCCAATGTGATAAAAAAATACATAGAATACTTTCTGTCACACAGCAGTTTTTAACAACTATGGTGTATCAAGTTTCAAAAACTATTTGAAAACCACTCTGTTGTCTCCACTAATCTCTATTCCCATTCTCTTACCTGTTATCAAGGCAGAGTGATAATATCCACAGGATACAGAGGAAACGGGTTTGCCAACATCCACTTTACAGGGGACACTGACAGAGGTTTCATTAGCCAGGCCAATCTGACCTTCTGAATTATCACCCCACACAAAGAGCTGCCCATCCTCTAAAATGAAGACACGGATAGTTAACAGATTTAAAACAAAAAAACTAATAAAAAGTCAATCTATTTATTGAAGAGTATTTCAGAAACTCTGAGTATAATACTACTGAATGTCATGATCTCAGGGACAGAAAATGATAATTTAGCACAATGCAACAAAGGAGTCAGAAATAAGAAGGTACTCCTTAAGCTTTTTAAAAGTGACACAGAACACTTACAGATCAACTGATGTTAGACCACAAATACCAACAGAAAAAGTACTATGTAAAAAAAACATTCCTTCAGAAAGAGGATGATTGAGTGTGTGAAACAACTCAGTTGCCAGAGGTCAGTATGAAAATATTACAGTGAATTTAAGGCATCTCATTTCTAGGTGCAAGTCACCCCTTTCTCATTCTTCCAAACTTATTCTCTGTTCTGACTTTGGTAGACATCCCACTTATTCATGCCGTATCTTTCAGTTTTCCTCACAGGTGGTTGTATTTCCCAGCTTCATTTTGCTTTCCATAAACTACTACAATAACTGTTCCAAGTTTATTAAGCCCAGTTTCTATTGAAATAAAGACCAATGGCAACAGTAAAAACAACAACAACGACAAAAGGCAGTGAACAACATGAAAAGTCTCTAGATTCTTCTAGAAGAGACAAGGTATTCATAATGCATATTTCTTAATATTGGGAAACAAGTTGTGAATAAAAAAGAAACATCTACAGTGCTACTGAGATAGTATTAGGAGCTAAAATAATTTAAAATTGTCCTAAAACTCTCAGAAGCATGTCAGGTCAGCAATGGACTAAAAAAACCCAAAAACCAAACAAGCAGGCTAGCATCCCCCTCATGTTCTGAAATTACAGCCTCAATAACTTACTCTATATACGTACAGAAACAGCAGCCTTACAACAAGACTCAAGAAATTGCATTATAGGGTAATAAAGGACCACCCATCCAATGACTGAAAGTATTGTAACTGTGAGGACTTCAGCATGTTGTGATGGTATAAATTTGCCACCAGAGAAACAGGTGAGAGGCTCAGCCTCTCCCAGAATTAATAAAGAATGACACAGCTGTGCAGCCTGCACCAACAGAGCACAACAGCTGCAGTAAGAAGTGGAACCAGAGACACTTAGTCTTCATAAAATTCATGTTCTGTAGCTGCCTTCCCTGGAAATAAACCAAAGATTTTTTCCATTTTGAAGGTATTCATACTGTTCCTCCTTTGTAAGTATTTCTACTAAATGAGTCCAGATTGAGCTCCCACTGCAGGCCATTGCTCATGGAAAAGGTCTACTTTCACAAAAACTGTAAGTAGTTAATGAGACACACACCCCTTACCAGACTGTGTTAAAATAGGCAATTGGCTGTCAAAAATGGCCGTGGTTACCAAGGAAAGAAGACAGTGAGGACAAAAAATGAACCCACATATACAGACAGAATGCTGGAATAAATGTCTTTCTGGAACACCAGGCTGGACACACATAAATAGATTTTATTAGCAGTTGCTCTTACCAGTTACTGCTGCTGAGGTGTATGATCCAGCTGCTAGTTGCTTGATCTTGTGCTGATTGGTAAAAAAACTAATTAAATGAAATGTGGTTCTTTCCTCTGTGTCACCTAATCCCAACTGACCTTCACTGTTTCCTCCAGCAGCATAGACATTTCCTTTTTCTGCATACAGAAAAGCCCATGTAATACACAAAATTAAGAAACCAGAGAAAATAATTTAATTTTCAATGACAAAAACATGACAGAAACATTGGGGTCTATTGCTCTGAAATACCCTCCAGCTGAAATCAGCAGTTTCTGTTGTAGCTAGCGTGGTTTTTCTGCACACACTTGGATCAGAACTTTCTAAAGGCCTTACATGTATTTAGATGGCATTCCACTATTCTGGAGACTGATCTAAAAAATAAATATGATTGGAAGTTCTGCAAAAGCTCTGAGAAAATGATTATCAGTAGCCCTGGCAGCCAGAAGCAGGTCCTTCCACAAATAATGTATATTTCAAGATAAAGTGGGAGGAAAAGGATGAATGATGTCATACACAAGAAAAACTGAAGCTGTATTAGTACATAAATTAAAGAGATTAGTAACTTGATAGTTTTGAGTACTGTGAATGAAATACATTTTAACTTGGCTTTTTAATAGAAATATTTTACTTCTTTTTATATTTAAATAACTGCCAATTTAATTAACCAGGTATTTTGTTTTAGAATCTTGAAGTTAATGCTGATGACAAGTATCTTCAACTTTAGAGAACTTTAAGGTTTATCTTTTTAATTTTAGTATGTTTCCCATCTAAAGTGCTCATCTGTGATGAAACAGATATGGCCTATTATTAACACAAACCAAGGCAGAAATGTGATAAATAAACTGATGTATAATTTATAAATGGTCCTTGCTGTATAAATGGCCACAAATCATCTGGCCAGTGTGTACACCAAAGGTGACTAATATTTACCCTGTGCAGTCTTGCATACTCGGTTGTTATTAAAATGTTCTGGTTTACTCTAACAATCTTATTTACAGCGCTCAGGGTCTCCACACATATAAACCTCCTAATAATCAAGCAATCTTCTTTGTAACATTACTGAAAACTAAAGGATTGTAGCCACAAAGATGGCTATTCCATTACATAAATTATTGAAGCATGACAAGAACTCGCATAAATTCTCTGTATACTGTCTCTCTACAAATTTATTTTTAAGTTTAAATTTACAGTTTATTTATTTATAGCTTAATAAAGCAATTTGGCATTGAAATAGCAGATTATGTTGTCTAACCAAAAATGCAACAAAATTCAGACTTGAAAACATTCAGTTCTGCTATATTTACTCAAATATATAACTTCACACCAATAAAGATTATTTCTCAAAGGTAAATTTCAGTACAGATGCACATAAAAATAATAATATATCTTTACAGGGCATAAGTGAAATACTCGTAATTGTTAATTAACCACACCTCAAATGTCAGCAAGAAACTTTTCCTTATGTCTATTACTAGGAAATTACTATAGAACATTAATTTATAAATGCATTGACTCAGAATAAATCAAACTATTCTAAAAAATTCCAAATTCTAAGAACTTGATATCAAACCCCTAAGTTTTAGCAGTCCTATTTTCATTTATTTTTCTTTCCTCAATACTCCTGAGGCTCCTAATGTAATTTGGGATGAAAGCAAAGGAAGAAACATATCTTTAATATGTATGAAATAGAGGTTACATACCTGTGTAAACTAAAGTGTGGTTTCTTCCACAAACAGCAAGTTTTGGTTTTTCTGGTTTTAAAGCTATGAAATAAAACCAAAGAGAAGGAAAAGTTACAAAGAAACTGGTAGCTGGTTCAACAACAAAATGCTCTATGCTCTAGAGGGAGCTCTGATTTCTTTTTTTCAACATTTTTACCAACAGAATGATTACAAGATTCATTGCCCATTTGAATCTAGCATGACTTACCAAAACAGTATTCCCCCAAGATAACAAAATAGGTCAGACCTTAAAAACTTAAAACACTCAAGTTAACTCGATGATGGTTACTTCATCCCAATGCCACAGTCCCTGGAATTTACTGTTTATGGGATATGCCTCAAAGAATATATCAAGTTGCAGGATAAAATTAATGATTTAAGCTGTCTTCAGTTTTCAATAACAGTACTATTCTTAGTTCCCTCTTACACTTTCCCCACTATTGTAAACCTTTAAAACTATACTGTTCCTTTGTCTTACCATCCCTACCTGCCTTTGTTGTGCTCACATCCCTTTTCTGCTCTGTTCTGATCTCTTCCTGATCACTGAATTCAATTGCAAAGGGCAGATCTACCTGGACTATTGTCTACATTTTTTGCATGTGTCATCCTGTCTCAATTTCAGATGAGTTACCACCAATGAGAATGGCATTGAATGCACTCCTCTGCAGTCTGGTCAGTTTGAAAGACTGGGACTGTATGTGAGAGGAGTCAAGAGTTATTTTGGTGGGATAGAGAATACAGAGGTTCCTCTTCCCCTATGACGTGCTCCCCATTTCACAAAAAGAGAGAAAATAGTCTCCCTGACTTTTCCATCCTTGCTCCAGTTACTGTTCATTGTCAACAAATTATCTTCTCTCTGTCATGTCCATGTACTCTATACAATGCTCTAAAACCAGCATTATTTTTACATAATAAATCTTTAATTGCTTTTCCACTGCACTAGTCCATGACAAAGCCAACAACAATCATCCCTTTCACAAACCCTTCCAGATCAGATTTCATCAGCTTTTCAACATTCAGATTAAAATCCCTTCTACCAAGTTACCAAATAAATCTCTACTTAAGCATGAACTGCCTCTGGTCTATCACACAGACAAACTTAAATTGTCCAAATTCAGGTTCCTGCCTCTCCTATCCAACACCTACCACTACAATCAGGTCGGAACCATAACACTTCCAACAGTGGCTTCTTCCTACACTCTTTATATCCCAAAACTGTCTTCAACTTCAGAGATGATCTTAACCAGCTCTTCAGAAGCCTGTGCTCCTTATCTTCTTCCCACTTAGGCTAATCAATTCTATTTTATGAGACATGCTGTATTTACAGTGTTGCTGGTGATTTTCCATAACCAATTTCATTAGTCTCTAATCAAGTCTCAGAAACTATTTTCTCAGAAAACATGCAGACACAACTATTTGGCTCCAAGCAGAAACTGAAATGTATCCTTGCAACCCCATTCCCAAAGCCAAGTAATGACCAAAGGCTAGTGAGAAAAGCTCCAGGACTTCCTTCTGCTACCTACTGCCAAGAGAAAAGAGATACCCCCCCCCTTGTGACGTTTTTCAATGGATGCCAGGTCTGGTTTGAATTGCTGTCATCTTCTCTTCTTCTTTTCTTCTCCACTGCAATTTGACAGCTAACCCAAAACATGAAACCAAATCCATTTAAGCCAAGGTAAGAATCAATCTCTCACATGGCTGAAAGAAGATGTGAACCTGAGAGTAGCTGCATTCTCCCTCTGAAGTGAAATAGAGACAGGAGCAAATAAAGGACAGTGGAATAAACTAAATCAGGAGGAACAGAGTTTGAACAAGCAGGATAATTTGTTTTTAACAATAAGCTAACAGATCGATCTGCTGGCAGGGAGAGTGAAGATAAACATTTAATGGCGAAAAGAAACGTGTTAATGAGATAGATCTGACTTGACATAAGTAAGGGAATAGGGAAAAGTATTGACTTAGCTTTGTTTGACAAGATAAAAAAGCTAGGAAAGATCAAGAAGAGCACAGTGCAATGAAAACATTTTCCAACACGTGAAAGAACATAGGAATTTATTTTACTGCCTCATAAAAATGTATTAGCATTTATGCCCCCTTGGGCATTTCTCATACTTTTTAAAAACACAGCAGTACTTGTGAAAAGTTTGATAGATTTTTTATCATTTACAAATTTGCTAAGACAATAGTGACACAGAGTTTACGCCATGCTGTTGGAACCCTGGTTTCTAACACAGAGACAATGCAGAGACCAAGCATCTGATTACTGTCTGCAGGAAAAAATGAAGATGTGGTTTGTCAGAAAAGACAAATATAGTACATAAAATCAGAGCCCTAAAAAATTACAGGATTCTAGGTATCTGAAGTAATCTTCAGATGCAAAAGGACTCAGAATCCGAAGTAATGGAAAATCAGTCAGGGATCCTTTTGAGCTACCTTCAAGATCTTGTGCAGTAATGCATACATGTGATGAGTAAAGATGGTAGAATCAGTTATTTTGGAATTGAATCCTACGAAATACCTTTTCACGAGGGTCTCCTTTCAAAAAGACCAAAAAAAAAAAAAAAAGAAAAATCAAACAAACCTTTAACACATGTTGGTTTGCAGACAGTGTTCTTTGATCCTAGTCCTAATTGGCCCCAGTCGTTACTGCCGAACATGTATAGTTTACCTTTCCCTGAAAAAAATCATAGACAGAATCCATACAAGTGGTTGAATACCTCATTCAAGACAAGATAGTCATTCATTCACAATGCTATTTATTACTTCCCTTATAATGTAAGGTTGAAGTTTAGGCAATTCAATATGTAAGTGTAAACAATAATTAATATCCTTGTGATTTTTCAGTTCAAAAATAGTAATTGCACTGTTTTAGTAGGAAATCCCGAGCCAGAAGAACAAACATCCTCATCTTTAATTACAGCACAGATGAAGTGCTCCTCAGAAAACAAGATATTGTACTCTTGGACAGACCCTGCATTTCAGAAACCACAGGATCTATAGTCCCCCTTAAAAATAACAGAACATTTAACTGAGTACCCACATCTTTTACCAAAAAGACAGGAATGAATAATGGACTATATAATAAATACAAGTACAAATTTGTAATTTGTAGCTTATTTGATTGCTTAGGGTGGGATATTTCTTTTACTGCTAAATGTCTTCTCTTAAAATGATTTACAAATATGCATGTCTTTCAAACACAGTTTCTGATAAATTTTCACAAACTGTATTAATATGTTTTTCTGCATATAAAGATGGAATGCATAAACCCACCCTGCAGTCAGAGTGCTTTGTAAACCTAAATGCAAACATTAGGTCACAAACCTTCAACAGGAGCAATGTTAGAATCACCTTTCAGAAATTCATATGATGTGTCATTGGACTTGCATGTTTGACCATTACAAACAATGAACAGTTGTAATTCTGAATAAGCAGTGCTTTTTCTGATGATGGTACAGGACCAGATGAAAATTTTGTCATCTGGGACAAAAATTAGACAGCCAAAACTGACTACTGACAATACCTTAAAATTAATTAATTTATTTTCATTTTTTTAAACTATCTTGCAAAGCCGTAAAGTTCCCCCTAGAAAATAAAACCCTTGTTCCAACCAAGGCAAAAGAAACTGATTTGTCAAAAAAAACGCCACATTAAAATACCTTCCCCAAAGCCCCACCCTTTTACAACTGTTAAAAGGGGTTTGTTTACTTTAGCTGAAGGTCTGCAGAGCTTTGTGCATTAGACTTCATCATTATGTTGTCATCCTAAATAGAAATTTTTCCATAGAATTTGTCACCCTAGCCATCTACAATTATCACATGATCACAATGTACAACAGCAATCCCATATAATGCCAGAATAATATGGCTGTCTGTAACTTCAGTACTGTAAGTCCCCCCTGAAAGTTCTGAATGTGATTTACAGATACTTTGAAATGTGATATTGAAAAGTTTTAAATATAACAAAAAAAATCCTATTCTAATAAAAATATCAATTTATTTTCTTAAATATAACCACATAGTTTTAAAAAAACCTGAACTAATGCTTAACAGTTAACTGGTATCCAAAATCCCAATCAAATTTTTAGATTTTACAATTCTTAGCACATGGGGCTATGCGTCAATGTTATGTCTTTCCAAGAAAGCTGGGAAGGGAAGAAAGTCTGAGGTCAAGTTCATGCTCACAGTGTTCTACTAATAACATTTAGATCTCAATCCTAATTTTGATAATGCAATCATGTCAAACACATGCAGAGCTGTCCTGACAGCAAACACGCCTTAACAGAAAGGATTTTTATCAGCAAATGACATTTATCCTATATTGGTATTGCCTCCTTGTATCCTTGCTTAACACTTTCTAACTGCTTTCCTAAGACAGCAGTATTTCTGTGGGAGTATGATGCCAAGCTGCCCTAATTCAATTTAAGCATATTCTCTTTTATCCATGCAAAATTCAAACAGGTCATGCTTTTCATCCTATAATCTGCTGGGGTTTATATCAGTCTTTAAATTCTAAGGCATTGCTTTGTAAGTCAAGGAGCTTAATAGATGAGAGGAATTTTTTCACATTCTTTTAAACTGAGTGACAGCTTTTTATAATTTCAGGTTTCCTGGGAGTATAACAGAAAATAAAAAATCTGGAAAGCAGTTAATTCAGACAGAGAATGAGAATTAACAGGCACTGCAGAGGAACCTAAACAAATGCCTGTAAGGAAGCAATGTTTTTCAGTCTGTACAACAAATCAAGCTGCGGAAGAGACGGGATTCAATCTAAGCTGGCTGAGAAATCCAATAGGATTTTGCATGCAAAAGGCACTATTTTCATAACTGCATACTGAGATATCCCAGCCATCACACAGATGCACTGACTCCAACAGCAGACAAAAAGGCATGGATCAAATTTCAAAATTTTATAAACTCAGATTGCTCTTGGTATTTTTGCTTCCACTTTGGTGCTGTCATCCAGATTGTGGCCATCTGCCAGGTGGAATTGCTGGCACAAGACAAGTCCAGCAGAATAAGATTATGACTCTGGGCAGAAGGGAAACAATAGGATATAATGAAAAGGTCTACTCAGCCTGTTTCGGTGATGAAAACACACTTTCATCAGCAGTCTCCACCTTTATCCTGATGCAAAACTGGAGTATTTCTCCCCAGTATACTAGGTACACCAGCAGATATTTCACTAACAGAAATTCGGGGCTACCAGGGAAGCCACAAGACACTTCCATGTTTACCAACACAGGTTTTGTGGGACTCTTCAGTAAGAGAGTGTCTTCTACCTCATTTCTCATGAATAGCTGCTGTCACAATTGTGATTCCTGGCAGCCCCATCAGTCATGTGCACCTCTGGTTCATGAAGTGAATTTAAAGGCATTCATTGGGCAGCTGGAAAATACCAGCTGAAATCCCATATGCTTTGTCATAGCAGGCAGCCAAGTACTCTAATCACCTATTTTTAAAGGTATGTTTTACATATTCCCCCTTGGCTTGCTTTCTAAATTATATTAGTATGGGAGAGAAATAAGATGGGGAGACAACACACAGACCTTGAGCATTTACAATATCATGCCAAGAAACTATCTGAATAAAATATAAAAGGTAGTATTTTGTACATAGTACCATATGCCAAGGCACCATAATTTTTTAAAATTACTTTTGTTTGAGCTATTTAGTGAATAAGCTGTGTTAACAGTTAATTTAAAACTCATATACAAGTCAAATAGATCCCAGGAAAATAGGAGTGACATCAATTTTGTTAGGCAAGTCACGATATTCTCAAAAACTTTATTGAGCAACAAGAACAGTCATGCAGCACACATTTGGCATCGCACAAACAAAACCAGCACAGTATGTTGCTTGCTTATACACATCAACACAAATTTGAACTAATTTTTCTCATCCTCCCCTTGCAGCTGATGCAAAAGATACTGTGCCATGTTCTGATGACCTGCACGTAAGCAGGTGACAAAACACCTGGAGAGATTCCAAGAGCTCTTTCTTGAATGTTTAATGTCTTAGAAAACCTAAAATTATGAGTATACCCTCTTCTTGTGGTTCCATATGCACCTCTTTTCACTCCCACTGTTACAATTGATACTTCTTTCTTTCCTTCTGCCTTCTTGTATTGGGGGCTTCAATTCTCTCCAGAGCACTGAGTTCAAGAAAGGTGTCTTCATTCATCAGCATTTTCCCCCTTGTGAACAGGATTGGTCCCTTTGATTAAATGTGGTTAAGCTGCCTAGGATACTCTAATCAAGGCAAATAAACAATAAGACAGCTGTTAACTTCAGGAGTTTTGTAGGAAAAAACATTTAATAGACAGGCATTGGAAAGGGATTCTTAAAAGTATGCATATCATCACTTCTTCACACGAGCTCCCATGAGGATGAATTAATTGTTTTCCAAAGTCTGCAGTTATAGTAGATGCAGAGAATGGACTGTCAATATTCTTGGGCCAAAAAAATACAGAAATGAGGCAAGAATCATTATTAAACATGTGACAAGTGATGCTGGAATATGTAATGCTCATGACTGCATTAAAGACCTAAAGAAGACCACTGCTTAAAAAAATTCCTACTTGGACATTTTAATCAAGGTTATGCCAATGGTAGACAGCAAAAGAATAAAGAAACACAAATTTCAATCCCAGACTTCCTTCCTGGAGAAGGAAGCATTTCTTCAACTAGCTCAGCAAGTAACGATCACTGGTCTTTTCAGTTTCAACATACAGACACAGTGTCTAAATAGAATTTTAGACTCTTAACCCCTGACCTAGAAAGGCAAAGCATGGGGTGTTTTATATTTACCTTACACTTGTCTTTATAAAAGTCATATGGGAATATTGATCCTGGATTAGATGAAAGAAGCATTTGAAAGGTTCTGAATATTTTGTTTGAATGCTAATTATTAGTTCTTGTACATTTTCTTCATTGGTATTCAGTGAAGATTCGGTGCTAGATGTAGTTGTCTCTCCTGCTCAAATCCAGCATTAAGGAATGATTTGTAGTAGTTTGGGTGACTGTTTTACTTACAATCACTTTGGGAGATTGTTGAGACATGTTAATGTAAAACTGGTATTTTTATATTTTAATATACCTCATATTCCCACTGTCCCCTACGAATATAGCTCCCACACCCTCTTTCAAGGTGTGGAGAAAAAGAAGTGAGGGGGAAATTTTATGACCTGTAAATAAACACTGAAAATAAAAGGAAGCATGCATTCACACACACCTGCTTGAGATACTTTTCCTTCCTCGGTGATGTTTGTCTTTTATCTCTTCCAGATCAGGTTCAGCTGAAGAAGCGCCCAGTTTCCCACAAGGTCTGTACCCTTCTCAGTAAATTCATTATCAGCATGCACTTCTGGAGTGTTTATTCCAGGTGTTACTGCAGTTCAGGGTCATTCACCAAGGGCTTAATTCCACTGTCTCATCCAACTCCACCTAACTGCAGAAATGTGAGGTGCACATGGGCATGCACAGGTGTGAAGAACAAATGAGAGACAAGGGCTTTTTCTTTCCCTTCTTCACTTTTTTGCATGACTCTTGCAGTTTCTCGACCTTTGCTTGTTGTTGATCCATACTTTACCCTCACTTTTGCCTTTACTTACAACAACCCAGAAAACCTTTTGCTACCAAAGAAGTCTTTTTCTCATGCTCCTTCTACATACAGCTCCTTCTACACAAAAGCTTTGAGGAAATAAAGATCTGATCATCTAGAAGCTTCCCTGCTGATGTACCTGCCCGCTGCAACAGCTAAGGCAAGTTACAGAGACATTTTTGAAACAAGCAGCATATACTAAAACAATGGAGAGAAGGGGAAATAGTAGAGAAATGGTGTGGCATGAAAACCCACACAAGTTGATTTCTTTAAAAGCTTTATCTAAGTGATCACTATTACAGTGATCAGGGAATTAGGGGATTGTTCCTGATTGGGGTAACAGTGCTGGCACAGGCACATGCTGGGAGGCAATTTAAATTTACTGGTTTAACCAGATAACTCTACCTGTGTTATTTCAAATTGGCTGTGGACATATAAAAGTATATGTAAAAAGAAAATGCAAAAGGAAAATGCTACAGTGCCCCAGGTTACCTCCAGATTAATTTTATGCAACAGGTAATTTAATATTACTGGTTCAATCCAAGAAAAAGTGTCAAGCCTTGTTCAAAATAAACTATTAATTTATAATTCATCTTCTGTGAAGTTAGGCTTGAAAAATTCATCATATAATTTCACCTCAGGGTGTTCTGCAGTCCATGAAATCTATAGTCTTTTTATTCATGCCTGGAATAGTTCTTTCTAAAAATCCAGCATCTTCAATGTTGCTTGTGAACATTGCAAGAAACCCTCAGGAAATTATTTAATAAGCAATGACCAACAGGATATTGATGAGGAATAACTACATTCCAATTTTAAAAGTCCTGAAAATACACATATCATTTTTTCAACAGCAGAGTCTTATTGTCTGTCAGCAATTGATTGTCAACACAATCAGCACACATGTTCATCAACAGAAGAGTAGCCCCTTCCATGTAAAATATAACAAACAAATTATTTAATGAGTATTGTTTCTACCATTTCAAAGAAAAGAAAAAAAAAACATTAATAATGTCCCCTCTATTACACTGGAGTTTCTTTGAATGCTTTTTCCATTTATTTCTGATTTTTGTAGGATTTTCTGAAGTTTATTGAATTGCTCTTTCAAGGGTTATTTTCATCTGAGATTTAACAGTAATTCAAATCTTCATTTAAGAGATACAATTGTACTTACTGTTTCAAGCAGATTTCTAGTGAAATTGTGGCATTCAGCAGATACTGTTACTTCCATGATACATCTAACATACTAGACCCTGTCAGATTCATGAGAAACATTCAGCCTGAACAAAGTTATGCTTACTTCAAATCCTGTGATACACTCAGTTATTACAACCTTCCCCAAGACAGTTCTTGGGCATGTCCTGTGAAAACCCTGAGTGACCTCACACTAACTCCAAAGGCATCCAACAGTTCCCACAGAACCATCCTGTCTCCCCCTCCCAAACCTCAATTAATATATTACCTCAGCATGCAAATAAGATCCCTAACTTTCAAAGGTGTCCAAATATATCACCTTTTATCACATAGATCAGCCTCACTACAAGAAAGACATTGAGGGGATGGAATGTGTCCCAGGAAGGGTCTGGAGCACAAGTCCTATCAGGGAAGCTGTTGGGAAAAAAGGAGGATCAGAGAAGACCTTATCACTCTACAACTTCCTGAAAGGAGGTTGTAGCCAGGTGGGGGTCGGTCGTTCCTCCCAGATAACAAGCAACAGGATGAGAGGAAATGGCTTCAAGCTGTGCCAGGGAAGGTTTAGAGTGGATATTGGGAAAAATTTCTTCATGGAACAGGATGCCCAGGCTGAGCGGCTGAGTCACCCTCCCTGGAGGTGTTTAAAAGATGTGTAGATGTGGTACTTGGGTGCATCGTTTGGTGGTGGACTTGGCAGTGCTGGGTTATGGTTGGATTTAATGATCTTAAAGGTCTTTTCCAACCTAAATAGTTCTGATCCTATGTCCTCCATTTACGATACTGACCTGTAATAATAGCTGTATGTTCATCTCCGCATGATATAAGTACGGGCTTGTCATTTTTGAACCAGAACTTGCTAGGAATATCTTCTGCAAATTTGCTTTTCCCAAATGTGAAAACAGCACCTGATTCTAAAACACAAAAATGTAAGTGTCAATTTTAGTGAAAGCAAATTTTGCCTCATATATTTTTAAATAGCCATGTTCTATCAATTCAACTGCACATTTTATTTTCTTATCTTTCTCTTCCTTCTTCTCTCAGCCTTCAAAAGATGGGTTGGCAAAACTCTCATTTCACCTAAACAAGAGGAATAATTTCTCTCCCGTGCAAGTGGCAGAGCAGTGGCACAGGCTGCCCAGAGAAACGGGAGTCTCCATCTCTGGAGACATTCAAAACCTGCCTAGACACGATCCTGTGCAACCTCTTCTGGGTGAACCTGCTTTAGCAAGGGGGTTGGACTAAATGATCTCCAGAAGTTCCTTCCAACCCCAACCATTCTGTGATTCTGTGATAAGACCATGGTTCTAAAAAATCCAAACAAAACCACCCCAAAATAAAGTCAAAGGAGTTCTTCTGCCTTTGTATCTGCCTGGTTTTCTCCATTCTTTACACTTTCAAAAGTGCCAGCAACATTGTTTCAAAATACAGAATGTTAACTTTTTCATTCACCCTTTGGTTAAGCATGTGGCTTGACACAGAAAATATTAATTCTACAGAAAAATGAATGAATTTACAAGTTAAATAATTTGTCAAAATCCATGCAGTGTGACAAGTACAATTAGACCTCCTATTTTAAAATGTCAATGCCTGTGCTATAAGCATAGAATCTTTTTAAAAACTGAACAAAGAATAAAACAAACATTTTCCTTGTAAATTTTGTTAACATGTAACAAATATCAGGAAATACACACAATAACAGTAGACTGCTTCTGAAAATTACACTGAGATATCTTAGTGCATTGACTTTCAATGAAAACAAGCTCATCAACAATATGCACCCCAGCTCCAAAAGCCAAAAGTTCTCTCTTAGACTGTAAATTTTATATTAATTTGTAAATAATTATTTAATGCAGAAGTTTCCCCTATTTCCAAAGATGTTATTTTATATATAAGATGGAGCAGATGTGTAAATTTTACATATTTATACATTTACATATTAAAACACTAGATGTGTTTTTCACTTTCACTTGCTCAACAAGCTCTGTGCAGACAAACTCAACTTTTAAAGAAGGAGTTGAGTTTTTCCTTTTTTTATCTAGACACACCTACAACTACAGATAAACTAAACAGCATCTGAAAACTCTGTTTTATTTTAAGTTTTCATCTCCAGACAGACAGCCATCCTCTTCTGAACTTGTTTAGTGACCTCATTGGCACTTGTGCCATAGAGCATTCTGGTTCATTTATTTTCCCTTCAGAAGGGTTAACATGAAAACATATGTATGTTCTTCATTCAATGTATATAAAAAGCTGACAAATTTCCCCACATCCTTTGTATCTCATTCATTTGACTAAGCTACATTTCACAACCACTGCACACAGTTCTGCGCTCCTCAGTACAAGTGAGATACAGAGCTCATGAAGTGGGTCCAAGGGAGGGCAGTGAGAATAACTGGCAGACTGAAGCACCTCTGTTATGAGGAAAGGCTGAGGGATCTGGGCCTGTTCAGCCTCGAGAAGAGATGACTGAGAGGGGACCTTATTAATGTGTACAAACACCTAAAGCAGAGGGATGCCAAGAAGATGTAGCCCGGCTCTGCTCGGTGGTGCTGAGCAACGGGGCAAGAGGCAACGGGCAGAAACTCATGCTCAGGAAATTCCACCTGAATATAATAAAGAAATTCTTTCCTGTGTAGTGACCACGCGTGGTGTGGAGTCTCCTGCACTGGACATATCCCAGAATTGTCTGGACACAGTCCTGGGCCATGTGTTCTGGGATGACCCTGCTTGAGCAGGGAGGCTGGACCAGACAACCCACGGTGGTCCCTTCCAGCCTGGCCCATTCAGTGATTCAGCGCTGCCGTCAGTTTGAAAACTGAATTCCATCAACTCCGTCAATTAAATCCCACAGGACATACACGAGGCGCTTGTTGTCCCGGTAACCAGCAAATGTTTGAACACTACCTTGGGCCAAACTGCGCCACAAACGAACTATTAATGCTTAGAATTAACCGCGACCCCCCGAGTGCCGGGCGCTGTCCCCTGCCCCCGGCGCTGACGGGGCTGCCCCGTCCGAGCTCTGACGGCAGCGGACGCGTTTCTCCCCAGACGCCGCAAGGCACCGGCCCGGCGCGGGGCCCGCAGCCAGAGGGAGCCGGGGGACACCTGCGGCGGTGAAGCGGGCACGGGCGGACACAGGCAGACTCCTTCCCCCCCCGGGGTCCCTCGAGGAGCGGCCGCACTCACCGGGCACGGGCAGCTCGGTCCCCGCGGCGGGCGCGGCCATGGCGNGTCCAGTCTTTCCTCAAACACCTCCAGTGACGGTGACTCCACCACCTCCCCGGGCGGCACCGGGCCCGGCACAGCGCCCGGAGCTCCCGGGGAAAGCTTATCTTCAAAAAGGGATCCCCACAGTGCCCAGGTGGTGCCCCTGGGGACCCCCGACCCCTTGTTGGCTAGATCCATGCTGGACCCAGGACCGATGATCTCCTTTTCTCTTTGTCTCTCTCTTCCCACTTTATTTACTTTATTACTCTTTTATTTCTCTTGCTACCAGAAGATAAGGAGCTTACTTATACCAATTTACATGCCATGTGTATAGTTTACTAATAAAACTTTGTAAGTTTTTTTTTAGACCCTCTTCTGTTTGCTGTTCCTTTTCAACTGTGGGCATCAGTAATTCTTGAGTGCTCCCTTCCTTTTAGGAGTAAGACATGACACTTGATCACAGGAGCTTACAAGGAAATTGGTCCATGTGGGAATTGGGATCGTGCAGTCCCTGTACAGGAGTGTGGTGGATTGACCTTCACTGGACACCAGGTGCCCAGCAGGCCGCTCTCTCACTCCCCCTACTCAGCTGGACAGGGGAGAGAAAATAAGACAGGAAACAACTCAACGGTTTAGAGAAGGCAGTTTACTAAAGCAAAAATGAAAGGTTGAGTGCACACAAGCAAAGGAGAAAAAGCAAAAATTTTTTTTTCTACTTCCCATCAGCAAGCAATGTCCAGCCACTTCCTGAGAAGTGGAGCTTCAGCACATGTAAGGCAAACGTTGTAAAATAATGAATGCTTCCCCTAATGACACAAGCTCAGCCCCCAGGGGCTGGGCTTGAAGGTCATGGGAGTCATTTGCCAGAGGACAGCCAAGAGGGAAACCATGGCATGTCTTTCTTCTCTTTCTTCTCATTCATTCACTTGCTATTAATTTCTGTTGTTTCTGTTTGGCATTTCCCCTGCCAACTGCTGCATTTCCCAAGCACCTCAGTGTTGGTTCATCATGAGGGGTCCTGAACGAATCCCACCAGGAGTTATCACCCTGCATGACTTTTTCACAGCTGTCTGTCTTTCTCGGGGAGTCAAACTTTTCTTCTGTACCTTTTAATTGTGTGTTTCTTGCATTGTAATTTCAACATATCACCTTCTCTGACAGATATGCTATCACTTTGATTTACACTAGTGTGCATCTCCTTACAAGGAGGAGGAAATGAGAAAGTAATGGCGATATTTCAAAACCACCTACAGTGCAGGTGGCATAAAATCTTATCTGACAATTATATTTTAAGGTAGAAACTTAAATGAAATCACTTTAGTATTTAACAATTGACCTACTTCAGATCATACAGCAAGCAGTTTAGCCTAAGGAGGTAGGCAGGCTGCAATATTTCACTTTCTGGGCCCCACACTGTTTAACACTACCATAGCATAATTGAAAACTTGGTCCAAAAAAAGAAACCCAGGAAAATGTACATTTTTTAATGTGGAATACTTAATTCTCATCAGGGCCCTGAGGGCAAAAATAGGTCTTTATGCCCTGCCCAGTTGCATACCCATGGGCCCAGAATGTTCATTTTGGCTCAGCTCAGGGCCATCAGTCCCTGCCTGTGCTGTTCTAGAGCTCCCATGGCCACAATCCCCTCCCTAGAGGGGGCCACCCTGCTCATGCTGATCCTGCAAGTCTTCTTTTGCCTTTTTCTAACAGCACATGCTCCTGTACAAATATTTAACACAGAATAGCTACAAAATAGTATTGACACAGGTATGATAGGATATGATGAGCCACACAGGAGAGCACGAACTGCAAGTGGTGCAATAGTCCCTGGGAGAAATCTCTGTACCTGTGGGGTTTGACCAAAGAAAAGGTTCAGGGTCAGCCCCAGCCTGGTCTAGCCCTGGCTGGGACAGCCAAAGGAAGGACTTCAGTTCTTGGTTTTCCCTCATTTGCACAGCAACACAGCTTGAGCTCTGCTTCATACGTCTTCCTTTCTCATAACTTCATTTGTGGCATGAGAGAGGTCTTAATGCAAAGAGAAGATGCTATTTAATGGGAGGAATTTCATCTGTGTTTCAAAATTAGCAGGGACCAGCAAGCAGATTCTGCAACAGTTTTGGTAAGCTTATCCTTTAATTTTACCTGGTGTTCTGTGGCATTTGGTCAGAAACTTGGAGTCAAAAGCAGCTGAATCCTCTGAAGGAGTGCATGTTTCAGAGAAAGGCTCTGGGGGGGTTTTCTCTGCATTTTTAGTGTCCTTTTGCCTCACAAGGCAGCAAGCTCTGCGACTTCAGGAGACTGGAGGATCATCCCTTTGAATGTTTGTGGAATACTATTAATTTTTTCTGTGGGATTTAGCCACAAAGTCAGGAAAGAATGTTTATGCTTAAGGTCAGTGTGTGCTGCAGCTACTGCAACCAGTAAATAACTATCTGAATAAAGTACAGGTAATCTTTCTGCATTTATAAATATATTGTGGCCAGTATAGATGGGGAATTCTCTCCTTGAAGCTGCAAGGTGAATCCCTGCCTCAGTATTTTGTGTCTCTCTATCCCTGGAGGCATGCAGGAAAAGCATGATGTGATAGGAGATTCAAAGGTAAGCAGGCAGACCTGCCCCTGTGACCTGGCTTTGGGTTCTTTCTGCACCCACGTAGCCGTGCCTGTCCCCCCTGATTTCAGGAAAGTAGCTGTATGACAGCATTTTGCTAAGCTGCTTCTCAGGTTTGTCACATCTCCAAAATCAGGTTAAAATTTTAGAGCTGAAACTTAATTCCATGTTTGCCTATGGTTTTAGATCAGCTTCAATAAGAATAGAATTAACACTTATTATATAACAAATGATTAGTTCTAGAAAACAATGTGCAGGAATTTCAATTGACAGGAATACTAATATGCAATACATAATTTTTTTCATCATTTCTACATTACATCATAGGAAAACTAAATGTTTTCCAAGTTCTGTGATTTATTTGCTACAGTTTTAGAGCAGTCCTGAAGGCTAGGTGTTAATTTTTATTTTATTTTATTTTTTTTAATGAATTTGGAATTTTTACTGTTGGCAATCAGGAAATTTCTCTGGTTAGCAGAGGTGATGGAAAAGCAAGTTTGGAAAGCAACAGCAGTAAAGCTGGTTTTCTGAGGAAGTGATCTGATTTGTTAAGTTCCACACACAAAATTGTTCTTTTTAGTGTTTTTTTAACATTATAGCATAATATTGAAATAAGCTATCACCACTGTCTGCGAGCACACTGTGGTTGATACTGCAGGATAACCTAATGTCTGTGAGTCTGTGCTAATAGTCCAAAGTTGTGCTGTCCCTGCTCAGAAAGGAAGAAGTCAAAACTGCTTGACCTTGTAATTCTGCCTGTTACATTTTAACTTTGGTATGTTGTCTCATGGTCCTCTGGAATTTATTTGTCCATTTCTGCCTCTCTTTCAGGGGATATGGACAGCAGGGAGGGGTACAAATTTCTTGGAGGTCATAGCAATAAAACAGAATCTTCATGAGGTCAGGAGCAGATCTCTAGTCCAACTTTCTGCTTGTAGCCTGTCAAACACCATACGAGAGCGGCTATGTCTTTGCTTATCCACATCTTGAAAATACTTAAGGATGGTAATTCCAAATCCTCTCTGGGTAACCAATTTAAGCGCTACACTATCTACCCATGGAGAAATTAGTGGTGAATATTTCTCAGTCCACTTCTGAATCATGCCAGATGGTGAAACAAGGCCGATGAACAGAAGTCCTTGTTTGGCAGGTTGAGATTAGATAATCTGTAAATCCCTGGAAGGAATTGCAGGCTGCAATTAGAAAAACAAGGAGCAGCCCCTAAACTGCTCTAGAAACAAGGAGGCAAAGGAGGGCAGGGTGCAGTAAGCAATTGCATGGATTTTAAAATAGGATAAGTTTGTTTTTCCCCTCAAACAAGTTAAAAAAGCAAATCCCTGTGCTGAAAAATTAAAGTAATTAAAAAGTCCCAGTTATAAAACTATTTTCCTTCAGAATGTACACAATGAAAACTAGAGCCGATCCCTTGATAAGCAACTAAGTGTCTTGGTATTCAAGACTGGATTTCACTAGCTTATCTTGGTGGGCTCTTTTTCATGCTGTGGTGGAAACTACCTGACCCACGAATACCCATAAACTTGCTCCCCTTTTCTTCTTGCCTCTGCTTCGAGCTGGGAATGTGCTTGAAAGTGTCCATCAAGAAGCCTTTGCTGTGTGCTCTGGGAGCCCCCACGGCTTCGGGACCTTTTCACCTGCACCTGCACAGCTCCTTGCGAGGCACGGTAGAAGCAGCGCCCCGGGAGCCTCGGGAATTCCCCTCTGTGATCCATGGCACACCGTGCAAGGGTCTGAATTCCAGTTTGCAGCAAGGAAAAGCTGTTCCTGCCCTTTAAGGCAAAGTTCTGAAAAGGCTGAAAGCCAAGTGGAGCAAGAGCCCTGAGGGACAGCCCTTGTCCCCGACCTGCACCTGGACGTGGAGCCACTGCCCACAAGTCCCTGGCTGTGTACAGTAGTCCAATGGCTCGTGCCCCAAATAGCCCACCCTCCAAAGCCAGGGCTCTGCACTGTGGGGCTCGGGCTGTCATGTGGGACCGTGTCCAAAGCCTTCCGGGGTGTATCTGGGCATATTTTCCTCGCTGTGACTTCAGGGCTTGGCAATTAGCAGGTGCTGCAACTGAACCTAGTCTCAATGGTGAGCTAAAGGGAAATACAAAATACAAATACAATTGGAAGTAGAAAAGTATTAGCTGCACTCAGCCTGCTTATTTACACTGCGGGCTCCTCCATTTCATTAGATCTAAAAATAGTCTAAAAATGTTGCCTTTAAATAAAAAGACTTGTTTAGCTCATACCTGTCAAAACCTTTAACGAGAGTACAGTATGGGTTGTGCAGTGCTAAGGGGGGCTGTAAATATAGAAACAGAGAAAGGGCTGAACTGCCAGGCTGCCTTGTTAATCTTTAGCCTGTGGAACATGGGCTTGGGCACGACTTTCACTAAGATGCCTCATCTAAGATGCATCTAGAGGAAATTTGATCATGTAACTTCTGTGGGTGATTATCAACATCCAATTTTATGTGATTCTGAAGTCCTAAATCTGGCTGGAGGCCAGAATACACTGACTAAACACCACATGCTCAGAGCATGTCTCTTGTGTGGTACAGTAAATCTGTTTTGTTGGGGTTTTTTACCCCTTTCCCCAGCGTAACAAAGAGATTTCATGCACATTTATAGAAATGCTACCTTTTGTGGCAGTGGGGTTGGAATGCGACAAGTGTCTACTCATTCACGAAGCACAAAGGAGGGAGGAACAGCACCAAGATGCATTTCTGTTATTCTGACCCCTGAAAGGGCAGCTTTGGGGTCTACACAGAAGTCATTTTGCCAGGCTATGAATGGCTTTATTTGACAGGCAGCATGCACTTGCCATATGCATCTCAGAAGACAAAAGAAAATACATCTAATGTATATTTTATAATATGATTTGAAACATTGTTACAGTGGCCAACAATATAAGTACATTGTGACATGTTGTGCATGTCTGACAGGAGTTATTTAAACTAATTAACACAGTCTATCTTGATGGTACAGCTATGTCATGTAAGGCGAGTGAGGGAGATTTCAGGTGCTTGCTCACTGGCTTTAGCACGAGTACAGTTTAGCATCAAATGACAAATAAATGGGTATATTTCACCCTTTTGACACAGGTATGGGACATCAGCTCAAATGAATCTTCATCTGAAAGGTCGGGACCTCCTTACTCTACAGAACTACACAGCAGATGAGCTGAAGTATTTGCTGTGGATGGCCACAGATTTGAAACAAAGGATAAAGCACAAAGGAGAGGTAAAATGATTTAACTGTCATTTAGGTTCCTCAGATATTGAAATAAATACTGTTCTGAAGAGTATTGAGAATAAGCCATTCAGCTGTCTTGTCCTAAGCAAAATCTCCTGAGATCTTACTGTAAATCATGCTACAAATCAAAGAGCCTTCCTGTAAAGTGTCCAGAGATATTCTTTAAGTACTTCAGAGGACTTTGTGAGTGGAAAGGTTAAACAGGTTTGTGCAGCTAACTCCCTATTGTCAGCTAACCCCATCCATCCACACATGATGCAAATGCAGCATTAAATGTAGGAAATGGAAGACACTTCTCTGCATGAGATTAAATTAGTGTCTGAGATCTCCTTAATGCTGGCTCAAATTGAGTGCCAAAATACAGTTTGTTCTGCCCCTAGAAGTACTTCTTTGCCTTTAGCCTTTCCACTGCTAATAAATTTATTGAAGGAGAACAAAGCTATAGTTAAAAAACTACCTGTGCAACTTTTCTAATTGTGAATTAGAATGTTCAAGAAGTATTTCATACTTTAAAGTGTATAATGATAATAAAATTGAAATTTCCTTCAATTTTCATGTTTCAGTATTTGCCTTTGATGCAAGGAAAATCTTTGGCCATGATTTTTGAGAAGAGAAGCACAAGAACAAGATTATCTGCAGAAACAGGTAGGTCTGAGCAATGGCACAGTGAGACTTGATATGAAACTGTATACATTGAGTATGTACTGAAAAACACTGCATAATTTTGTGTTTAGCAACTTTTACTCAGGAGTGACCTAAACTTTGAAAGCAAAAATCAGAAAAGAATGGTGGCTATTTGTGCTTCACCTCGCATATAAATTTCACAAGCACATGGCTTTGTTCACTGAAATTTTGTCAGATACTTCCAAAACATGATAGATTAGAAATAAAGAAACAGGCAGAAGTAGGCATTTCTAGTGTAAGCTCCTAGCTGTACTGGCAAGATGCACATTTCCTAACATCTATTTCAGTAAGCATCACAAATTTAATTTTGTGCAAGCTCTAATAAATATTTTTCTGATGTATTATGCGTTACCATTGTTACATTTCAAAGTATGTGTTTAGGCTGGGAGTCACAGTAATGTCTTGATATAAATTTGGGGAAAAAAATTAACATGATTACCTACAGGGGAAGATAACTTGATGGAGACTCGAGGTTATTAGCCTAATAAGATCAGGCACTGGAACATTGTTTTTTTCAGGTTACAGTCCTGCAAACACTGAAACACATACATACAGTATCTTTATTTACATGGTAGTTCTGAATTCAATGGCACTGCTGATATAAATTATTCATCAATCAATCATTCATAACAAGGAATAACTATGAACTGGTGATGCATCAAGGAAGAAGCTTGCCCTTCTCTCATTTAAGCTGACCCAGCATCACTCACTTCTCCCTAGTGAAGGGACAGGAAACTTGTTGAGTATGTACATTTCTTTACAAAATGTAAGGGAGAAGGAAAAATTAATGGAAGGAAGAAGCAGATATGTTAACTCCAAGCATTCCTGGATTTTCCATTGTATTTTCTGGCACAGCCATTTTCCTGTTGATCCTGCTCTTTAAGCAGATTTGTTGCTGCTTTCTGTTTTCTCCAGATAATCAGGACTTACAAATGTGCATTCTCTCTCTGTGAAGACCACCCAACTTTTAATTCCTGAGTTTTTAGTCCAGTTTCTTGTTGCCTGCCATCCTGGTATATGGCCAGGTAATAAATTCTCTGGATCTGTTTATCCTTCATTCTTCTGTATTCTAAGGGAAACACTGCTTAGTCCTTGGCTTTTTAAGGCTTATGGAAGGGGGAAGCTCAGGAAAGTTCAAATGAATTAACTTAAGGATGGGAGTTAATGCACATAAATTCATCCAAGGGGGAATTAAACTCCAGTGAAATAAAACAAATTTATTTCTGAGAGAGAGTTTCCACAAGGGAGTTTAATGCAGTTTAGCTTCTATGCATTAACTTCACACCTTCAGTTAATTGGTCTTAAGTCTGTTAAGCCTAAGACTTTGCTTCAAAGGCAGAATCCAGTATTTTCTGTCCACAAAAACCCTATACATTTCAGCTGCTTTTTTAACATAAATGACTCCCTCCTTGGAATTTCTAACTCAAAACAAATGTGGGTCCACATGAGTTCCTTTTAGCTAAATAAGATACCTTTATACCAATTTTCTAATATCTAGCAAAAGTGGACAATTGCAGTGGATTAAAGAGTTTATTTATAAAGTTCCTAAGTCATCTCAAATAGCACTTCCCAGGAGTTGCCCCTTCATTGACTTGAGAGAGGTCACTTGTGGGACAAGTTCCTGGTGATGAGATTAATCTAAACAAACTTTGTAACTCTCAGGAACAGCTAAATGAAAATCGGTGAATTTCATTACAGAGCAGACTTGGAAAGCACTGATTACAAAATCTTCTCTGTGCAGTGTGTAGGAGTTTGTTGGGACATATTAACACCATGGAAATCTTTTCAGAATTCCCACTGTCCCTGTGCCTATAAAAAACACCATTGCTGAAAAATAAATAGACAGACTCACAGAATGGTTGAGGTTGGAAGTGATCTCTAAAGATCATCTGGTCCAACCCCCTGCTCAAGCAGGGTCATCAGGCCAGTTGTCCAGGATGATGGCCAGAAGGCTTTTGAATATCTCCAAGGATGAAGATTCCACAACCTTCTGGGGCAACCTATGTCATTGCTCAATCAGCCTTTCAGTAAACAGAGTCTCCTTATGTTCAGAGAGATCTTCCCATGTTTCAGTTTGTGCCCATTGCACCGCTGAAAAACACCTGGCTCTGTCTTCTTTGCATCCTCCCTTCAGGTGTTCACATACATTAGCAATATTCCCCTGAGCCTTCTGCTCTCTAGGCTGTGCAGTCCCAGCACTCTCAGCTTTTCTTCTCCTATGAAATATGCTCCAGTCCCTTAGTCCTCTTTGTGACCCTTTGCTAACATGGACATACCAACTGTACCCCATACATCCATGTTTCTCATACTGAGGACCCCAAAGCCGGACACTCCAGTTTTGGCCTCACCAGTGCTGAATAAAGAGGGAGGATCACCTCCCTCCACCTCCTGGCAGTGCTTTGTGTGGTGCAGTCCAGGACACCATTCACCACCCTTGCTGGAAAGGCACATGCACTGCTGGATCATGTTCAATTTGCTGTCCACCAGGACCCCCAAGTCCTTTTCTGCCAAGCTGCTTCCCAGGTGGGAGGCGCCCATTAAGTCCTGGTGCATGGGGCTGTTCTTCCTCAGGTGCAGTGACTTTGTATCTCTCCTTACTGAATTTCATGGGGTCCCTGTCAGACCATTTTTCCAGACTGTTACAGTTCCTCTGGATGGCACCGTGACTCCATAGTGTACCAGCCACTCCTCCCAGATTTTTGTCATCCCCAAACTTGCTGAAACCACACTCCATCACTGAGATCATTGATGCAGATGTTAAACAGGACTGGACCCAGTACTGACCCCTGGGGCACCACTGGTCACTGGCTTCCAACTGGACTTTGTGCTGCTGGTCACCACCCTCAGGCCTGGCCATTCAGAGGTTCTGAACCCACCCACTGTCTGCTCATCCAGCCCAGCCTATGAGGATCTCATAGGAGACACTGTCAAGAGACGCAATGAAGTCCAGGCAGACAATACCCACTGCCCTCCCCCCATCTACCAGGCCTGTCATAGAATCACAGTTTTTCAGGCTGCTCCGGCATGACGTCCTCTTGGTGAAGCCATGCTGATTGCTCCTGATGATTTTCTCCTTAATCTGCCTAGAAATGGTTTCCAGGATTAGCTGCTCCATCACTTTCCCATGGGTTGAGGTGAAGCTGCCTGGTCAGTATTCTATGGGTCCTCCTTCTTGCCCTGCTTTAACTTAGGGGTGACTTTTGCTTTCCTCCAGTCTTTGTGCATTTCTTCCAGTTGTCCAGATCAAGTGAAGATTATCAAAACATTAATTTATAATGCATTGTAATAGATCAGTTGATATTTGAAGTTTTCCAACATCCTGTTTCTCTGAACTGTTTTATTCTAATGACATTGCAACTGTACTGAATAGTGTACAGCTTCTTGGGGTATAATTGATTGCATTTTAAATTTTGTCCTAATGTGTGTTTCTGAAACCCATATAATTTTACCATTTCTAAGATAAGTAGTGATGTAAGTTTAATGCAGAACTAGAAGTAACTTCCATAGAGTAGTGGCAAAATAAATCCAGTTCACTGGAACCTAGTAGATTTATTTCTATCACTGGCCATTATATTGGAAAATGTGACATCTCTGCTACTACACTGGAAAATGTCACCTCTTCACAGTCAGAATCCCATACCCATTCTACATAAAATCTTGTATACTCTTTGAAAACAGAAGTATTGCACATGGTCATATATCACTTGTAAAATAAACATCCTCAGGCATGGCACAAAGGTGAATGCCCTGTTTTTGTTACAGCTTTGGTGTAAAATATTCTGATTGTCACTGTTGCTCTTAAAATATACAACTGCCGTTATGTTCTAGTGAATAAGTCATAAATAAATCCAACCATTTCACAGATGCTGAATGCAGACAATATTTCACAGGGTAGAAATGGAGAGGAAGCAGTGCAGGCAGGAAAGCTCAGTCTACTTTCTCTTGTGCACTGGAATATACAAGATCTTAACAGCCTTAGAGGGGCTCGCTGCCAATGGCTTTAGTGGAATTACTCCCAACTCACTCCTCTTACACAGTGGGGTTAGAGAAACATGATGTTCATGCCTGAAGACTGCTATACAGAGTCACAGAAATAATTGCATCATTGCATATGAACTAATGCAGGGGGGGTGGTATCACATGGCAGGGATACAGGGTCTGTTTTCTGTTGAATGGATAAGTATTATTCAGTTTGGCCATGTTAACAGAAGGGCCAAGTGCACTCTTAGTTTACTCTCCACTTGAAAGGGTAGCTTAAAAAAACTTTTAAAAATTGCTTATCAGTTTTTAGCTTCTGCTTTAGGAATATTCTGTAATTGCTGCCTAGGAGAGTTCTTTGTTATCAGTCTAAATGGAAAAATACTTTCTGTTTTGTAAGTCCTGGCAGGCAAGGAGAAAATTAATAAATGCAAATCCATGTGTCTTGAAATTTTGAAAAAGATCCTCCCTTCGAGTTTGAGAAGATGATTTTTTGTGTCTCCTAGTGAGAGCCCCACAACAGTGTAACCAACACATGAACTACAGGATTCATTTTGGCCCCTTTGCCCCATGCAGCAGAGATTTCAACTTCCAGCACTCGTGTCCTGTCTAAAAGAGTCTGCATAAGTGGGGTCGATAACGTTCCACAGCATGAGGCCTGAAACTGTGTATTTTGAAAACGAACAGTAGCGAGAATTGTGGACATGAGTTAGCAATCTATTCTGGATTTGTGGTATGAACATCTAGTAGTTTGTTGAAGATACCACAATTCATACAAATATTTAGCATGTGGCTTTGGATATAACCAGGTTGTGACAACAAAGAGGATTAGATCTCCTAGTTTAACACAGCACTCCAGTGTTTATTTGCTGAATTGGTGCCTGCATACTTTCAAAAGTCATCATTTTTTTCTCTTTCTACTGGTAGTCTGGATGAAAGAATCTGAAACAAAGATTTTGTCTCTGCAACTATATAAGAAGCTAGAGCGTAGAGCTCCTGTATTTCCAGATGGAAAATTTTGAATGGAAATATGTTCCCAGGCCCTGCACAGATGGCCAGCTCATGAGCAGGAAGCCCAGCACATCAGGACTCTGCTATGTACACAGACTCCAGGTGGCACTTCTGACTGGGCTGCCTGGCGTCTGGCAATTCTGAATAAATGTCTAGATTCCCTTTTTTTTTACCTGGCTTTCATTTATAGAAAACTGAGCATGTCCATGGGAGCCTGCTGGAACTGTGAATCATCTACAAAAGTGTATGCATTTAGAATCCTAAGATGCAGAGCTGCTGTATTGTGTGGAACTTGTGGGAATAAATCATTGATATAATTGTATATTACTCCAAAAAAGATCCACAAGAAGTTCTGAAGGAAAAGTTACTGCTAATGACATTTCATCCTTGAGGTCTTGACTTAAAAACTTGCACTGAATAAACGAGCTGTAATGTGTGGTTTGCATACACTTTCCTGTAAATACAGTGTTCATGTCTGAGCTGCAGAAGGGGGGGAAGCAACAAACATATGTATAGATAGTCCTTTCTAACAGCAAAAAAGTAAGAGTAGAAAAAATGATGCTTCAATCTTAAAAGTTTGCTGTATCTGACTTGAAATATTGTTGAGATTTTGAGTAGTCCTTAATGAAAACATCAAGAAATTAAAAAGGGCCCATTCAATAAAATGAGTGAACAGCGGATAGAGGGAGCAGAAATTTGCCCTTTAGGTGGGAGCTAGAGTGTCATTACTTTTAATCTGACATTTAAGGAAATTGAGGCAGTCCAAAGACAATGAATTGCCAGTATTTTTTTTATCTACTTTACTTTAAACTCTATAGACTGGCTGAACTGATGCAAAGTGAAAGACTTCATCTCAACCCAGCTGCCAGCATGAGATGGAAGTTAATAAGGGTTGCTCTGTGTAAGGAGCCCAGCTGTGGGGGCCAGGCCTGCTGCCTGTACCTGTTGATTTTATCTGTGAAAGGTTGCAGTGTTCAGTCCTGATTTAATCCTCTTTTGAAGAGTAGCTGTGGGATGAAGTTTTTAATCTATAGCAGGCCTGTACAACCACGGTGCTAAAACTGCAATGCTGAATCTGTCAGCAGTGCCATCTAATGGATAAAACACGCCTGAGCACTTTCTGACTTTTTCTTCGAGGTTTTTCTTCCTTTTCTCTTTCTTTCTCTCTCTCTCTCTTTCTTTTTTTTTTTTTTTTTTTTTTTTCTAAACAGCATGAAATTCAGCAGCATCTCCAACACATCACAGTTTGGTAAACAAAGTGGGGGTCTCTACTCTTCTGTGCTGTATTCAGCCTTTCTCTTCCTGGCCATATAAATAAAGACAGGCTTCTTTCTAGATTTTTATTGCAATAAAAGACTCCCGCCCCCACAATTTTGTCTCAACAAAGCTTGTTTGTCTACACTAAGATTCTCTGGAAATTTCCTCCTTCATAAAGACTAGTGACAGGGCAGGATCTCCCTGCAGAAAATTTCTGTGCTAGAAGGGAGTTGTTCTTATGTGGAAAATCTTCACCAGAACACAGAAAATATGTACTACAGCCAAGTTCAAATCCTACACTTTGTACATCCCCAGCTGTGGCACCTTGTGTCCCGTGCTAGGTATGTGCCAAACCATCTGTGACAGTTCATGAAACAGCCCCATCAGGCCCTACGCTCCCAATGTGTGGCCATGATGGACTTTACTCTCAGATTCAGTAAAAAGAGGCTTTAGACTTAAACCAGGCAAAGGCAGGGAGACTCAAATGTTGATGAAAAGAAGCCGTTTTTCTCCCTGTGTCAGCTGATTGCTTGTGAGAACTTTCTACTGGTGGTGCAACTAAAATAAGGCAGGAGAGAACCTGAGAGTTACCTTTAATGTAATTTGTCTTCATCCAAAATATTCTCCAGACACCTTTGAAGTTCCCCAAAGTATTTTATATTCTTAAATGATGCTCTTTGCATGGTTTCCTGTTCAGGAATGGATTTTATTCTTCAGACCTAATCCATCCGGCTCCTTGGGTCACTTTGCAAATTCCTAAGTATTGCAGGGTAGAGGGACGCTGATAGGGCCTGAGACCTTTCCTTTTCTCTCTCTCACATTATCATTTTTAAGGCACTTGGTCATTTGTGACCAAATTCAAGTTTGTTACAGTATATGAGGGCTCTCAGGATTTTCTGCCTGAGTGACTTTACATGAAAGACAGCATAGATACTTGCAGGGATGTGGAATTACACCTGGTGACTCGGATGGCCTTTCTGGGATGCAAAGTCCCTTGAAGTAGAAATGCAGCATGATGAATGGATTACGTGGCTCCTGACTGATGCTGGTGGCAATGTGTAGCCTTGGAGCTTGAATGACTGTTCCTGTGATCACAGATCAGAACTCATGGCTGAGGATTTCAGTAAGGCATCACATTTGAGTGGGTTTATTGCAGAGCACATTTATTTGTATTTTGTGGGTCAAATGCTAATTATTTTAGCATTTTAGCATATGCTTTATTAGGTGTTTGAAACATTTGGATATTCTGCCAAGTTCTACTTTTATTGTTGTAAATGTATTTTGTATCAAGAAGATTTTTGAATCTTGGCTGTAAATATGAGGTAATGTTGTTTAATTTCTCTTTTTTTTTTTAATTTGTCCTCCCTGTAGGATTTGCTCTCCTTGGAGGACATCCTTCCTTCCTTACAACACAAGACATACATTTGGGCACAAATGAGAGTCTCACAGATACCGTAAGGTTGGTAAAATGTCACATGATTGATCACTGTGTTTGGTAATTGATTGGGCTGACACCTGTCTTGCAGAATTTTGGAAGCTAGTATTTTCTTTCTGGAAAATGTCAGAAGGTAGTCCAAATTTTTTAAATATTTACAGATCAGATAATATAATCTGTAGCTCAGTAAACCACTATTCCATCCACTCAAGCTGTCCAAAACTTCCCAAATTGAGAATTATTTTGGCATATAGAGCGTTAGTTAGGATTACATTTACAAATGGAACCATTTTATGAACCTCAGTAGTCGTGTAACTCCACTGACAACAGCACATATATTCAAATAAGACTCGAAACTTCTGGTTCTGCTGCTCTTGGAGCAAAATCAAAAAGCAAAGACATTATTTATGTTAGTTAGGCCAGCTGCAGGTGGGCTTTAGCCTGTTGTAGTAGCCTCCCTGCAGTGACAGAGTAGCACTGAGGGCCTTTCTGATCCCCCTATTTCAGCAGCATGAAACTGGACCAACACTTTTTAGCCAGTTTCAGATTTCCTGTGCCCTCCTTCTCAGCTGTACCCCCTGTCAGGACTGCTGTGGAGGCTGGGCTATGGCTCTCTTCTTACTGGCACCCCTGGAAGGTCTGTCTTGCTCAGTCCCACATGCATGCAGGGATGAGGAGCAGCCTTTCTCCTTTGCTGTAGCAGGCAGCAACTGAGCTCAGGGTTTTTCCTCAGTGGACTGCCTCTGATGTTGCAGAAAGCAGGCAGAACATGAGGTCATGTTTTGCAGGTGCTCCTGCTGTTTTCCGTAGCACCCTGTATATTAAAGCTTCATCCAGCCTCAGCATTATCCTGCTTTCCAGGCAGCCCCTTTGCAGCCTGAGGTCAATTAAGTCAGGCCCAGCTGTTGGAAGGTTAGCAGTGTCTGCATGGTCCTTTTTGTTCTAGTGAAAGATATGCAGTGTCAAGCTCATCAGGCTCAATTTAAAATATGCAATCAGGCAGCTGAGTTCCATTGCCTCTGCTGAATACCACAGTTCTCAGTCAGTGGGAGAGACTGCTAGAGAGCTAGGTTGCTGTTCTCTGTGATAATATCCAAGGAAAATTTAAGAAAAAAGATCAAACATTTGAACATATTAGATTTTCCTTTCTTGTTTTTAACTGCTGAAGTGGAAGACATATGGGTGTTGATGGTAGAAAGTAAAAGTCTCAGGCCCTTTAGGCTTGAAAGTACTTAACTCTCACTCTCTGCTAGATACATAACTCTGCCAGTATCAATGTGAGCTGCAACAATAGAATCATAGAATGTTCTGGGTTGGAAGAGACTTTATAAATATCATCTCATTCCAACCCCCCTGTCATGGAAAGGGATATGTTTCACTAGACCAGATTTCTCCAAGCCCCATCCAGCCTGGCCTTGAACACTTCCAGGGATGGGGCATTCACAACATCTCTGGGCAACCTGTGCCAGGGCCTCACCACCCTCACAGGAAAGAATTTCTTCCTAATATCCAATCTAAACCCACTCTCTGTCAGTTTGAGGCCATTCTCCCTAGTTCTGTCACTCCAGGCTCTGGTAAATAGTCCCTCTCCATCTTTCCTGTAGGCTCCATTCAGGTACTGGAAGGCTGCAATTAGGTCAGCCCAGAGCCATCTCTTTTCCAGGCTGAATAATGCCAATTCTCTCAGCCTTCCCTTGTAGGAGAGGTGCTCCTTTCCTCTCATCATCTTGCAGCCCCTATCTGCTCTACTGCAAAGCTGGCTGCAAGCTCCAGCAGCCAAACCTTCAGGAAAGGGAAGGATGCAGTCAGGGCCCTTCCACAGCACTTCCCTGCAAGAACCTCTCTGAGCATCATCCCACCAGCCATGCAGGACTGTCACCTGCCATTCAGATGTTAACCCTACAGCAAATCCAGGTGTGTTCTGACACACAAACAGATATGCTTCGTGTAGGAGAGTTTTCATTTCTTCTTCTTCCCAAATGGGACAGTAATGGACATTAAATCTTTTGTTTACAGTCTCCTGAATGGCCTTTGTTTGCACAAGCAAAAAGGAAAAAGGCAGACAATAAACTACAAGAAACAAGGCAATAAATAGAAGTAAGCAAATCTTCCAGCTGTTCTGAAGGCATCCCTATTCTGTGGATAAACTTCCTACAATACCCACTTCCCAAGCATGCCTTCAGCCCCCTTTCTCTGTCACTGCTTGCTCTTCCTGGACAAATCCCTATTTATGACTGACTTGGGGATTTTGCTCCTCTGCTGAGTCACAGCTCTTACCTGGTAGAGTGGACAGGGGGTTTTCCCAAGTCCTTACAGAGTCCCATGTGCTCTGCTCCATTCCTGCTCTCAATTAGCAGAAGTACTACTGACTGTGAAATCAAAACTGAGCAGTTTGCCCAAAAGAACAACTGGTGTGTTAATTCCATGGTGCTTCTTGTGAATGAAAGGCGACATCCCAACCTCATTCAGTTAATGCAGGAATAAAGAAAGAATGCCTGTAGTAGACCCAGAGGGTATTTCAAATATTTACAGCCATGTGTGTGGGGCTCTGAAGGCCTTAGAAGTACTTGAGATTGAGACTTAAAGTGAAAGGGGCACAGACATATAAAAGTCACAGTTTTTATTAGAACTGCTGCAGGTAAGAGTTGAAAGCATTGCTGCTGTGAACATATTTTTAGTGACTTATTACCTGCTCATAAATCAGCTCCTCCATGCTTCACAAGACATTTACATTTACGCTGACACAGTGGCAAAACTTACCACCCATTAAGGAGCTCTAAGCCTTTCAGTGCTGTTTAACATGTCTGATATATTACCTGAAATGAAATATAAGTACTGTGTCTGTATTTCCCACTGTAGAGCAGTTCCACTGGGCATCACTAAAGCTCAGTGGCTATAAGGTTCAGTGGCAGCCCTGAAGAACTTTTACCAGTCCACTGGAATTATTAGGGCATTAATCTCTGCGTTTATGGGGAACAGGTTTACTTCCCTGAGAACACGTCCACCGTATGTCCCTGTGAGACTGTGAGTGACAGTGGTCTTGTCAGAAGTTTAAACGGTTTGAATGGATATATAATTTCAAAACAAAAGCAAAACTACCTTGCAAAGCAGTATTCTATGCAAAATATATGCAAATGCCCCATTTTCAAATTCAGAGATCTGCCATACTAAAAAGGCATACTTTGTGTTTAATTTTGGATTCTTCAGAGGATACAGCTGAGGAAAAAATCAGGTTTTCTCTGTAGAAATAAAAATTTCTTTGAAAAGAGAGATATACAGCACTCCAATGTACTCAGTATTCCAATACAACATATTTCCAGGCTCTGTGATTTTGAAGTTCACAGTCCACAGTTTTGTGAAAGAATGAAAAGAGAGAAAGACCTTCTAATGGATGGTAAAATAAGAACCTTAAATGTAAAGTCACCTGATGAGCCTGTGCTCACAGCCTCTCACCTTCTAAAACTTCACCTTTAGTAAGACTTACCTATTCAGATCTTTTTTTTCCATGTAATTCTAGTTTTATATGGTTTCCTTTAAACTTATTTGACTAGACGAGATTTCATCATTCTTCTGTAATCAGACACCTTCAGGTGAGGTTTATTTGTTTGTGGTTCCCCCCCC
>VZTX01004041.1:121765-173396 GCA_013400915.1 Pardalotus punctatus | reverse complement strand
CCCCCCGAGCTTAGTATTATTTTCATTTCACAAAGAATAAAGCCAGTTTACAGGTGATTTTCCTACTGTAAAACATGACATCTAGAAATCCTGGCAGAATGATGTCTTGCTGATAGGTATCTAATAAGTCTGGTAGCTATTTTCAACAGACTAAAGATAAAACCCCAGCAGTTTACACTAGTTGATGATTATGACTGAATTTCCCCTAATGGCATATCCTATAAAGGAGCCATCTTCTTTAATTTCTTGATCAGCTGTGTCAAATAGAAATCAGCTCTCCTGACATCCTAAAGGAAAAAAAAAGGTGTAAGGAAAATGAGCAATTTCCCAGCGTGATTGCCCCTTTTCCTTGACTGATGGGGAATGGCTGTGTCTTGTTTAGGATGGACACCTCTGAGATGGCTAACAAAAAGGCCCATGCATCACATCCCTAACGCCTCGTTCAGAACAGAACAGGTTTCCCCCAGAGAAAGGGACTGGTGAGCTAAGAAGAAATAATGGCACCAACAGAAACTGTTGCAGTACTTTGTAATCAGTAAATACTTTCTTAAATTCCTCCTTTTCATTTGTAACTCCTATTGGCAGTCTTTTCTTCAGAGAGCTCTACAGGCAATCTTGTAACATTTTATAAGTGTTTTGCTTGTGCGAGGAATGTCTGGTGTCAGTAGAAAATATTTGTTACTGACTTCATCAGGAGACCTTGCTGATGATGGTATTAACAGCCTCATTTCTGCAAGAGGAGATGCAAGAATTTGTCATGGCTAATCAGGAAGAGAGATATGCAAGGATTTTTTTCCATACACTTCTAATTCAGTCCTCCCTTGTTTTGTCTTAAGTTTCTATTAGAGATAGCATGAAAACACACAAAATACTACTTCAAAGTCAGGCTTCAGGGCCTGATTAAAACACAGAAATGCAGAGAAATTAAGAGCTCCAATCCATATTTAATTTATCTAAAAAATTCAGAGTATACTATGCTAATCCACTATGTTAATCTCTGTGTCTTTCACACTTTAGCAAATGAGGTTAATGCCAGAGTGGTACAGGGGGTCCTGCAGTCCCTTTCCTTATCCTGAGTTTCAAATTTGGGCATTACTTGAACACTGAACCTGAGTCAATACACAGGTGTGGAGGTAGCAGAAAGTAGGCCAATAACACCAGCCTGTTCTGCTACCATGTTTATTAAGATCAGTAAACAGTTGTGGTACTCTAAGACAGATCTGTATTGCTGAACCTCACAAAGTCAGGCTACCATACAGAGTCTAATATTCTGTCAATGTTACATTTGTTCTTTGCTAAAAGACTGAAAAAATCATATACCTTATCTCTTCTGAGGTTATCAAATTCTTCAAATGTTACAGTATCACATAATCTCTTATCTTAGTTCAAAGAGCTTACCATGCATCAATATTCCATCTACAGTGAAATGCTAAAGAGAAAAAAACCACAAAATACAGCAACAGTTTTCTTTTACTTACTATAGTAGTGTTAGGAAGTGAAACTTCTTGCTTATTAGCAGCTTGTTAAATGACTACATTTGAGTCTGTTCTGCAGGCATGATAAATTATTCAGATAGCTGAAAAATATTGGTTCATTACCATTTCTCATTAATATTTATGTGTTGCACGCTGAAGAGTGCAACGGGGTATATTTATTATGTTTGACTTGAGTATTTTCTGCCGTCTCTAGGGTGCTGTCCAGCATGACAAATGCAATCTTGGCTCGAGTTTATAACCATAATGATCTGGACGTAATGGCTAAAGAAGTCACGATCCCAATAATCAATGGATTGTCCGATTTGTACCATCCTCTCCAGATTTTAGCTGATTACTTAACTCTTCAGGTAAAAATATAAGCAACTTTTTTTTTTTTTTGCTAAGTCTTAGTAAGTATTTGGGGACGTTAGTTTCAAAACCATTTATCCCTAGGTTTTTCAAAGTAGTAATTCCATGGCACTTGTTATTTAAAGAGATCTTCATCCAGCAATATAATTAAGGACCTTTTTAATTTAAAACAATTAAGTAGTCCTATCAGCTGTAGTGGGACTGAAGTTAACCATAAAATTAAGCACTTCATTGGAATTGGTCTGCAATTCAAAGAATGTACAGAAGACTGCACATATTAAGACAATGATGAGAAGATGGCTCAGGCAAAGCCAGCAGAAGTTTTTCCACTGACTTGAAAATACTCAATAGTTCACTCTTGATTCCTCCCTAATCTATGGACAACTTAAAAGGAATAACTATATATTAGGAAACTGGTTGAACGATTTTGTTTTGACAAGCCAGCTAATGTTACCTGTACTAACGCTTAGTGTTCAGGCACTTTAACTAGTTTAAACTTTGCTCACATCAAAGAACAGTTAAAAGAGATTGTATTTTTTATTTTTATCTAATGTAATAGTGGATCTGACAGCAGGATAACATTTTACACACAGAATACCAGATGCTTATCTGTGAACAGAAGGACTATGTGGTTTTACAATCAATTGAGGATCCGGCTTATAAAAAAGATTATTATACTGCAGAGCTGGCTGACAACTATGATGAACTCCTCTGACCTTGTTTACTTTCTGAATGAATAAAAACCACACTGATTGAAAACGGTAGGGCAGAATAATTTCCTGATTCATTCAGCTGTGTTTCTCAGCTGTTGGAGACTTCGCTGTGGGTCATTCAGTATGTAGGAAAGACCCAGTGAGACTAATATTAAATTATTCATGTTTTAAACCTTAAATAGGAAAGAATCATGTGTTTAACAAAAATTACTCTTTTTTTTAAAGTACTTTTTTTTGTAATTTTTTTTATACTCAAAGTGCAGAGACCAGCAAAAATTTGTGAACTTGAGACTAAGATGCTTCACAGACCTCAGGATAAGGGAAATTTGTGAGGTCACATTGAGCCAGCCTCAATGTTCAAATTGCATAAAACTGTAAGCTGTAATGAGAATGTCATAATTTCATTGTAAACACTGTGTGCTTAAATCAGGACAATCTTCTGGCTGTGTTTTGTGAGCTGTTCTGTCTTGCAAACACCTTGTTAATTAGCATTTTATCACTTGTGAATAACAATCTTCAGGAATAATCTGTGACTCACAGTTCACACAACCATGGATATCTCTGCCTCTAAACTTGGTTTTATCCAGGTCACTGACTCCAGCACCCAAGCTCAGAGTGCTGTTGCCCTCTACTCCATCTCCAGTCAATAGAGATCACTGAGCATCTCAATCACCTTCTAGAGATGCATCTCTTTCTCCACTGATCTTAGGGGGAAAAATATGGAAAACATCAGGATGAGTACATGCCCTGTTGATCCCCCTCTGCTCCTCCTCCACTGTATCCTCGTACAGGGCAGCCATGGTAGAAGCTCCAGGTGAACCTGAGCCCACAGGCTTCACTGTCCCCTGGTTTGAATACCTAGGGCATCATCAACAGCACGTGGGTGTCCCTGCTGTCCTTTGGAAAGAGTGTCCCTGCCCATTTTACCCGATGAAGAAACAGATCCATAACAGTTGGTGCTCAAACAAAAGAAGTATTTGACACAGAGAGGTGTCGTGACAAAGTGAGCACTTACAGAGATCACAAGGTATGGCTCAGCTTTTAGGCAGACATGGAAGTTTTTTTAAATTGGCAGCACTTTCACACTCAGTCCAATAAGCAGAGCACAATCTCCTTCACCTGCCCATCTCTCCTTGATTCTTTCCAGGGTGTTCCTTAGCCCAGTGTTTGTCAGGAGATCTTTACGGGGCAGCTGGGTGGCCACCCTGCTATGCCAAGGGCATGTTGCACTGCTGGTTGCTGACACACTTTCCATTCCTGCTCTCTTACCCAGGAGAGAGGAGCAGGAAGGGGAGAGCTCTCAGCAGCTCCCTGTGGGTGATGGCACTGCCTGAACTTTCCCTTTCTGACCTGTTCCTCTGCTCCTTTTTTTCCTCTTTGCACTGTACAGTGAGCTGAAGAAGACTGGAGTGGCATGCAATAAAAGAACGTTTTAATCATATAATGAACTTTACCAGGTCACAGAAGTGAGATTAACTCTTGAAGAGATGTGAACCACAGGGCATATTTTCTACTTACCACAATCAAGCTTCTCGTGGGATTTTCAGCAAGACGTCATCCAAGTACTGCCTGCAAGAAGATTAATATGGGGATGTGGAATGTTACCACTGATCCTTTAAATGAGTTGAAAGTCCATACATAACATTTAGACTGCTTCTGTGCAATGTACAGGCAATTTATTTGATTTATACACATATGCAAACTACAATAGTAGCACACACTGCTAGCCTTATATTTAAATGTTACTACAGATTTTGTGCAGTTTATTTCTCTTTAAAAAATGCCTCCTCCCTATCCTTGTAAATATTTTCCTGCCTGGATTTGCTCCTCCCTGCTGTCAGTACATACCCACAATGTAATTTTTTTTTTCCTTTTTTCTCTTTCTGTGTTTGCCAGTAGAGCTCTACATGCACTCTGGCCTTCTTCCATTCTTTTACCCTATTTTGTCATGTGCCTTCTTGAGCCCTCTTCAAGCACTTCCTCCTTGGTCTGAAATTACATAATTGCCTGGTTTGTTTTGTCAAAATGTTTTCTTGTTTATAGCTTCTGATTCCCTTTTCACAGGTATATTTTAGTATGGTTATTTTAGTAGAGTCCATTGCATCCCCCAAACAATGCAGCTGTTTTTTTTCAGGGCTGTCAATTCTTGTTCTGTATTCAGGGCAAATTCTCCTTCTGTAAATGTTCAGGGTGCTCTTTTCAAATCACAGAGTGTGCTTCTGTTATGAATATTGGGGTGAGATTCGTCAGGTTCAGCATCTTCCTGCCCAGTGCCTTCTTCCTGAGAAACCTGGATCCCCATGCATTTGACTCTAAGCTGGCTCTGTCCTTTAACACTGTGCTGAGGGTGAATGCCCTCTATTATGCCAAGTTACATGCTTTTCTTAGCATATATATGTTACCTCCTTTCTTAAAAGTTGTGTTGAACTGATTCTGATCTTGAGTTATAACCCACTCAAAACAGTTGCAAACATGTAAAGAACCTGATTTTGAGGGTTTGGGGATTTGGCCTTTAAAGACTGTGAGTTCGTGTGCTGGCAGTGTGCACACACTGAGCCATTTTACTCCTCTGCTTGTGCTGAGTCCACCCAGTGCCTCTCAGTGTCCTGGGCAGGAGCTGTGGCTCACAGCTTCTGCTCTGCTCTGCTCTGCTCAGCTTGGCTGGAGGGCAGCATCACACCATTTGTATTCCAGAGACAGCCTGGGTATCGACATTGATTCAATTGATATTAATGTCACTGGCCAAATCAGCTCACTTGTAGCTGACTGCAGGATGGCCAGACTGGTAATTAGAGTGGATCCATATGCCACTAGCTTTTTATGTCACTGGTCTGGGGGGAATTTTCCTTTTCAGAAAGCAATGGTTGGCATAAGAAATACATCAGTGATTTCTTTTTAAACAGCATAACAAATAGTGTTGCCCAGCTTGGAGAGGGCTGCAATATATCCTCAACTTCTCCTCAATGTGTGACCCCAAGACCTCAAATTACTAGTTTTCAAATTCATAACCATCATCATCTTAATTGTTTTAACAATTAGAAATCCCAACTAAGATCTGGCCCGATCATCTAGAATATACTGTATCAATAACCATGACAAAAACCAGTGTGGGAGGAAGAAAGATAACTGTGCCAGCATTTGCCTTGAGCCCAGTTTGAGAGCCAGAAGATCCAAGTTTGCCCAGTTTCTCATTTACTGGATTGCACTGTCTCCCAAAGGGCTAAAGCTTTGATTAGTCCCTGGCATTCCATTTTAAAATTTGACAGATTATTGATTCATTATTCAAAAGCTTGTTTTAATTGAGGGCTGTTATGACAGTTGTGGTCAAACATTTCAGAATTAATCTATAATGGTGTCAGAGTTTCAGTCTCACTGGAAGCAAGTCCAGGCAGAAGCAGACACAAATGTCCCTAATTAGTTAACCCAGTCTTCTCCACACATACAGCCGGGTCAAATCACTGAGCATGCTTATTGTTTCCCAGGGTTGGATACACTGGTACACTGCAGCCATGGATAAAAACAGAATGAAACATTGTAAAAGCAACATGCAGATGAGAAAGTTAAATGTAACCTTGGTATTAATTATTTAGCTGGGATTTTTCATGAGAATAACAAAGGCAAGTATTATGGCACTACAGCAGCAATTACTAGTTTGCCAAAGAGGCTTCCTAAGGGATAAAGACTCTAGACTTTCTAAATAAGTTATTTTATTGTGTGTGGCTTTACTAGGAGTTGTGTTCCAAATGCAGAGAAAAACTGCAGAACACCCATAAAGCCTACATCAATATAACAGAGTTTGGAAAAATTGGGGAGGGATGCAAAGGGGAAATATCTTCAGAGGCTCCAGTGATCAGCAGGAATTATAAAGGCTCTCATTTAACCTAGAGTATTCCCACCATGCAAAAACACTTTGAGCAGGATTTCATCTGTGTGGCTGTATAAGTACATGCTCTAAAACAGGGAGTGGGCAGGAGGGGCAGCGTACCTCATTTACAGGAGATTTTGTGTTGCCTCAAACCTTTCTGGTTCTGACCAACAGTCAGCTCATCTTTCTTGGAAGCTGAGGGTGTGTGTTTGCTTATAAGCAGTGCAGACACAGTCACAGTCAGCTGGCTTTAGATGAAGAGGTTTGAATTACAGCAGCAGTGCACCAGTGGTAGCATAAAGCCTAGTACAGGTTATAAAACAGGCTCCACTTGCACACACACAGCTTGGTGCTGCCTTGCTGTGACTCCTTCCATTAGCAGAACATCTTCATTAAAATCAGTTCAGCTATGTCCACTCTATAGGGTAGTCACTGCAGATGTGGCTTTGCAGTTTGCAGTGTAAATCAAGCATCATTATACAGACACATCGAGTACTCTATATCTTGTCTGTAACAGCTAGTAGCTTGCGAAAACAGAGGAAAGTATTTAGCATGCACTGTGCTTCTTTTAACGCAGAGTAGCAGCTGGCAATAAGGTGGAAGTTATTTAACATAGCAGTATTTTTGTGACTCCAGTCAATACTCTGAATATTATGGCTGAGATGTCTATTTTTAAACTGTAAGATGAAAAGAACTCAGAACTGTCTCATTTGCTTCTGGCTGTGGGTTCATGTCTCAACTATCACTAAGCCCTAAATGGAAACAACACCTTAAATAAATGCTTCAGTTTGGCCTTCTCCTACAAGCAACATTTCTAGGAGACGTGGAAGGACTTTGAAAGATCCTTAGAGACCTGCAGAATGGTTATACTGAAATCATTTCCATGTTCACAAAGTCCTAATTTGCTCTCCTGTAAATGCCCTTGCATCCAGCCTCTGCCAATGAGCCTGCTGTTAACAAACTTCAGCTGAAAAAGTGGTATTTTTGCAATACCGTGGTTTTAGCCCTTAAACCTGGACAGTGTGAGACTCTATTAAGTTTAGATTTTTACAGCACTTTAACGCCATTCAATATTTCAAGTACTACTATTTTTGAATCAAAATTGTGTTCACTAGAAGAAATGCCAATAACTTTGTTCTGGAAGAACTTCAGAAACTATTTGTTTAAGGGAAGCCACTGCCAGGAGAGGAGGGGGTAGTCCCAGCCCTTTTCCTGTTCAGTCTTTTGGCATCTTTTCTGCAGCTGCCTGCAAGGTTGCCACTTAGCACAATGTGGATGCTTATCCTCTCTGACAAGCATTGAATCATGTCACACAAAGTGTTGAAACACTGTCTCGCTTCCAGCTACTACAATGCAATTGTAGCATGGCCCAGATTTGAACTAAGGATAAAAGGCTCTCCAGGAAGTGTTTCAAGTCATGAGGTAGAGTTTTACAGAGCAGGCTTATAGGAATATTTGGTTACGTCCTTGCAAATATTTTGGTATCACCTTAAGTACCTATAAATACGCATATTTAAAACAAGACTTGTTAAGGGGCCTCAAATTGTCCTGCTCTGGAAACCTGTAACTCCTGTTACTCTTGCTCCTCCTTAGGCCTTATCTGTTGGGGTTGAGGGACAGAGCAACTGCACATGGCCAGGCTGGAAGTGCCATCAGGCAAAGCCACAGTTAACTCTGTAATGCTGTTTCAGTTTTGGGTAATCCACATTTTTTAAAAAATCCCTGCACTCTTTGGCTGTACAATAGAGAACAAATGCTGCAGGCCATGAGTGGCACAGCTGCTTTCAGAGTGCTGCTCCTTGCTGTCCTGTGCAGCTGTGGGCTGAAGATGTGCTCCCAGGGCATGGCCACTGCCAAGGCTACAGGGAACAGCATGTAGGCAACTAAGCCAGAGCAAACCTCAGTAGGGATATTTTCACAGTTTGGGGGAAAGCTGGAAGGAGTTCTATTCCAGGCATTAGGACTGTCTCTAAATTAATAATTTCTAACATTCACTGATGTTATAAGCCCCAGTGAACAGCTGTACAACAGTGATGCTAAAATCACTTTGTGTCTGATGCTGAATCCCTCAGCCTGAGCCTCACCACGTGGCACATGTGCCAATGTGTCCTCTAGGGGAAAGCTGCAGCACTTGGACCTCCTTGTATGACACAGGGATGCTTTTCCTCCGTGTCCATCCCGTAGGAGCAGTAATTCCATGTGTGGGCCATGCAGGTAGCATTTGAAGGCAGCCAGCTGCCTTTGCACGGACCCATCTGATTGTTCCCAGCCTGCCTAGCCCCTCTGGAATGTAACCCCCGAGCCTGTGATTCCTTTGGCAGGAGCACTATGGAGGGCTGCAGGGGCTCACCATCACCTGGATCGGGGATGGAAACAACGTCCTCCAGTCCTTCATGACGAGTGCTGCAAAGCTGGGAATTCACCTGCGGATTGCCACTCCCCGGGTAAGGAAAACCATGCTCAGGGAGAAAGGAAGGCAAACTTCACCCAGGCTTGTCTCAAACACTCAGGCATTTGTCAAGGGCCTCAGCTGGGGGTGCCTGCATCTATCTTGAGTACCTATTTTCAGAAGCAAGGTACAGAATCCAGTTATTTTGATGCAAAGCAGGAGTAATACCAAGTTCATAAAAGACGGGAGGAATTCATGACAGCAGTATAAATCAATTACAACTCCATTTGATAAAGTGCTGTAAAGGCATCTAGTGCCTCCTCCCACATAAAAGGAAACCAAACCAAATGAAGCCTGTTTCAGATGGGTGTAAGTGTTTTGTTTTGTTTAAATTGGTGTTGCAGCATTTTAGAATGTTGCATTGTAATACGACATAAAATGTTTTGAACAATTAGTTTAGAACTAAAAAAAATTCAGGTTCAATCAGTATTTTTCTAACCAGTGTTATTAATTAGTGAAGATCTTATATATGTTCCATGATGTGTTACCTATCATCTCTTTTGTCAGGGCTTTGAACCAGACCTAAGAATAACCAAAATAACTGAACAGAACTCCAAAGAGGTAGGAGTCTAAGAAACAGCCCAGTGGAATAGTTTGAATAGAGTTTATTTTTATTATAAATGAAGTTGAAGTTCCTTGTCTTAGTGATTTTTCTTATTTTATTCACATTAGTATGGTACCAAGTTACTTCTCACAACAGACCCTTTGGAAGCTGCAGACAGTGCCAATGTCTTAGTTACAGATACATGGATAAGCATGGGACAAGAAGAGGAAAAGAAGGAAAGACTAAAGGCCTTTCAAGGTTATCAGATTACAATGCAGGTAAAAATTGAGAGGTTTTTGTTCATGTTTTTATAGTTTGCGTATATAACAATCAACATCAACAAAGCATGAGTATGGGGGGTTTTTTCGAATGAAGCCATGGAAAAGCCGCATGCAAACCTCCCTCCAGCTTAAAAAACTCATGAAGATAACAAAGTCTTTGTTACCTCACACATTCCATATGGCTTGGCCTCTGTCAGAGCTCTCCAATGAGATCCAGCTCCAGAACACGTGCAGGAGAGGGGTTTTCACTCCCCTTCTAAAGTCAGAGAAGTTGTAGTGAGTGTTTGACTTTGGTGAAGTCAGCATTGAACTCTTACAGACTTGCATGGAGATATTCCCATCTTATTCACAGATGAGGAATTCTTTTGAAGTTTATGGAATTCTCCCAAATTCATCATCCAAGTAACCAGAGTGGGAGTTAATATAAAATTTGTTTACCTTTTTACTAGTTAAGCATTTTATTAATGTCCTCACATACATTTTTATTTTATATGCTTTTTAATCTACAGACTGCAAAATCTGCTGCTTCCAACTGGACTTTTTTACACTGTTTACCCAGAAAACCTGAAGAAGTTGATGATGAAGTATTTTATTCTCCACGCTCATTGGTTTTCCAGGAGGCTGAAAACAGGAAATGGACAATTATGGTAAAAATAAAAAATAAAAAAAAATTTAAAAAATAAGAAGATAACAGTAGTTGGAGTTTAGGGTCAGTTCCATTCTGTTTTACATTACAGCCTTGAATTGAGCCTGGTTCCAAAATTAATAGTAAATGTTAAAACATATGTTTCAAATTCACCCCAGAGCACATCAGCACATCACAATTTTGATTATAGGCAGCATATATTTGTAGCGCAAATACTTCTGGGCAGAAATGTGACCAATTTTGGTGATAATCTGCTGTTGCTTGACCCAGGTTTTATCACTAAGTGAAATCTACACTATAAACTGTCTTTTATTTTTTGTAATTAAATCACTGGATTTACTCTAATGATTAAGTCAACTTCTCAATTAAAACTTGTTAAATGCTGAGGTCCCAGGGACCGGTCTTAGAAATTACTTTTTCCCCAACACTTAATGCTAGTTATTTGCTCTCAAGAAAGACTGCTGCTGACACCAATGGGAACTTTCCCTGAGAAAGTGCTGGAAGAGCAAAGATTTGAAAGATCCTGAAAAGCTGTGGTGTGGGTAACATTGTGTGATCCATGGAAACCATGAGAGGACACTTGGCATTTAACACAGACCATAACTCCCCTCTCAGCATTCCTAGAATTTCAGAAAATTACTGCCAGATCTCAGTAGCCTATTATTTATTTTTGGCTTTAGAGCTATCAAGTAGACAAAAGCTAGTGAAAACTTTCAGAGGTGAAAAGAAAAACAGAAATGGCATTATCATAGCTCTGAGATGAAGTCTAGATATGCTCTAAATGAATAAATAAGGGGTTGAGTGTTGCATTTGCTAAACACTCAGACATTGGACACAGTCAAAATTACTAGTGAATTTGTGTGAAATCATAGTTCTGGCCTTAAAATTCAACAAAATTCTCATTTTTTTAATCTTAATTTTGCAATGTTTCTAATTGCCCTAATTCCTATTTTTTAAAAAAGAAAAGAAACACTTTACTTTGGGTTTCAGATACAGTTGGAGGTTTGGACTTTTTTGGGGCGGGGAGTGAGAAAAATGTCATCTTTGTATTTTATCATGCTATAAAAATAAAGACTGTATGGATCTTGTTTATATAGTATTTTCTACCACTTCCAGCACAAAAAGCAAACTGAAGAATAGATTATTTGCTCAGCTGTAGATCCAGGCAGGGCTGAGTGCAGCCAGGAATGTACAGCACTGAGAGGCTGCACAGCTGTAATTCAGCCACCTCTGTGTGCCTGTGGTGACCTGTCCCACTGGGCAGTGATGAAGGGACAGAAAGCACGGGCGGCAAGGTCACAGCCCCTGGAGAACCCTCGTAAATCCAGTGCTGGGCCACAATAACAATGTGCAGTCAGAGCTTGCTGTGAAATCACAGCACTGTGAACCACGAAATGCCTTGTCGAGGCCAAGCCAGCGTGGGTTTTGTGGTGTGCACGGGCGTGGGAGGAACAGCAGAGCTGCAACACCATTTTATTTAGCTGGCATTCTCATCACTCCCGTTTCACAGCCATGCCTAAGGCTGGGCAGGCAGGACAGCAGGGGTAGATGGTGCAGTGTTAACCTCACTGAGGGTTTGCCGTGTTTCACTACAGAAAGTATAGCTAAACTGGGATAAGTTTTAGAGTCCATATTCTAGTGTGGCTCTCACTGATGCTAATGGAAACTGCTGAAATCCACAAGCCAGCCCATGTGATGTCTGGGTATTACAGCATCTCCTAGAAGTAGCTGAGAATACATCACAACATGCCAGAATGGCCTCAGCATTTGATCTAAATGCTTGTCTGAATTGCTCCTAAGCTGTCCATTAATATATTTTGTCCACACTGAGGAAATCTATCTGCTGCAATACAGAGCATCCTAACTGATTTTCAACTCTTGCCTGATTCATCACCAGAAATTCTAGCAAATAAATCTAAGTGTGCCGGTTTTGTCAGGACAATAATTTTCAACACAAGGCTTCAGAGCTGGAAAATATTTCCCCCTTATTTATTTTTATGGAGTTTCTGTTTCCAATGTGATTGGATTTTTTTCTTTTCTTTCTCCTCTAGGCTGTCATGGTTTCCCTGCTGACAGATTACTCACCACAGCTACAAAAACCCACATTTTGATGCTTGGATTCCTGCCAGGAGAAAAATATTCCTCATCAGCAGAATATTCTGGTCCTCAAACACACAGACCTTCTTCAGAAGAGACCAAGGCAATGAGTGATTTTTTTTAATAAAACCATATAGTTAGCTGTATAATATTGCATTACACTAGTGAAAATGTCCAAGATGATAAACACCATTGCAGAAGCTGCTTTTCATCTGGATGCTCCAAGCTAGCTCTCCTTTTTAGGGATCAGCATCACGGAAAACATTCCAAGGTTGCACCTTAATGGTTGAGTCTACCAGCAGCATGGGCATGGCATAGTCTACACGTAGGTGTGGTGGAAGCTTTCATAGTGTGATATTGTTACCTAAAGATTTTTAGCTTTTTCATATATTTGTAGCTTTGTAGATTTTTAATAGATAGTTGTAGAATTTCTAGTATTTTTCCTGCTCTCTCTCACATTTTAGAACAATAAGCTAACCCTTTCTAACACATTCTTGAAATTCTGTTTAGTCCTATTTTCAAGAAGAGAATTTCTAATGAGGACACCTTGTTTTGCACTAGAATTTGTGAGGAATAATAAGATATAGGGCAAACAACCCCCTGGACCAACTCCAAAGGGGCAGACCCAAGGCTTACGGGGCAACTGATCTCCAGTAGGATGTACGTGCTAGACGTACTAGATATAGATAGATTCTTATGGGTATATATATATATATACTAGATATACTTCTATATATTAATTAACCCCACAAAAATGTAGAAATTCTGTATCATGCATGTGCATAATGTGTACCTGAAAGCTTTCATTAAAGAATTGCTTTTTATCTTACCACTCAATATTGTTTGGTAAGTTTTGTCTTTTGATTCCAGGCAACAATATGAGAGACATGAACTTCTCGCTAAACCTGTCCCTTCAAATGCTGATCTCAGGAAGTGTGTGTGGAGAAGGAGTGCTGCAGTTTGCTTTGGCTGCTTGCACTTCCTGTGTGCCCAACCTCCAAATCCCACTCCTGTTTGACACCAAAAATACAGAGACCTTGTGAGCATAATCCTCCTCCATGACATTCCTGTGGGCTGGTGCAGGGGGATATTGCTGTGAAATTGGAATAAAGCGGTTTCCACAGAGTTGGATGCAGCAGAGAAACTTACACTGCTCCTTTGCAGAAATAATTTGCTGCATTTTGCCTTGCACGGTAATACAGTGTATAAGTCAGCTAATCCTTCTCAGTAGTAAACAAATCCATGACATTTGTAGTTTTTTTGATGGCTGGGTGTGTGCATTTAATATTTCAGGTAAAACTCTGAGTTAACTATTAACAAACACCTTCTTTGCAGTTTCTAAATAGTTTCAAAAATACATTTTTTTCCCACTGTAACACTGGGACAATTAAAAAAAATCTTCAAATGGGTTTGCATTTTCTAACCAGCTGCAAAACATTATTCAATTCCTTCGTAAATTGGAGTTCACTGCAGGGCCACGCAGATCACTGAAATGAAAATAAAGATACATTTTTTTTCTATCCACCTATTTACAATTGATTTCTTGGTTTTGCAGGCATTTGTGTGTGTCTTGTTGAGATTAACATTTTCCTTTGCAACATTACAAGGGTTTCAATAATTCAGTGAACACTTACATTTCAGCAGAGATACAGCTGCATCAACGATACATGAATAGGGTTTGTGCTAGAAATCAGTTTTACTTCCCAGTTCAGCACGTGGAGGAAAATGCATAGAATACAGCATATTTCTAGCTGCAGTAAGTCTTGCTTTTTGAATTAGGTTCCAGTTCAGCAAGGTATGTAAAAGTATGATTGGTCCTCTTGGACCTGGTGAGCTGTTCACATGCTCAGAATTGAAGATATCTTTACTGACCTGATTTTAGTGCTGTCTGAGAGTGAGACAACTCACTTTTCTAGTCCTTTAATAAAAAACACATTAATATCAGTTTTACTGTGTTGCTCAATGTACTATCAGTGAAGCCAGGCACATTTATAATACCAAAGCTGTGTTGTTAAATGTTTCATAGTACACAGTTTGACAATCACCTGCTCCTCTTTTGATTCTCAGGGCTCTGATTAGAGCAAATAGGCATCTTGGTTATTGCTGACTCTTTTTGTACTCTGGAATCTGAGCAGGATGCCAGACAGCTGAACCCCCTTGATATTTTTATAACACATGCATAGAGCTGCTGCATAGCATGTGAGTAAGAGGGTCCAACATTTCCAGGAGGGTAATTTCATATGGTTCTATTCCTCTATGAACATATGCATCAAAGGATGACAGTCCCTCCTCTGTCTTGCACAAACTGCTCACACCATGAACTGTTCCGGTGCTTTTTAGAAGAATTGGGTGGACTTTACATATCCTGAGCACTGGGCCAATGTGTGGAAGCACTGAACCTCCTACACCCTCCTGCTGCGCAATACCCAGCCTGTGTGCTGGGAGCCAAACACATCCCAGCAGGGCAGATTCCTGGAACATGTGCAGACAGTCTGCACAGTGCACGCAGAGCAGACCTGACACTTCCTAAAAGCATTGGGTTGGTACCAAATAGACTTTCTGCCCCACAGATGCTGAAATATGGTGCTCTGAAGGGTTTCTGTTATGCCCATAGGGACTTTCACTGCCTTGACACACAGCAGAACAGCACTGTGAGGATTAACCCACTTGGGCAGGTTAAGCATCCTGGGATTGCTGGGTGGTAGCTGTGGAAATGTGCAAGACAGCATTATTATGCCATCCAGACTCCTCCTGAATTAATTGCTTGAATTTACTAGTGATGACTGCAAATGTGGTGAGTAAGAGAAACAGCAGTAATGTAGGGAGATTTTCTACAGGGGAAGACAGTTTATCCGCATTCAAAGGGCTTAAGACAAATGCATAACAGGTAGCAGTCACTAATAGCTTACAGTGTTTTTCATTACATTTATTATGCTTTAATCAGTAGAAGCTCTGTTTACATTGCTGAGTGTACTTGAAGGATAGGGTGTTGTTTTCTGTGTTTTTACAGAGAGATGCTGCTGCCTGGCTCATGACAGCCTCAACCTTCCTTCCATAAAAGTCCTGCTCTTCTGTTTGACCTAGGAAACAGCCCTGGGTCAGTTTGGGTCTACCAGGTGTTACCCACATCTGACTCATTCAGTAGCCCCTGGTCTGATATCTCACCCCACACATCTGCAGGGCTGTGCTCTGGTCCCTCTCCAGGACCATACACTGATGGGGGCAGCTGCCAGCCTAACCCATCTCCTGCTCAGAGGCACAAGGGGTGGACTGAGCCCCCTGCCCTGTTCCTTCTCCCTGCAGGGCTGGTTGTGTGCTCCTGCTTGTGCAGGCACATCCAGACCTCACACACGGGCAGGCACTGTGGTTGTGCTGCGTCCCAAGAGGGAGAATTCACACTAACTTTGGTGCCCAAAGTCCAGATGCAGATCCAAATCTAGTACTAAATCTGTCTCTGACCTCAGCTGAGGCCATGGGGGAGGACAGGGGCCCAGAGGTACTCTAATGCCATTTTAAACAGCTGGGAGTCTTGGAGACATCTGCACAGATCTGGCAGATGAGGCGCAGAACTGATGGGGCACTTAGAGCAGAAACTGGTGGCCAGCAAGGACGTCCTACACCACCTCAAATGGCCCCAAATCCAGTGCTTTGGCAACCATTCCCTCCCTATATTCATGGCTTCTAGAGGATTACTCCTATGCCTAGAAAGAAAAATGCAGGATTTCCTATTAGCAGTTCACACTGTAAACACTTGTTCTGCAGCACATTACCAGCAGTGGGGGGGTTCTTTGATTACCCGCACATGATCGTCCAAAAGTGATCTAAGATTAATTAGAGATTGAATAGAGAAAGAGGGGCAGACAGCTTGTCTCTAATTACCTGAAGGAGGAAGAACAACATTTTTTTGCTGCGTACTACAAGGCTAAGAGAGCACAGTAACTACAGCAGGTAAGAGGCCTGACGAAAGAATTTGCAAATCACTAGGGTAACTCCTGAAGGACTAAGTAGGGAGCCTGGATAACCAGGAGAGAACAAAGTAAGAGTTTTCAAACAGAATTAAATATTTTATTTGAACCAGCTTACATCAGGAATGACACCATATACAGTAGATTTACTCATTGTCTGCTAGCGGAAGCAGTCACCTGTGAAAGTCTGAGCTGCTAAAAGACAAATACAGGAATAACTAAATAGCAAGGAAGCACCAAGGTTTGGTTGACTGAAGTTCTCCAGAACTCCTGAATTAATGTTTGCCCCTCATAAGGCAGGGCTATAAGTTATCCATAATTATCTCTCCGCCTTTCAAATTTTGTGAGAGAAGGAGTAAGAGCTGCACGAAGGTCTGAGCAATGCACTGAGCTGATCATTCAGTCTGGGGAAAGCTTTCATGGCTGAGTTGAGATATATTGAGCTTAGTTTTGTTTTCCAGGAATGTGTAATACTGGTGGAAAGTCTGAAAAACAGATTTCACACAAAGGGAAAGGTTTCTTCTTTCTTCTGGGTCTCCCATTTCTCAGCTAATCACTTGGTTAATGTATTGAGCAAATAAACAGTGCTTTTTTTGATTATTTTGCCACGGCTATTTAGCCAGCTGCCTTTCAAATGCAGAGCCCAGAATTTCTGGGTCTCGACCAAGGTTATGTGTACAGAGACACTTCATAAGCTACAATCAACATTTAATTCAGCCCAGCATCTGCTCTCATGACTAATGGGATACGTCTATTTGCAAGGTTATTTGATTCTTACACAATCTTGTTACCAACTTTCTGAAGAAATCCCAAACCTTTGTGGCTTTCTAAAGGCCAATGAACCCTCCCATGTGTATGTGTGTAGAGGATTTTTCTCTAGGGGCAAGAAATCTGAGGTGCCTCCATTCAGATCCTTCACAGTCACAGTCAAAGCATTGCCTGCCCTTGCCAAATCCCTTGGAAAGTTCCTTGTGGTCTGCATTATATGCAGAGGATTAATGAATGCTGCTGCTCTTTAATGGGCCTATTTTCAGGGGATTGGCACTCATGCAAAGTCGGCTCCAACACAAGCATAATGTATCTAGAAAGAGGGACGAGCACCAAGATCTGCAAACTTTGCTGATCAAAGTTTACTTACTTGAGCCAAAACTTAATTCCAACTGTAAGGAACAGCAGTGACAGCTGGAGAAGGGTACTGAAGAGTTGGCAGGGCAAATGCAGGTCATGCTTAGTGATTTAAACACAAAATAATAATAATTGGAGGGCCAAAGCTATATGACTCACAGGGGTTATAGAGTCACAGAATCACAGAATGGCTTGGATTGGAAGGCACTTTAAAGATCATCTCGTTCCAACCACCCTACCTCAGGCAGGGACACTTCCATGAGGCCAGGCTGCTCTATGCCCCATCTAACCTGGCCTTGAACTCTTCCAGGGATGGGGCACCCACATGTTCCCTGGACAGCCTTTTCCAGTGCTCCACCATCCCTGAAGCTGTGAGATTTCAGAGGTCCCTCTCCATCCCACAGTCAGCAAGATCGATGGTATTGTACCTGGCTGACCTCTGTCCTGTCCAGCAGCCTCACCTGACATGCCCACCCACTATCTGAAGGTGACAGGAATGCTCTCAATGGTCCCCCTCCTGGCCAATTTAGACTCTTGGAGGAGGAGCACCCCATGGTCCCCTTGTTGCTCACATGGCCAACTCCCTGCCTGTGGAAGCAGGAATGAGGCGTGGGTGTGCAATCCGACTGCGGCCCCAGCCCTGAGAGGTGGGAACGCCACCATGGCCCTGGGCATGGCTTGTGTGACCCACAGCCCCAGGGTGGGACAGCTGTTTCTGAAGGTAAAGACCAGGCTGATCACACTAATGCCAGCTCAGTGGTGTTAAAACACCTGTTTTGGGTGACAGAAAGCAGACTCTGTTTGTGGCCCCAAACGGAGGCCAACTTTCCCATCCTGCTCCCAACTTTCCCATCCTGCTCCCTGTGCTGTGCCCAGCTGAACATGGCCTGGCTGCTGCTGTGCCAAAGGGCTGTGTTTGACAAACTGCCAGCCACCACTGCCTGGGTGCTGTGCCAGACATTGCTCGTGCCTGGCCCTCGTTCTTGTTTGGATAACAACAAAAGAAAACCTTGAGCACCTGAAATGAGAAACACTGCAGTGCACACACGGAAAAAGCGCCCTGCTGAGGCAGCTGCACACTAGCCTTGGCTTAGGTTGGAAATGGGGGTGTCAGAGTGCCCTCCTGACGTGTCCCCTCTGGCACAGCAGCCTGCCATGCTCGCCTGTGGTGTAAGGATGGGATCTGCACTGCTCTGGTCACCCCGGAGGAGCTCCTGAATGCCTGGGGTGTGCTCTCCCTATGGATGGGCTTCAGCCACAGCAGAGCCCTGGGGTTTTCTGCAAAGCACTGTCCCACCGATGGGTGATCACAGCCTGTGACCTCCTGCTCTGCTGTGGGACTGGGCCACCCCAGGAATCCCTGCCTGGAGCTGTGGGCCTGAGCCCCCACCCCAGGGCAGCTGCAGTGGGGGAAGGTTTGTCCCTGTCCTGCAAACCCCAACAATGGCACCCCAGAGATGGTGCATTGCACCTGCCCCAGGCAGACTGAAATATTTGTAATTGATATCACTTGAAATAGATCTGCTTTGGGAATTTAACTAATTGAAAAGAAATGTCTGCCAGCACCCCAGGATCCCTGCACGATTCACCAGCAGGCTTAGGAGACCCACTGCCCAGCTCAGATTTCTGACTCCAGTCCCAGAGCAGTTTGGGAGGGTTTTTGAGGGCAGGGCACTAGAGGGGGAATGGCCCAAGCACCTCTCCAGGGTGTTTTCTTTGTGGCAGGGCAGCTCTGTGGGCTCCTCTGGGGCACTGCCACTTGCAAAAGGGCACAGCCACCTCTGAAGGGAGCAGAGACAGGAAACAGAGGGATGTCTAAAACACTTTCAACTCAGACTGACTTCAAGCAATGAAATGTCTTAATCCAAATCCAACAATTACAGAACACGCCTCCTGTGGTATACATATGCCTTATAGGCATATAATCCTATAATGGAGAGCTATTGATAATGTGGGCCACAGACAAAGAGAGAACTTTCAGATCCCCCTGTCTTAATCCTCGATGCTGTGACACAGCTGGCTCTTTCTTAAGTCCATTTGTAACCCTGAATTTCCTGTGTTTAGTGTAATTTCAATGCCCCGTGTTTTTCTTAAATTTCTCATACATTCTTGCAATGGAAGAACTTTTAAAAGTGTAGCCAGATAACTTGATTTTGAGAAGCACTATGGAGGAGATAAGAGAAGATGTATATAATTTGTCTCCTACCAGCTTTATGAATGTCTTTCTCTCAGGAAAGGCAACAATTCCATCCGGAAATAATTCCATTAGGCATGAAATATCAGAGCTGTGAATCACTGGGCATTATAGAGCATCTTCCCAGCAGGAGACAATCTGAAAACTGCACCAGAGAGAGCAGTTTAATTCTCATTGTAGCACTAGGGAGGACAATGCAATCAAAAACAGCTATAGGAAGTTGCAGTACAGCAGAACTATCTATTTTACTAGTTGTCTTTCTGGGAAAAGGAAACCAGGAGATTATAGTTATTTTCCAAGCAATACTGTTGATTTGCTCAGGGTAGTAACTAGGATTCACAAGACTGCAATTAAGGACTCGGGAAAGCATGTTAAATAAATTCCTCTGAAAGACTATTGTAGTGGCTATGCACACATTGCTTTTAGGTGTCCATATAGCAGGAATAACTGAGTCTGCCAAGGAAAAGCTTTTCTGATGTTCTGAGAGGGCACTAAGTCCAGCCTGTATTAGAGGTTTCTAAAGGCAGGATGGATTCTGAATTGTGGGGGCAGTCAGTTATTGCCACTTGGAAACGTTTAGCTCTGACTGTAGAAAAAAAAGCCACCAGTTCCTTGCTCTTGTCCCTGCAGCTCGACAGAACTCCACTGTTTCACTGTGGATGACTGTGGAAGCATCCTTCCCACAGAGGTGGCCCTGTGAGACCACCAGAATTAGGCAGGGCAGTTGCTTCACCTGTAACTTTTAGGAATTGCCCCTTCTGCAGAGGGACAAAGCTGGTTCCCAGTGCTTGCTGCTGATGCTTGGGTCCATGGTGGGTTTTTCTACTCTTCCCCATTGCTGAGGTGGACAGAAGAAGGATCACAAGCACATTTATTCTGACCACTGTATATTGCAAGTAACAATAATCAGGGCCTTGCTGACTTGTGAGGTTAATTTATAGACCTAACCTTCAGGAGAAATAAATTCACAGAGATTGCCTGTACCTTAAGCACTCAGTATCTCTGAAAGCAAGCTCATACTGCCTGTCTCCAGATTACTGCTGCCTGTCAGAAACAGGTGTCAAAGGCTATTACACAGAAAATAAAGGAGCTCCTTGTATGTTGTTAGCTAGGCAGCTAAAAAAGGTAATCTGCAGAGTATTTGCCTTACATGGCTTAACTGGATTAGCCTCTACATGCTAAATGTCTGGACTGCCTCCAAAAGGGGTAGTGAGTGCCTTTCCTTGAAGCAGTCCTCTTTTCCAACCAGTTGTTGGAGAGCCCATGGCTCAGAGAGATGCCAGATTGTCTGACACCAGGATGGAGATGGAGAACTTGTATTACAGTGGCCGTTTGCAGAAGCAAACCCAGGACATGCTTAAGTAAATTCTTAAGCAGGAGAACACATTTTACAGCAAAACTTCTGCAAAAACTGGGGGCAGTTTTTCCAGCTGCAGCTGTGACAGTATCAAAACTCTTTGCCAAGCCAGTTTTTCATGGCAGAGTTCAGTTTTTTTCGCAGGAAACATTTTACTTCTCTGTGAGTTTTTTTTTTTCAGCAGGCTACTGAAGAGAATATGTGTCCTTTAACCCAGGTGATTACCTGGTGAGGGGTCAGAGACCCAAGTGCCCGCAAACTTTGGGGATCCTCCTATCCCAAGCATCTGCGTCCATGGCTGCCTGATAACCTGGGCTAGTGGTCTGAACACCCTAGAGCCACCTCCAGTGCTTGGCCCTGAGGTGGTTGGCAGGGGACTGTCCTGTAGCCAGGATCTTCTTTGTGTTTTTCAGAGACTTTCAGCACAGCCAGAATTATCAAATTTATCTGCTTATTCCCTTCTCTCAGTCCTAGAATTCCCAATGCTTCTCCCAGCTTCCCAGTACCCAGGAATGTATCATAGTGTGGAACAAAGGCCTGAAATGAAAAATAATTTAAGAAAAAACACCCCTACTCTTAAATAATGAATGCAATGTGATGCTCCATTTATGTCATATATTGTCTGTAACCACAAGAATAAGAGAAAAGTAATCCTACATCTGTCTGAGATGAAAAATTCTGGAACAGAATAAGAGCTGCCAGAGATGTATGGATCTATAGAGAAATGTCTGCACAGCAAAGAGGTAGATGTCCAGTGTGGCAGAAGACCTTGCTAAAATCATTTATGAAGTATTTGCCACACCTGCCTCAAACAATCAGGAGGCCTTCAATGTGTCCTTCATAATTTCCCATCCTTTTTCTTCTTAAACTTAAGTCTCTGCATCCCCAATGGCATTGTGATCTCACATGAAATCCAAGAGGAATGCTCTTTTCTGGTCTCTGAATTCCATTGGCGTTGAACTGGGTGCTGGCCATCAGCAAGTGAGATGAGCCACTCCAAACATTTATTTAAACATTTCTGTGCACTAATCAAAGTCATAAGGGGTGTGATTTATCATGTGTGTGCACAAGTGTAGGAAAAAAAAATGACAGTCTTGAGAACTGCGCTGAGGTGATATATGTCCTGGCTAGAAATGTGTTAAGCTGGTAAAGGCTGGGCAAAAATAAATAAGAGGGGGAAGATTCACTGATTCTCACCTGCCTTCTACCAAATAAATCACAAAGGCTGGCTATGCCTCCCTCGAGATACTTATTTGTTCTGCTCTCCCCCCAGCCACAATGAAAGGGGCTTTTCTTCTGCTTGAACTGACCTTTGGCAAACATTTCCCTTTCAATTAATATCTGAAATGTCCGTGTGGACTGCTGTTTCTGGAGACAGCAGGGAGATGGCTCTGAAGCCACTCGCACAAGAGTCAGGGCAGAGAATAATTACCTGAATTCATGAGGTTAATTCCAGTCTAGATGAAGGCAGAGAGAAGTTAACTAGAGGTCATCTTTGGCGAACAATATGTTTGTTTTTCTGGACTCTCTGGTCTCCCTGTGATGGCTGCTATCTATATACTGTGATTATTTCTCTTATGGACTGTTGAGCAATTACTGTGCCTGAGCACTGGGCTCACTGTCCTCATGTCATTGTCAGTTTTATAGCCCAGTGTGAGCCTCCCAGGAATGAGGTTTTGACTGGGGCTTGACCTGGTTCACTGGACTAAATGGAAAGACAGCAGGCTGGGCGTAGGTGTTTGGCAGCAGGGAAGTTGTTGCCTCAGTAAACCAACAAAAATTTACTAAAAACATACATCAAAAATCTGCTGCATGCAAACTTAGGCAAAGCCCAGCGTGGCTTAATATACCGGTTCAATAAAAAGGACCAGGATAACTAGAAGAGATAAAAGAAAAACATCAGATTAAAGACTACAGGAAATTCAGATGGTTGCACTGAGCATTTTCTTGTTCAGACCAAGTTCTCTGGATTTTGCAAATTCTTGCTAAGGGGACAATTTTGCAGGCAAATTACTTGCTGGAGACTGGCTGTGTGATGTGCTGTGAAACACTTGGGTTTTCATGGTACAATTATCTGGGTTTCGTGGCACTGCTGTGTCAGGTCAATGGTGTTAACAATGGTGTCACTGTCAGGATGGATGCAGGATATGATGTAAGGCTGGTTTGTGAGAAGAGGTAAGATCCTTCAAGACAAGGTTTTTGCCACACAACTAGAATTCTCTCATGAGCTCCAGGGCAAGGGTAAGTGAAATGGGATGAACAGTGGCCCAGTGCTTTGAGCATTTTTTGGTGGGTGGTACAAACACTCTGTGATGTCTCTTCTTTCCCATTTACTCCATATCTCCTTTAGGTCCTCAGCCTCCTCACTGCTTTTAGTGACATCAGTTTTATCCCCTTGCTGAAACCTTTGCTTTCTTTGGCTTTGGCAGTTCCGTCCCTTTCAAGACCTATTTCCACTTCTCTGTTTATTCCTTTAATGCCTCTTGTCAGTGGCTTCCTCTGTTCTTCTCCCTGCTTCCTTTGAAAAGAGAATCTCACAGCACATTGCTCATCCTCTCTTCATTCCAACCACATAACCACTGTGTGCTTATAAGAGCTTTTCATTAACCTGGAAATCATCTTTCTAGGCTAAAACATCAACATCCTTTGCCTCTTACTTCCCTTCCCTTAGTCATCACCATTCTTCTTGACCTCAGACATCTCTCATTGTCCACTCTCCCTGTCTTTCAGCATCACTGTAAGGTGAATTTCCACAGCCTGAGTTACTTGTGCCCAACATGGTGTTTGTAATAGTCCCCTGTGATGGAAATTTATAAATCCTTCCCCTCTTGGCCTTCCTAGTATGAAAACCATTAAATCTAATGCATGTGCACTGATAAAGCAATTTCCTTCCCTGCTCTATCCCTTTCTGCTTCTGTCTTCCTTATAAATACATCAAGCACAAATATTCTCTTTTCCTGATCCAGACTTCTGTCCATTTATTTGCTTTAATGCCTTGTTGATTTGCATCCTCTGCTATGCCAGAAGTCCCAGACTCGTTTGCCTGGGTATCCAGTTTCCCACTGAGTGTACACATGCTTTCCTTGTCGTGGAAGGGTGGCCATTCTGATACCAGCCTTTAAAATCCACATTTTGCAGGCATTTTCATTGTGCTGCCTACACGGCAGTGCCAATTAAGCATGATGGTGCGGGCGGCTGATTTAATGAAAAGACCTATTCTGTGTGGTGTTTTGCCCCCACATTTACATGTGTGTGGCTGAGCTATTCATAGGCATTACGTGATCTCTGTAAATGGGACCCGAGAATGTGAGGAGGAGGCAGTGTGAGTAAGTGTGTGAAGGGCTGGCCTGTGACTGGGGTTTTGATGCCAGCTCTATCACTGCTTTGGCATGCTCTGACAAGTCACCTGCTCCTGCCTCTGTTTCCCCACCTTTGAAACAGGGATGATTTTGCTTACCCCCTTTTCCAAGTGCTTTGAGACCAAGTGATAAAATACGCTATGCAGTAACCATGTAGTGTTGTTTTTCCTGTCCCATTCTTTCTCATGGTGTGTCACTCCAACTGGTTTCATCTGCGGCTAAATTAGTCCATGGGCATCTGAAGGAATCCTACATATTTCACAATATGATGGCACAGGCATTGCAGTGCTCTCTAACTTGCAGGTAATAATGCAGCACAAATAAAAATTATAATAAAAACACCTCTCCTAGAGCTGTGGATAGTGTTACAAAGGGGAATGCTAAGTGTCTGCACTCAATAATGGGGATCTAAAGTGACTTCCTGTGACATTTTATAGTCAGACGGCTGCCTGAAAAAGATCCCATATGGGATGTAAATTGCATGTGTTGGTACCATATGCTTGGGGAAGCAAGATCCATTTGTTCCGTGAGAAGAAAGGAGCCTGCTGAATTCAAACCAGAAGTCAGGTACGCATCGTGTTCATCCCAGCTTGTGTTAGGCCTGTAGCAGTTCTTTATTCTTTTTCTTTTGAGTGCTGCACAGAACTCAGTTTGGTGTGGCTGAGCTTCCGTCATGGGGAATTTGTTTATTATTTGTGAAGGCATGGATCACATCCTGGTTGAAAACTGTATTTTCACTCCGAGGGAAAAAAAACCCGTATGAGTTCCCCCATGTAACATATTTAGCCAAATTTAGGTATAAACCTGACTCCATGAATTTCCTGACTTTATGAGTGTTCCAATCACTTACATGAGGGTTGAATTTGGCCTGGAATGCACATTAGGACACTGGATTGCTATTTGAAAATGAAGAAGTTTCTCTTTAATCTTTTCAAGATTTTTATACTCCAGGAAAGATAGGTAGAATGGGTAGGGAGTGTTGTCTGAGTTTTCTCTGTCCTCTGTTTCTCTGTTCTGACACCTTATAATGTTTTAGGGATGCTTGTTCTTTATTTAAGACCTGTAACAGTTTTATGGCTGTGCATAAATACAAGAAATAACAACCTGGAAGACACAGAAACTGCCAGACTGAACACCTCCATCAGATGCTGATCTTACCTGTCCCTTCCTGTAATTCTACAAACAAGAAAATTTTCAATTAAGGAATTATGTTCAGAAAGGAACAGCACAATGATTTATGCCCTCAACAGTATCTGTGATTTCCTAATAGCATATTTCTCACTTTTTTTTTTTTTTTTTTTTTTTATTTGTCCCTGATACTCAAAGCATCTTGAAGCAGAAACAGCGTGATCTTGAGAGGATTTTTGAGAGGACTTTTTCCCTCAGGAAAAAAAGTCCCAGGCTGTTAGACACACCAGATTTCAGACCTTTGCACTGCTGGCAGTGGGCATGGGTGAGCCATGCTGGCTCTCTGTGGGGGTAGAGACAGGCATTTCTGAGAGATGCGTTTTGTGCTGGTGTGGACATCCAAAACAGTCTAACAGGTAAATTATCTGCAGCCCAGCTGCTGCTTTCTCCTGGTTGTAATCAGGGCACTCGTGACCACCCCACACGTGGACATCTCCAGTGAGAGAAACTCCTCTCACACTGTTTCAATTTGGGCTCCTGAAGTTAATGACTGCTTTGAAAACGTGTAAATTGCTTTCCTTGGGTCACAAAGTAAATCTGCACCGCATCCCCCAGCGAAGCTTCGCAGGGCTCATTCACAGGCCTGTCACATCCCAAGCTCTGCCTCTCTCTGCCCTGCTCCCATCTCTTTCTCATTGCTTGTGTTTTGATAATGTGGCCAAATGAACACTTTCACTGTGAATGTTTGAAAGAGCCACTCTCCGTCTTTCATTTACTGCTGATAAAAGTCATAAGGCATGAAATACTTTAGTCATATATCATCCATGCTTCCACCTTCCTGCAGGGATTCAAATGTCTCCCAGGAAGAAATTTTAGGCTGTTTACCCACCCTTAGGCAAGGGCAAAGCATCTCCTCATTCTCTGATCCACATATGGACCGCCAGCAGAGAGCATCGCACTCACCAAACCATTTAAGAGACTAAAAAGGAAAAACAAGACAGGACTATGAAAAAGTCCCTGAAAAAGAGAAAAAAAAAATAGGGGAAAAATCCCCACCAACAGTAAATAAGAAAAGAAAAAGCAACCAGAATGAGTTAAAAAGGAGTTTTCCAAGGCTGCTGCTGAATTGAGCTTTTGTGGCACTTGGATGCTGTGGTATAGAGCAGAGACATCAGGCCATGTGCTGCACCCCTTCAGTCACAAACCAGAAATCCCATCCTCAGGAAAACTGCTGGGCCTCAAAATTTGGTTTCATTCCAAATCATAAATAAAAGTGACCTTCACTGATTTTTTTTCATGGGTACAAATGTTCAAACACTAATATCAAATTGTTTCCTTTGTGTTCATTAAATTAGACTTCATTTTGTATTTATGTAAAATAACAGTGTAACATAAAAGCTGTAGCAAAAAGGTAAGAACAGAGCATTTCAACAGATTCTGCAAAGGTTTTAATGAAAGCCATATGCACCAGTAAAAAAATTCAGTTTTGCCAAACCAGCATTTCCCACCTGAAAAAAAGATCACTCTCAAATATCTCTGCCTTGTCTTTCTAATACATTCACCTATTGGTTAAAACTACGTGTTAAAGAATCAAAAATATGTATCTGTCATGCTCCTCTTCGATTTTCTTTCTGGAAGGAAGAAGGCCATCCAGTGATTTATGGAGGCCTATGAAGACCAATAGGCTTTTTTTCTGATGGAGACCAGCCTGAAGATTTTTCATCTCTGTGTCACACCAGGATTTAGGGTTCAGAGGCAAAAAAAAAAGAAAGTTGGTGGGAGAGGAATCAGGGAGGGACCATAAAGCAGCTGTGCTGGATGGTTGCAGATGAGTAAAGGTTGACTCCACTATTTAAAACCAAGCCAAGATAAATGTCAGGTATTTATAACATCGTTGCTCGTCATCAGTCTCTTATCAATATGCTGTGGGACATAGGGGCCAGGCATCCCGTGCATTCACACACGAAAAAAGCAACACCACAGGCAGCAAGTGAGTAAAGTCCCTGATCATTCAGGAATGTAATCTTTTCCTGTCCCTCTATGGGCCATTTCCCTTCTCCTTTGTGGTCTCTTCAGGTCAGCTTAGTAGAATAACACGTGTGACTGAGCATTTATGAAACTCTAATAGCTTGACTAGGCCAGAAAATGAGTTTGTGCATTGTTTGATAATCCAGAAATTACTAATGATCCTGCTAGTTTCCTTTGGGAAGAAACAATGTTTACAGGAGAGTCACTGCATGAACAAAGCATTCAAAATGCTTTTATGAAGTGGATAATATTTTATAACAAGTTCTGTAAATATATCCCTGGGCAAGGAGATTCAAATCAAGACTTTAACTAGGGAACACCTCCTTTGATGAAAAAAATATGTTCCTGAGAACAGTTGGAGCCATTTACTGAGATAAATCAGATGCTACGCTCCACTTTTATGGGTTGCTAAACCCCAGAAATATATGGTATGTCTAGGATCTGTTGGCTGCATTCTTGTGCTATGAACACAGATATTGTAGTTCACTAACAAAGAAAAACGATGGACCCAGCAGGCAATGGCAAATATCTTCTTTTCTCATTCTTACTGATTACAGCTGAGAGAAAACTGCTCTGGTGATACCTCTGGAGCTGTCTGATTTTTCCCATATTAGGCATGAGCTGAAAACAGTCCGGGTCTCCTATTGCCACTTATACTTCTAGGAAGAAAAGTAAAGAGAATATCACCAACACTTTTTTTCAGGTAGAGCAGAAGGCTCACCAGCTGGTATAAAGACTTGGAAAGAAAGATGGATTTTTAGGAATGCTGTCTCTAGAGACAGTCTTAGAGACCACTAAGTCCCTCATGTCTCAAGCATCTCCGAGTTTATGATAAACACATCTCTTCTGGATGCTGTCAACTCAAAAAAAGGGAAACAAAATCACTTAACAAAGATCAATGGGTTGCAAAAGCAACAGAAGAAGAAATATATTACATTGTCCTTCCCCCCTCCTCCCCTCCCATGCAGGATAGGTATTCTCCACAAAAGCATTTCTCACAAACAATTGCACCTGAAGACTTTTAGCCAGGCAGCCAGGGAGCCATGGGGACACAATCTGCTTATAGGTAGAAATGATCAAGGATCAGAATGATGTGAGCAAAATATACAGGCATAAATTAATGAATACAGAAAGAAGATCTCAAAATACATGTGAGGCATCACAAGTGTGTAATGAGGAGGCATCACAAAAGGATAACAAAGTGCTTTGCTGCTTTGCAACATAAGTTGATGAGGCAGAGAACGGTCCACTTCCAAGCAGCCCCAGAAAAGATGGGCTGTGAATGATCTGCCCAGTTCATATCTTATTTCATTTTCCTGGCGCTTTTGTTTCTCCAGAGTTAATTGGCTGCCAGTGAGATGCACAGTGTTTTCCTACGGAGTTCTTGTGTTTTCTCCCTCTATTGTTCTGCTTAGTCTGGGTTACTATTTATGTGACAGTTGTTCTTCTGCTAATCAGTAAACTGCTTTGAAATTCTCCCAGTTGAATTATCATCCAAAACTCAAAGTGTTGCTTTTGTTGGCAGCTAAGAGAGACATCACAACATTGCATCATACAGAAGCATTTAGCCTTCTATTTTCATTCCCTCTTCTTTCTCCCTTCACTTTTCTTTGACCTGGACAGAAAGCCATGGTAAATATGTTATTAGTACTTAGAAGACAGTATTTCCATTGTGAAGTCTCCAGGACATATCCTATCCAATTTGTAATTTCAATTCTGAACTTTCAGACTAATTCCCCCAGCAATTCCTCTATTTCAGCCTCTTAAGGAAGGGAAATCTTCTGCATTTTTCTCTAAAGCCATTTCAGCTAGTGGAACTATACATAGGTTTAAAAAGAAAGGTGTTTCTTCCTTCCCCTCTCATTTTGCTTCAGCACTGACAATGATGTAGCCTTTTGCTGTGTGGAAATGTGCAGTTTCCTGGTGACTGAGGTAATGGAAGGTACCACAGGGGAGCTCCAACACACCTGCCGTGAGAACATGCCTTCCTCCATTTTTGTGCCAAACACAGAACAACCACATTTTTAACTAATGGCATTTTGGGGTTGGTTGGGGTGGTTTTAAAAGTAGTGCCAATTAAGTTAGACAAAAACCCACCAGTGATAGAACTCTCTGTTTGGTAGCTTGGGTTGAAGTCATTAAAGTAATTAAAGTTTTCAGAGAACCTTCTAGTGCTAATGTCATCATGTAGGGTAAGTGTGGCCCTGCCTGCTCCTGTGCAGGCCAAGAGTCAGGGTGGAATATATGCAAGAAACAGCATAAAGAAGATAAATTCATACCTTTCTATTAATATAATTTCTTTATTCCACCCACTTGACCCCACTTTTACAAATCAGCACAGATGTATCTTCTTCCACCCCTTTTCACATCTTGCACATTGACTTATGCTGATAGCTAAGAAAAGCAAGCATTTCTAAAGGTCAGAGAAGTGGTGGGTTTTTTCCACCTATTGGAACAAGGAAACTTAGGAAACACTATAATGATCAATACCAGCAACAGCAAAGAGTACTAGCAACAAACTGCATGCTCTAAAGAAAGATCAGGGCAAGGGGTGTGCTTTGAAGTGTGTATAAAAGAGAAGAGCATTTTGTTGTGATCATTACAGAAAAGATATTTTTTCAAAACTCTCAGAAACCAGGAAAGGGAAGATCTCCACACCCTTCCCACAGTTCCTCCTTCTAGACTGGAAAGAAAGCAGCATTTGACACATCTCTGAGGATGAAGTGTATGCAGTTGTTCTCACATGGGTACAGCAACAGCACCAAAAAGCCCAAAGCAGATGGCAGGCACGTGGGTGGGGAGTGGATTGCGGAGATTCCAGGAGCAACAAGGAGAACACTGGTTAACAGAAGAACTAGAAACATGCAGGGACATGGCTTCACTGCTGTTTAGCCCCCTTTGCTGCACAAGCCTATGAGACACGAACACTCTGGAGGGGTATCAGCTCGTGGGAGGACTGTGGTGGGACAATAATACCCTGAGATGATTAATAGCAGCATGGTGAGAGTTGCCATTTATATTTAGTTATTCTTCTCCTCTGTGTTATGAATCATCTGGCGCACCAGAAATTGAGAACAGATTGTGCAGAGTTGGAAGTGCTCATCACTGGGTGCTACTCAGGTGGCACAGGCCATGCTGGCCCCGTGGTGAGCCCTGCAGGGCTGCTCTCCTCTTCTTTCAGAGAGAAGCCCAGGGAAAGTGTGTCACTGCCCCTCTCTGGACAGCTCATGCAGGCTTTTGGAATGTGGAGACAGGAGGCTGATGAATATCCAGACCATGATTCAGCCCCAGGTCTGGAAGTGGGAAGAAAGCACACACACAGATCCAGAAGCTGGGAAATACCCCCAGATCCCACAGAAAAGGCATAAATCCGAAACTGAAATTAGAAGATGGATTGGTGAACCAGTAATCCAGACAGTTTTTGAAAAGCCAATGTTCTTCAGGAGCCTACTTCTACACCAGTACCTTCATCAGAAACCTGTAGCACAGAGCAGCTTGGGATGCTCTACAGAGCCTGCTGGGGAAAGATGCATTTGGGGCAAAAGAGTGGCCTTCGTCAGTCTAGCAAAAGGGACAGGGAATCACATTATCACATTACTGTCTCTTTCTACATTCCCACTGTTGAGATATTTTCTCATGAGCATAAAAACAGAGGCATCACGTAGCTACCATGAATTGTATCAGAGTTAATGATCTGCTGGAACAACTGGCAAGGAGATCAAATTGAGAACCTAATTCTATTTTATCTCATCTTTTTCCTGTCCTCAACATCTAAAGTATCCCTTGTGGGGATGTGGGCAGTGTCAGTGTCATCCTCTGTCACTAGAGTCAGCAGGAGGGACTCAGACACAAAACCCCAAAGAATGGGATCACAACTCTGCATACAACATTCACCATTGTTGCACACACCCATGCTCAGATATCCACCCCTGAAAATAACACTCAGCATGAAGCAGAAGATTAATCCAAGAATGTGCCAGCTCCCAGTGATGTGAGGACACTCACGGCAGGATCTGCACTGCAAGGCCCCAGCCTTTCAGGACAGAGGGCTCAGGGTGGGCTACCCTTACCCTGGAACAGAGTCATGTTCTATAACAAGAAATACCCCTATTTTTTTTGCTTGCCACACTTTTGCTAGATGAATTCCCACTTAATACTGCAAATTCCTAACACCTGGAATGTGTCTGTTAACAAGTACTGGAGGAAGTTATCTCTGAGCCCCCACAGGCAACTGCTTCTGGTGATGCCATTTCAGAAGATCCAGGGACATATGCAATATGCAGAATATTATTCCAGGAATGTCAACAGCACAGAGGCCAAGAGGTCTCCTGAAACCACTTAGAAGAAAACAAAGGCAATCACTCATTTTCTCTCAGTGCTCATACCTAAGTTATGTAACACGTCCTGGTCACTAATATTTTTCTCTTCCCATCCTATCCCTGTGGCAGATGGTTCATCTTGTGTTAATTTGATTCATAAGATTTCTGGGATAGAGAATGTATCTCGCTGTGCTTGCGGTGTGTGCATCTGGCATTTCCGGGCTTTCAAGTGCTTGACTACGCAACCTAAATAAATACAATTTTTGTAGAGAGATATTTGTAATACATTTTTATTTCTATATTTATATTAATAATGTATGATTAAACATTGGAAGAAAGTAATTTGAAATGCAAAATGAAGAGAGAGGTGGATGCAAAAAAATTATAATGCTGTAAAATGTAGAAAATTGCAATATATTCACAAGGTAACTGAATTAGGTTTTGCAGGGGCAACTACATACAGAACTTTTAATTTTCAAGTGTCTGACTCTGCAACTTCTTTCTTACCATAAAATTTTTGGCATGTCAGTTTTTTAATGCAATTTCCCATTTTTTGCCCTGGAGTAGAAAATTATGAAGAAAAAATTATATGTAACTGTAGCAACTTGCTGCTGTTGTGAGAAGCACCTGAACCCTAGGCACAGACACTGAAGATGGGACTTGGCTCCAGATGCAGACCCCAAAATTTGGGTGTTGCTGAAATAGCTGAGTACACAGGAAACACTTAGTCATTGGGGTCTATGGAACTCCCCTAAAATAGGATGTCTGGTGAAGCCACAGCTCTCCAGGTCCTACTAAATGGCTCTGCAGGGACAGTAAGAGGAGCTGAGACCCTCACTCCACCTGCAGGTACCCATGGTGACAATAGGTAGGTTTGAGGGTCTGAAAGTGGGGATGAAGCGGAGCATCTGAATCTATTCCCTGATCATGGACTTCTGGTGCTGTATTAAACACACTAGGGAACCCCATTTACTCTCCAGCCACCTCTCCAGAAGATCGTAGGTGTCTGCTGCTTTTCTTTCAGCCCCACAGAAATTTGCAGGAGAGAAGAGGGTGCCTGAAACAGCACGAGTCATGTTTGGACAACAGAACTGGGTCCCCAGTGTCCCCTCCAGGCTGGACAATGGACACAACCACAACTGCCACGCTCAGCATGTTCCGTACTGACTTTCTGGAGACAGCAGGTTCCCTCAGCATGTGTGGGGAGTGAGGAGCTGCAGGGAGGAGGGAGAACACTGCTGTTTAACACGGGTGCCCCAGAAAAGAAGGTGTTCTGCTGCTCTGTACCGGGCTCAAAATAGAGCGTGATTGTACAGGGAGAGGGAAGGCCCCCGGCCTGTTTCTCTCCTCATCACTGATTGCTTCAGCAGGGATACTGAGGCATCCCAAGAGGCATAAGATGAGTGGTTTTGCTACAGCCACAGCCTATCCTCAGAAAGCTGATGGCTGGCAAGGAAGCAAGTCTTTCCCAAAGATTAAAATTAAGGGTGATATTTTTGGGACAATATACTTCTTCACAAAAACCTAACAAGAATTGCACTCTTTCAGCCAAAAGGCTTTGCTGCTGCTGAGAATCCAGCTCCCCTCACCCCCCGGCAAAACCCTGAATATATGAAAGTTCCTGGTGAAACGTCATGATGGTCTTTTGTAATGGAAAGCATTAAGCAATGTAAAATGACAGGGCCCTTATCTGCTCCTCTTGAATTAATCAGAGAGTGGTATAGGCTTTTAAGAGAGGATAATGAGGATAGAGTTGCTTATCACAGAGACGATGCCATTTACACGGATGCCTGACAGGCAAATCATCTTGGAAGGGGTGAGTATTGCTGTGCCAAGCCCCTGTGCTGGTTTGTGGGATGCTCACCAAGCCTGGAATGCAAAATCAGCTGCTCTGATGGAAACCGCAACTCTGAACTATTTTCAGAAGACACTAATGAGATTTTGCTTTGGGTTTATCACTACAAAATGGAAAGCCCAAAGAGGAGAGATGGGGCAATTGCTGTCTTGCACAAATGTAGCTACATCCACATAAACCAGAAGCTTGGGTTTACCAAGAACTAAAAAATTGGTTAAAAATTAATTTAAATGTGGCATCACATGGCTTGATACAAGTCTAGCCCTGTGCTGAATCAGAATGTGCCAGATTTGTGTATGGACATCCCTTCTTAGTCATGCTACAGGCATGGCTGCAGCATCACAGTTTGATGTTCTGTCATGTGTCTGATGAACGGCTGCCACATTCCCAAAATGTGCACAGTTGACAGGTGGTCACTTCCACGACTGTGCCATCCAGGAACATATCCTGACACAGAGCCTTGCTTGTCTCCTGTTTAGCTGCAGATGACACGCTCACCTAGTTATGTTCAGCCTGGAGATGTGACTTCAGTGAGATGTCACACCCTCTCTATTAATGGCATCCTCAGCCACATTGTCACCACAGCTGCTGAAAGCCTGACTTGTTCTGAAAGGGGATGCTCGAACACGGGTTTTGCTTTCTCCCAGGACTTTATCCCAGCTTCCTGCAATCAGAGGTTTTGTGTTTTCCCATGCTGCTTCCAAACTGCTGTGTTTAAGAGCTACTAATGATAGCTTTTGGTACCCTTGCTGCTGGGCATTTGCATCAGCAGCTGTGCCGGAGCTGGGACAGACTTGTGGCTCTGCCATGGCAGTGGCAGAGCAGCCCGACTCAGAGGGCTTGTCTTCCAAGCTTCCTCAGCCGGCCAGCCATGAATGGCTTTATTTTTCTTCACGTGGAGCCTCTACATGCTCAGGGCTGAAAAGCAGCTCAGAGGTGCCTGGGAAACGGGCTGGACAATGTGCTCCAGCTGGAATGACCCATGAATCCATCTCTGTGCAATGCTGAACTCAGCTGGGGCTGAGGCCAAACAGTGAATGAGTCCTCTCAGGAACCAGTATGAAGCTGAAGCAATAACCACTGCACATTTCTGTCTGTGTCATAAATAATGTCTGACCCCTCAAAAAGTCTCTGTCAAAGTCCCTGGTGTTGCCCACCTTTCTACTTCTCAGCTGCCATATTTCAGACTTTGGAAGATGGGGCCATGTTATAATGGACCAGCTTGTTATACTGCCTATTAGTGAAAGGCCACTGTGACCTCTGCAGAAAACTATCAGAGTGCTGTAAGAAATTCAATAATCCTAGCCATAAAATATGAATGGGTTAAAAATTCACAGTCCTTTATTTAAATATTGTGTTTTCAGCAGAGCACAGAGCTGCCCATAGCATGCCATTAAAATTCAGTTAGGCAGAATATTATATAGTGATGGAAAACCATAACAGCAATAGCAGAAGAGCTGTGGTATGGAACCAAATCAAACCATGTATTTTGTAACAGCCCAAATGCACCCTGACTCTAACTGATTACTACATTACTGCTGTAGCTGCTGCATGGACATGCTGGGAATGTAAAAAGAGTGCTCTGACTGTTACTCAACCCCTTTTCTCTGCAGAATGACAATTTCCCATTTTTCAGTCTCCAGTACTCCTTCATATCTGTTCAGATGAGCTTAATTATTCAGACCCATTTAACTATTTGTCCTACTGTAGCATGATTCATACCTCAAGACTCAACACAGTAATGTCGTACCAAGAAAAATATATGATGTTATTCAAGACACCCTCTTCTCACCAGGTTATCCCTTCATTTTCTGGTGGAAAATCCTTTTGCTTGGTTTTATCTTACCAGAAAGACAGAAGTTTGGAGTTTCAAAGTATTGTTTGTTTTCTGTAGATACTGCGTACAGTATACAGCTATTTCTGTCTCCTATTTTGTTCTCATCCTTTCCATGCATTTCTCCTTACAAGCATAGATCCACACAGGCTGCCATCAGTTCTCCACGATTTTGCTCCTAAATTGTTAAAGGCTTTCCCTCTCCCCAGTCTTGCCACTCTCAGCCTGCTCAGAACTACTCCTCTAGTGGAGAGAAGAAAGCCCTTTCAAGGTATTTTGGCTTTTCTAGGACAAAAAAATATACCACTTTGTTTGGTTGGTTGGCTTTTTTTTTTTTTGTTTCGGTTTTTTGTGGGTTTTTTTTGTTGTTGTTTTGTTGTTTTGGTGGTTTTTTGTTTGTTTGGGGTTTTTTTTGTGGGTTTGGTTTTTTTGTTTGTTTGTTTTTTTGTTTGTTTGGGGGTTTTTTTTGTGGGTTTGGGGTTTTTTTTGTTTGTTTGGTTTTTTGTTTGGTTGGTTGGTTTTTTTGTTTGTTTTTTTGTTTGGTTTTTTTTTTCCCCACAGAAAAATAACTGACTTTTGGCTTTGTGCATAAGTCAACACGAGGGTGGAGCAATGGTCATTTATCTGGGTCCACCTCTCTGGCCTCTTCCTTAGGGACTAGGTTAGAGGAACTGGATGACGGCTTTGTGTTGCTTCCTAACTTTCTATATTTATGTCTTCTTCCTACAGCTCCTCTGGAAAAAGATCGTGCCTGAGGCCATGAAGGCTCTATAGCATCCTGAATCGCACCTCCCCTGAGGCTGGGGGATCTCAAGGGCAGCAGCTGGGTTAGGAGAGAGTCTGAGAAGCCTCCTGGTCCTCCCTCCACTCCAGTATGAGCACGCTGGTCTCGTTTTCCTCAGGTTCATTTGCAGTAGCTGTGCTATTTGTCTGGCAGAGGGTGGTCACTGAGCCTTTCAGATATTACCCAGTACTCCCTGAACAGAGTTATTGGCAGTGCACAGATTTGAGAATTTGAGAAATTATGGGCATTTATTGAGTTAGCCTCTGTAGACTCACCACAACTGTCTGTAGAAGAGAAATATCCAGTAGAGAAATTTATTACAACATTTTGCTGTCTGAGCATTGATCCTATCTGGTTTTAAAGATGAGCAGCTGAGCATGCAACTCTCATCCATTCCCCTAAATCCTTGCTATGGCTTTTGGAGTATGAGAGTTGTTTTTTTTTCCTTTTAGCTGGCTACAAATATCAAAACTCTGCTCTCCCTGGCTGCTGGAGACACAGAGAAGGAGGTCCTTCTGAATTCTTCATGGGGTAAGTTCTGCTCTTCTCTAGATTGTGAAAACAACCCAGCACGCAGCAGGCAGAGGAGGTATGGTAATGACAATGGGGAATACAGCAAATACACAGGGAATCCAGCAAATACATGGGGAATCCAGCAAATACAGGTCCCTCTGTGGTGGTCCCAAGGGTCCCTGCAGCACAGGCACTGCTTTTTCTCAATGCTCCTGAGGGAGCAAGTCAAAACTGGGAGAAGTGCAGCTCCCTGCCTTTTCCCATGAGCAGACACACACAAAATCCATGCCATGAGTCAGTGAAGACAGACAGAGACCAAGAAATATCCATTCAGCCTAACCATGAGTGACATATGTGACAACGTACAAACCTTCTATTTGAGCCCTCCATACAGAGTTCAGCCAAATCCTCAATGATTTTCAGTCATAAATCACTAAAAAACCCAGAATTTATTTTCCTTAGCTTGAAAAGAAATTAAGAAATTGACATGAGTTTAGAAGACAGAAACGAAATGAGTTTTGAAAGTAAGATTGGGGACAGGTTAATCTTAAGACCAAGTGTTTCCAGACAGGCAGAACCTCCAGGTAGGTTTAATGTAGCAACTGGAGGGAACACCACACCATTCATTGCAAAGAAAGGAAGGGGGGAGATAGGAAGAAAGAAGGTGCACTAGTGGGTATAGAAGATGGTGCAAACATTTCTCTGGTTTCTAGGCATCAGTAAAGTCTCATATTTCTGTAACAGCCATTAACACAGACTTCTGCAGACTGAAAAAAGTAGGCATGTTTTCTACACAGACTAAGAAACAAGAGTTAAAAGTAACTCATAGAGTCAAGTAATTCTGAAATTCAATTATTAAATTACACTTACTACATGCACAATACATTAATTTCAGAGCTGTGCCTGAACAGTAACTAATAGCCATCATAACAGCTGAAAGAGTGTATAAATATTATCCCTGGTTTATAAATATGAGAAAAAGGGGAGGGACAGTAAGTGAAATGCCTGAGGCTATGGGGGAGCTATTAGGAAAGACAAGATGAGAAAGTGGGTATCTGTGGACATCATCTCCAATGGTCAACAAAGGGGGCTGTTCTTCACTCCACTAGAAGGTGAGCACAGACTATCATCAGTGTGGAATGGAGGAATATTCCACAAACAGCTGCAGGAGAGATGGGCAATCACAGTGGATTCCTTGCCTCCAGTCCCAGGGTCAGATAATAACATCCCCACGCATCACCCTTCTGCAAAGGAAGTACGGTTCAGTTACCAGCAACTCAGGGCAGAGCTGGAATCAACTAGCTCTACATTTAAAAACCTTTTTTTTAGGAAAAAACCTACGTTAAACATTAATACTGGGAAATAAGTTAACTATTACACAAGAACAGAACACAGGATGAAAGGACTTTATACACACAGGCAAGTTTATGAACACAAAGTAAAATCCAGGTCCCACAGAAGTCAGTAGGATCAAGATTTTATCTGCTTGGCTTTAATGAATTTAGTAATTTGTCCACAGATTCTTAGTCTGTAGAGGACACCATATGGTTCAGCACTCTTTTTATTAAAGCACAGGGACAAGGAAAATGATGGAGGACTTCCATTTCCTAGGATAGGTTAGTAATAATATAATATTTCCATCACCCTGTGAGGAGGTGACATAAGTGCTTCACTAGCCATCCCTGCTAAACCACATATTTCTCCTTCAGCACTGCTCTCAGAACAGTTATGGCAGTATTTATACTCTGCCAGAATCACTTCTGTGTGAGTAAAAAATGATTATACAAGCAGACAGCACAGCAGCTACATGTAACTGTGTGCTGCTCTTCATGTGCACTCTCAGTATTTTATTTTCAAAGGCTGGCCACGGGGCATCTCTGGCAGGTTTCTGCCCTCACGTGAACGTGCTTGTGGCTCCAACCACCAGAGCAGAAGCTGTGCAGACAGAGCCTGGCTGTAACCGGGCTTTCTAATTTTAAAGCAATGCTACATTACCACTGGTCAAATTCTTCAGGGTGCTGAAATCGATCTCTGCAGTAAAGCTGCACCCACGGATGCTGCCCATGTGATCCTGTTTAAATTGGAGCACCACAGAAAAGACAAACTATTGTGATTGCTTTTATTCCGCTCTCTACAACAGATATTTTCCAGCCTGGTGGGTTGATAGGAGAGGAAAGCAGAATAATCCCTGACTGTCTTAACTGTGTCAGCAGAAGCCTCTGGTGCAGATCCAGCTACATTGGTGAGAGTTCATGTTTTCTGGGATAGTTTGGCTTGCTCATAAAATACAGCTTTGCTTTCTTTAGGAGCACAAAGAGCAGAAATGGTGATACAGCTACACACCCAAGAACAAACTGTGTTGTTCAAATCACTGTACCCGTATTACTGTGTAAGTAAAGCCCTTCTAGGGCCAGCACAGCTTCCGACTGCCACACATGAGCTTTGAGAAACCTGAGAAACTGCTTTTATGTGTGACCAGGTCCAGCTGTCACTCACTCCAGTTGCAAAGGTTATCACCCCCTCAGCAACGTGAGGTGAAGGAAATGTCACCTCTTCTTTGGTGGCTCCAAGTAATAGACCAGGGCATTAGTTGAAGGCCTTAATGTACAAGATTAGGAATGGGAGCAGATGCAGTTGGGTGCACATCTCCTTCTGCTGACTCTTAAAAGTTTATGATTTTGAATAGAGGGACAGAGCAGGCAGCTGGAGGCAATAACATCTTAAACTGCTACAGCAAGGGTCATCACCTGACAAAACCCTTTGTAATGGAATTGTACACATTGACTTGAGAAATACAGGTGTTAATATCATCTGCTGAATCACCAAGAAATAAGGAGAATATATGGTAAATTTCCTGTGTGTGCCACCATTGCCCCAGGACTTCTGTGTCTGAAAACAGGACTCAACCCTGGTTCTTTCCCTTTTGTGCTTTCCCTTTTGAGTCAGTCTCTAGCAAGGGAGGGGTGGTGTTTTTTCAAGCTTTCCTGTGCATTCTGTTAAGGAGGTGTTCAGAATGGGGCTTTTCTGGCTTTCACCTGTGTGAGCAGGAACAGTACAACCCTGGGACCTGTTCTGACAGACACCTGAACATGCAAAGAATCTCTCTGATTACCCCGACTGATTATCCCCTCTGGTTGGAAGGTGAGAGTTATGGAGCCAGAAGCAGAATGGGCAAGAGAAAAATGGCTCCAGTTAGGGGCAGTCAGTGCCTTGTCCCAAAACACGCTGGGTCCTGCTCAGTGACTACTTTTGTTCTTACTGACATATTGCAAGGAACAGAGCCTCCTGCTGCTTCCCAGATGAGACTCAGACTCCCTCTGGGTAGCTTTCCTGCCGAGCCCCAGGAGGTTTGTGAGCTAGACCCCTTTAAGGATTGCAGAGGGATCCCCCACCAACAGGAGGGACAGAGGATTCCTCAGGCTCCCTCCCTGGCTCCCCTCCATGCTGAGGTTGGCATGCCCTCATATCAGACAAAACCAGATCTTCTCGGGCTGGAGAAAGCACAGAGCCAAAGCTGTTTTCATTCAAGGCACATTTTCCACCCCCCTAGTCTTATTATATGGTGAGATAGAAGATGAAGAAAAAGATGAGCTAATGCCACTGCCTTTTCTTTAAAAAGCTGCTGATCCTCCTCAGAAAAGCAGTACCTCTGGTGGAATGAGTCATCCAGCATTTCCTACTCATTTCTTAAATTATCAATGGAGAGAAAGAGAGAATGCTCAATCAAAAATGCTGAATTAATATCTGGAAGCTTCTAGGGATGCCTTCTGCCCCCTCTTAATGGCAGAGAGAATTTGCTTTAGGAAGGCTGGAATAAACGTTTCTATACCATGGGCTAGAGATTTGAGAAGCAGGCTGGTGCTGACCTAAATTAGATCATAGAATATTCTGAGTGGGAAGGGACCCACAAGGATCATGAAAATCCAACTCCTGGCCCCACACAGGACGGCCCCAAGAATCCCACCATGTGCCTGAGAGCGTTGTCCAAACACTTCCTGAGCTCTGTCAGGCTTGGAGCTGTGATCATGTCCCTGGGGAGCCTGTTCAGTGCCCAACCACACTCTGGGTGCAACACCAAATATCTGGGTGCTGGTTTATGCCTGGCCAACGCTCGCTCTGGAGGACACACAGCAGGAGTACATCCATGGTGCTCCAGCCACTGACTGGACTCACCTCATGGGACAAGCCCGGAGTCAGAGTCAAGTAAACCGCCTGCATGTCATGTGGTGAGGATGAGGGGTCCCGGCTGTGAGAAGGCCACCCCTCTGCCCCCAGGCTCTGCCTCTGCTGCTCCTCCTCACTGATCTGAACAAAGCCTAAATGGGGTGGCATTTATCAGGCAGTTTGCTCCCTTCCCTTGTGGCTCATCCTGCTCTTTTTTCTCCTTTCTCTCTTACCACTGTTTTCCTTCTTGCTCTTCCTCCCACTCAGCAAGCTGCTTGCTTTCCAAGGACAGCTTTGCCCTGCAGGTCAGAGCTGCTGCTAGCAGCTGTTTTATTTCTTATTAGTGTTTGAGGAGTTCCCTCCCTGCCTCCTAGGTCTGCCTGCAATCCCTGCAATGACATATCTATGAAATAACTGCACCTCCAGCCTAATGACACAAACTAGATTTCAAGGCTATTGAACTAACAGGGTATCTTAGCAACAAATATTTATTTTAATAACAGTATTCCCAGCCATGTTAAACAAGCACCTACTTCAATAGTCAGAATGCCCTAGAACATTTTATTTTTTACCACAACCTACTTTCTGTTGGCTCATCATCTTCATTTTAAAGAGTTACTGAAGCCAATGCCATTGTCCCAGAGAGGTTGTCCTTAGTGTCTTCCCAACATTTTAGAGCAATATCCAAAAGAAGTAGGTCACTGCGCTCCTGCTAACCACCCACACAGATTTGATGTGGGGGCTTTCCTCTCACTTTCTGCTAGAAATTTCTGCTTGTTGCTTATGGTGATCTGCCCAGAGAGGAGTTGTTGAACTGATTTCTTGCATTGTCTGTTTATTGCATATCCAAAGACTCCAACTACTTCCCCAGCAATGACCAACAGGGTGATGCCTGCTCTTCATGGTCAATCCTTGACTGACAGCCTCTCCTTGAAGCTGTCAGGAAGCAACAAGTGACATCCCAGCAAACTTCCCTGCTACTACTGGCTCATGCTGCTCACCCAACTTGCCATGAGGCTTTACCATCCATTTCCTCTGGTCCTTATTAGGATTCCAGGAAGCATTTTTCTTTAAAAGAAATTTCCAATTTCCTCTTGAAAATTAGCTGTAGTGGAAACACTCACACATCAGAAATAATGGCTAACATAACCACCTAGCTTTACTGTTTTATTGTCATTGTACATTTTGCAATTACCTTTCCCTCTCCCCTGCTAGCTAAGCCATGAGACTGACTGTGACATCAAACCATAATTTGTATGGTCACCGTTATAAATTTATGAAAGCAAGCAATAGTTTGTCTTATGGAATAAAATAACACAGCATGAAATTAGAGTAGCTTATCTTCATATTCCTTGGACAGCACATTGTTGCTCCCTGATGGGTTGAAAGCTCTTTCTTTTGATAAACTCACTAGTATCTGCCTTTGTACTCTCCTAGTGAGATATTTTAGTGAGAGAAACATCCAGAAACATTTTTCTCAGCACCTCCCTACAGAGGATAAACCCAGCCCTTCTTGTTCCCAGCACTCATTGGGCTTCAGTTTTGTTTCAGGAAGGGAATACAGTGGTCATCAGAAAGCACAGCCTCTCCTAGGGCTCCTCCCATTACCTGGGGATTTTGAGCAATACGTTCTCCAAGTCTCTCTTTTTTTCCCCATATTGCCTCCTGTTAATTTGTGTGTCAGCAGCAGTGAATCAAGTGGCATCTGAGCATTTCTGCTCCAGGGATCCAGCATGATCCAGCCTGGACCAGTGGGCACTTCCTTGGCCCCTGGGGATGGCCCAGAGAGCACTTGCCCAGCTCTCAGACACAGCTGCAGGCTCCTCACTGAATTGCTCCTCTTCCAGGTTGACTTTAGTCCAAGCATTTTCCCTCTTCCTCCTGCCACCCTCCTCCCCCAGTTACAAATTAATGTTTGTGTACAGCTCAAGGAGAAACACCTTTCAGTTTCACAAAAACAAATGATGTCAGCCTGGCGCTGAGTTAGTCAGGAAGCTCTGCTGAGGACAAAAGCTGTTCTAAAGCTGCCATCATGCAGTATTTAGCAATGCCACCTGTGCTAGAGGGTGGATCTACTATCCCACAAACTGTGTGTGTGGACAGGGGAATGACACCCATCAACCTGGAACAGCCACAGGACTTAAAAAAAATATTATGGCAAGAATCACTGTTTACACCTGGATAGCTGAGCACTAATGTTGAAAGAAGAATATTGCTCACCTCTCTCATTCTTTTTGGTAAGGGTCTAAGTCTAGACCAAACACATGGTGCAACCTGCCCTGCTCCCCAGATGAGTGAAAGGAGTGTTTTGGGGAGGATGCCAGATACTTTTGGTCTGAAAGCAAACAACTCTTCCTCTGATTCTCAGCATAACTTCATTAGTGGCAAGGACTGAGAGTGAAAGTGACAGCCTCATCATTTGATTTGATTGCTTATTGTGTTAATTTGGTACGGAAGCACTTTGAAGCTATTAATCTATTGATTTATTTTTACTTGAGAACATAATTTGATTACTGTATTTTTTGCATTTTTATTAGCTTTGTAAATAAACTAAGTAGCATGCTTGCTTTCAATTTATGTTTGCTGTATTATTCAGCCTGATAAATTCTATAAAAAAGGCCACTGAGCTGGTTAGGTTAGACCATTCCAACAGCAAGCCTGCCCAACATGGCAAAGGCAAGTCTATCCATGGGGCTCTTCCACATTATCCATACACAGCTGTAGCCTGTGTCCAGCAGCACCACCCACTCTTTATTGATAAAGCACAGCTGGCTACTCCAGATGCACCACAGTTCTATTTTCTGATGTGTGAGCCACATTTTTTGCAGCTGCATTAACCAACCTTTGCCAATGTCCTTTGAAGCCAGTACCAGCCCAAAAACAAACTCCCGTTTTTCTAGGTGGAGCTCTTCTCCCCATTCACCCAGAGTAGCTGCTCATATATATGCACATAAAGCCCTATAAATCAGGGCAACCTGAATTCATAAAAGCAGGCAAGCTGTTGGTGTTTTGGGTTGTTTTTAGCACTGCTGCACAGCTGAAGCAGGAAAAATGGATGCAGGCTAGGCATTTAACTCGCTGCTCTCCAAACACAAAGCACTTTTCACCATTGCCAAGAGTTCATTTCCAATCTCAGATTCTAAGAGAATCTGACACCTGTTGTAAGGCAACACCTCTTGGGATAAATTTGCTTTTTACAGGTCTCAAAAGAGGAGATGCAATGAAAGCTATAGTGTTGAGTGCTGCTTCATAAACCTGCCTAAATTTAGGTTTTGTTATTTACAGCTAGAGCAGCAATGCATTGCAAAGCACTGGTTGGATTGTAGCTAGGAAATTGAAGATGAGAGATCTGACCTTTAAAAATGTGACCTCTTTGTCTAATGAAAGTATAACCACCTCTTCTTCTTCCCTCCTACGGAGGTCAACCTTCACCCTCCAGGCTTTGCAACATCATCTGCCCCAGAGAACGAAACATACTTCCTTTTAGAGACTATCAGTGTTTTTTGATCACAGACACTGACAGTGAGTCATAAATTAGATAACCAGTTAAGTACAAAGATGGAAATTAGCTGGGAAAATGATGGAGAAAGATCCCATCAAATATTTGTGCCCAAGCAGACAGAGGTCCTGCTCATCCAGGCCTAAATCCCTTTGTGTTCCAGCAAACATTTGAGGGGCCACTGTTTGTTCACAGGGAAATGTGGAGAGGGGCTGCTCATCAGTGCTTGTACCCCGACAAATCGTGCTGCAGGAATTGGTACCAACGTGGTTTAACCCTCACTGTGTGGGCAGGGGGTGATTGGAAGATCAGGGAACAAAGCAGCCAACACTTTTAGTCCAGGCCCATATGATGGATGCCTGGAGGTGGTGAGGAAGAGGAGGAATCCTTGAGAAGTGGTGAAGTGCTTGACCAGAGACAGGCTGTTTGTGGTCCATCCCAGGAGCACAGAGTGAGTTGCCTGAGCAGGAGAGGCAGAAGGGTGCAGCTAAGTAAAAACTCTTTATGCACACTGCCCTGCTCTAGCATTGACCTCGAAAACCACTGAGATGGACTTGTTTGGTTGGGAGAGGGAGACACTGATAACTATTTAGTACTTGGTTCAATATCTGCCTCCTGTCCTGATCAAATGGACAGCTACCAGCCCTGCTGTCCAGAGATAAGTGTGAAAAGAGAATGGCAAGATTTCTGCTGCAGCTGAATTCAAACTGCAAACTAATACATCACTCACAACTCTTCAATCCTTATTACCCTCTTTGCTATCTTGAATCAAAGTCCTCTGTCTTCTGGAGTTAAGTTCTTATTTTAACTGAGACATTTTTCCTGAAGAGCAACTCTCCAATTTAGGGGCAAGCAATAAATTAATAAAAAGATAGGTATAAATCATCACTCGTGACTTGGAATAGCTCTGCAATTATCCAGGTCTGTAAGGCTTAGCTAATGTTTCTAATATAATATTCTGCCATGAGATTTAATTTGCCTCATACAAGTAATTTAGTAACCTAAGCATAGATGTAGAACCGACAAATATCTATTACACCGGTATGTCCAGATACAATGGGGTGGATTTGTCCATCACTAGGTATTGTGGCAACACTGAGCAGATGATTTTGGATAGATAGCCTCAGCTGTAAACTCTATTTAATTACATGTTTGTTATTCTCTTATTGTATCTGTCTTCCATTGAGCCATATGCATCATGAGCTCTCTCGCACGAGATTTCTGGGTGCAAACAACTAATTTACATTAAGTGGTTTTCTTGGTCATCTGCCTGTTATGTTCCTATCTGGACATAATTCCACATCATGGACTGGGCCTTTTTCTATGGATTTGAAGCGGCTCATTGTCACTCTGGGAGCTTATGATTGAGGTATAAGATATCACTGAGGTCACAAAAAACACAGAAGGTTATAGCAACAATTACCACACATCCAGTTATTTTAATTGAATCGTCCATGACATTCCCAACACAGCTCCATGCACTGTTTGTGTGTGTTAGAAATGATATCGCATTTTTCAAAAGGTAATAGCAATCAGCAGTACCACGGGTGGTGGTTACTTCAGGAAGCATTTCCTCTTAGATAAGCCCTCAGTTTTCCTCTCAGTAGTTGTCATGGTGGACCTGAATGTGATATTCTTCATGGTCACAATGTCCTTGACTATAAAACTGGTTCAAACTGGCTTCAGTCCAAAGTAACTTGTCATTAAAAAAGCTCTCTCAGTCAAAATCAATGGGAAAGCACCTACTGGTTAAAGAGAAAAATGTAAATGGAATTGAAAAACAAAAGCTAAGGGGGGGAGAGTATTCAGTCAAGACCTGACACTCTCTGTGCCTGATCTGTGCTTTTCTTTGCCACCTTTCTCTAGACAGGAAAAATTGATGCACTTCTTGCTGTACCACCTGCATGTTACCCAGAGAGATAAAATTCCTCAATAAAAAAAATTAAATGCAAGGCTGTAGGCTTTCAGAACTAAGCCTCATTTTTTAAATTCAAGCTCCTCACGTCTTCAGGCAAAATAGCATGCAGCATTTAATCTACTGGCTTCTTATTCCTGTGTTTTGAATTAATATTAACCATGAACAATTCTACTGGAAGAAAAGAGTGAACACCAGTGTTGCAAAACGCACTCCTGGATGTGTACAGGTTTCTGCAGAGACTATCAGCATTTCCTTTTCTTGTTTTATTGTGCCTAACTAGAGAAGACTCCCAAAAATTCAGATAAGTCTAGCACCATACAGCCCTAAACTTCCCTTGTCATCTACCTTCTAGACTTAATTTCTCTCTGCCCTCTTTCTACTGCACTTTGGAATAAAACAAGGCTTTAATAAGTGTTGATTACAAAATGCCCTGATCCCATCCTACTTAGATTGCATGAATGGCCTATTGCTAGACTGTTCTGAACTTGACCCTCATTCTGCATCCAAATTCAATGATACAGCCATTCATCAGCTTGATTTTGGCAGTGTTATACATGCCCTCTGAAACATTATTTTTGGCAGGCTCTCAAAGCACGAGTGACTTTCAGCATACAAATCTCATTTGCTGCATCGTCTCCTTCATGATCCTTGATCAGCAGGAGCTCAGGACCTCGGCTGACTAGCACAAAACCAAAAATAGTGTGTTTGTCAGTGCAAGTCTGAATAACCATTAATATGTAACCTCAGTGCCAACAGTCAGTATGTGCATCTGTGCTGCTGGTTGTTGGTATGTGCTCTGTGACTGCTTTTCTCAACCTCTGAGCTGGTCAGCAGGAGGAAGGTGCCCTAAAAGCACTTGCATCTGGTCCCTAAATTAAGCAAATGTTGCAGTAAGTTCATTTGTCCCGCCAAGAACTGTCTGGAGATGGTAACTGCAAAGAGCAGGCCCCTGAATCAGGGCCTTTTTTTGGCTAGAGAAGCAGTAGTAATGACTTTTTGGAAACTTTTAGAAGAATTTCTATTCTTTTTGATGGTCTGGAGTTGAACGTTAGTTACCCCTGCGCTACCAATGGGGAAATGGCAGCACAGAACAGGCCTGGGGCTCTCCCTGCCACTCAAATTTTCTCCCTGGAGGACCAGTTCTCAGGCTTTTTCTAAGATTGCTGGATCTCACCTCTTTAAGTTCTCAAAGCCTCCAGCGAAAAGTACAAGGTGCCCTGCTATCCCTGTGTGCAAGGTGTGAGTGTCCCTGCAGCAGCTCTTTGGGAAAGCAGTAGGAAGCATTTGATTGCTGCAGTGCCTTATATAACCCAGCAATACCCACACGCCAAGGCACCTGATCCCCCTGTAACTGAAGAAATGTTGTGGGGATCTGCTTGGTCCACTAAGGCACGAGTGACAGCACTGCACCCCAAACATCACTCTTTAGAAATTCCTGCACGGAAAAAGCTGGAGGAGCTGCCTGGACACCGGCACTGTCCTTTGCTCACTCAGAGGGAAACCTCAGGACGAGAAGTGATTCAGCAGAAGCTGATGCAGTGCAGGAGTGATCTGCTTGGCAGAGACCCCATTGCAGGTCTACTGTCCCTCTTGCACTCTACAGCACCTCTCGTACTCAAAACGAGTAAAACCAAAACCTTTGCCTCTCAAGGGAGGTGATGCCTTGAGGATTTTTAGCTCCTATTTTTCACGTATCTGTAGTTTTGGTGTGCAGCTCTAGGATCCACATAAAGTGTTAAAAACCTCTGTTCCCAGCATTTTAGACAAAACAATTCCTTTCAGTTGGAAAAGCCAAGGACACTTTGCTGCCTTAGAGCCCCAAAATATGTAAGCAAGAGTGAATTGGGGGGAGCAGGCTTGGGGCGCTTGACATCACCTGAAAGTGTAATTGAAGAATTGGGCCAAATGTGTTAATAGAACTCATAAAATGTAAAGAACTCGTGACTTGCAGTCCATTTTGGGCGTAGCCTCTTGAGTAGGCTCTGCCTGGCCTAGATGTACCTAAAGGCCTTTAATAAATTAATCTGCGTTTTATTCTCCTAACTTTGTCTAGCCTTCTGTTTTAGGAAGCCCTGTTTTTAGGCATCAGAGGGAGATACCACACATGAAGCCACCTAGCAGAGTTTGCTGTTAGATAATATCCCAACCTGGCAAGTAGGAGTCAGCCTTCATAGCAGCAGCCCTCAGCTTTGCTCTTTCAGCCAGGCTGACTGGAGTCCTTGTGCTCCTCTGAGAGCTGAGCCCAGCCCTTGCCAGAGCAGGTCTTTTAATGAAAGGAAAAACAAACACTCAGAATGCAAGCGTGATTCTTCACTGACTTGTGCATATTTCATGGCAGTAAAGAACTGTAGTAAAATCTGTGTTCTGAGCCAGTAAAATCTATTTTGTGGTGATGAGGGATCAGCCTCAGTAAAACGTATCCAGAAATTAAACAAGTAAAACAGAGTAAACTGCTCTGTCCTATCAAGGTAATTTATATCCTGTTAACCAGAAGGGGAAAAAACAACCCAACATGCACAAGAGACATCTGGAAGTGAAAATTAACTAAAACTAGACTAATGACATAAACAAGAGACATAAACATACAGCCTCCAGATCTGTGTAGTTGAGCCTGATGTATATCACAAACTAGATTGCTTGGGGTTTTTGTTTTTGAAAGAACACAACAAATCAGGGAGGAAATTTTCCATTTAAAGCCATAACTTCTCAATTCAGAGATTTGTGAGGGCATAAAAGACACAAGCACAGAGGAAAAAAATCATCTGCCAAGAGCTCTACATGCATGTTGGTCCCAGAACTAATTGAATAACAATAACCATTATTTGGGAATCATTTTGGTTGCCAAAATTCACAAATAATTTTATTTACAATCTGGTGTATGACCACCTGCAGATTTAACTGAATTAAAAAAACACATACTAACATACACACACATAAATTTGGAAAAAATCATTTTAATTTTGATTTTGATTTTAAAAATGCCAGTTAAGCAAGCACATTCTCTTGCTGTTGCAATATTGTCTTACACTAAGGGCATTTGCTCCTGCTTATGAAAGAAATTCTGGGTTTGGTGCGTTTTCTTTAAATGTGTGAGAAGGCTGTACATGCTCCTAGCTGAAGAAAATCTAGCCACGGTTTTCACCTCATCCCTGACCTTGACTATTCTCTTGTCTATCTAGCTATGAAATCTTCATCCAAACTGCAGTGGGATCTGCCATCTGTTTGATTCCCCTGCAGATCTGGGCAGAGCAGTTTTATGATCTGCTTCCATGCCTATAATAGAATTTTTATAAAGGCAGCAAATGCTACTGCTTAAAAAACTGGGGGGATATGTTGGGTTGTTTTTTATGTTCAGTATTAGAAAAAATATCATTATGGAGCTTTATTTGCTCATATTACCCCCAAAATCCCACCAAAACAAACATTTGCTAAAATAATGATAAGCTAAGCAAAGCAGAAAGGATCAGGTTTTGAATTATATACCATTAGATCTTAAACAATACTGCCTGCCAAATTCAGAGTCCACAACATTCTCAAGCATACAAGTAATTTTCAAATACCAGGCTAGTTTTGCAGTACTGACAGACTAAAATGCTCTCCTGCTTTACTTAGAAGTTGACCCAGTTTGACAGAAAAATCTTCAGGAGAAAGCAAATGTAGAACTTAGTATTTTATTTGATACTACTTTACTGACTACAGCAAAGCTCTGAAGGTCAGTAACATTATCCAGGCACTAAATACCAAATCCTGCATCAAAACACATCCCAGAAGGGTGTGCCTGGTTCTTTCATTCCTCCATGGAAATGGTGAAGTCTTTCCCTGTGGTACCACTTGCATGGTGCACCCACCCCATGTCTTTATTGTCCTCCTTCTGCACAGAAATAATACAATGTCAGTAATTAATAACTATTATAGAGGTCCTTGCTGTGCTTCTGAAGTCACCAGAACCCAGTAAAAGGCAGTCTATAATTTAGTCACACATGGTTTTGTGTGACTTGTGCAGTCTTGTAGCTTCTTTACTTACGTACATTGTGGAACTGCCACACGACAACCTCCCTGAAGGGGGTCTGCGGGATAAAAATCCTCAGCAGGTCTGAAGCTCGGCTGGGGCTTGGAGAGGGCTGAAAAATGCAAAGTGGAAGGAAAACACTGAAATTGAAAGAGAGGAGAGTCAGAGAGACTTTATTTTCTAAAGCCTGTAGGTTCTCAGGCACCAAAGTGACAAATAAGAGACTTGCTGAGTTCTTCTACCCCACAGGGGACATTCCACACCAGTGCCACTGGGACGCCTGCAGTGACTCCCAGGGACTGAAGGCATGCTTTGGATCCCTCACCCATAAGGCCAACATGACAGCAAGAAGACATGGGATGTTCTGGTACTGACCTGTGACTCTTGGGTCAGAAGCTCCAGGAAGAGCCAGACCATGCAGGGGGTTCTTCAGAGATTGTTTCCACAGCGTGTTGTAGTGGTGATGTTTATGCAGCCCCTTTCTTATGTTTTATTTTGCTATTTGAAGTTGAGTATTGAATAAAAGTGACATCATTAAAAATATTTCAAATGAGTCAATAAACCAATTGCCTCAGTTCCTAATACAGGTATATTTCCGGGGGTTGTCCAGGAAAAGAAGAAACGTCAACAAATACATACAATTTAAGACAAACATGGACATCACATATTTCAAAGGCAATAAACCAACATAAAATTTTATCAGCCCCCACTAGGCATGCTTAAAAAGGAAAGCCCTAGTTGATTCCCTGTTAATTAAAATTCTGTGTATCTCCCCTCAGAGCCTGGCCCCAGCAGGCCCAGTGTGAGAGGCCAGCAATGCAGGCACCCTTTGTGCCTCACGTGTCAGTGACAGTGGCACTGGGGCACTGCCGAGCTCTGTGCTGGGGACAATGGCACATGGACAGGACCTCATGTCCCTGCCCAGGCTGCTGATACGGCCACTGGTTTCACCTGCAGCTAAGACAGTGAGGGAGACTGTAAGGCAAAGAGGAGGGGGATGATGGTGTCCAAAAGCAGTAAAAAGGGGAAGATGGCTGTAAGGAGCAGCCACCTTAGAGGCAGGACATCAGAAAATGAAGTGGGAGAGGCTCCCCTTGGGGCTGCAGGGAGAGGAGAGGAGAGGAGAGGAGAGGAGAGGAGT
>VZTX01004041.1:915-121720 GCA_013400915.1 Pardalotus punctatus | reverse complement strand
GAGGAGAGGAGAGGAGAGGAGAGGAGAGGAGAGGAGAGGAGAGGAGAGGAACCCCTGAGTTACCCATAAGCAGGAGGGGGGGAGCATGAAGAAAGATGTCCTGGTGCTTTCCCTGTGCACCTCCCTCGCCCTTCTGCTCTCGGCTCCCTTGCCTTGGGCTCGTCCTTTTGCTCTGGCTGCTGGAGCATATGGCGCTTTGTTCCCAGTGCCAGGGAGGCTCTGTGAACAAACTGCGTGTGCCTCTTGCATTCCTTGACCTGAGTCCATCTCGGCTGGGTGGCCAGCCTGGAGCTGGGCACGGCCACAGGCACGGCTGCAGTGCGGCTGCAGGGCATGAGGAGAGTGCCCAGCCTGAAAACACCTCCGGAGAGAAGGGCAGCCATTCCTTCCTCGCCAAGGCTTCTCACAGCCTTGTCTCAAAGGTTTGATTCAAGATGTGACACCTGCACCCCTCACCTAAGCTGGCCCTGAGCCCAAGCAGCCAAGACCCCAGGAAGGGTAGGAGGGTGTGCCAGGGGTCAGACAGGCAGTGCTGGGCAGACTGACACAAATCGAGATCACAAATGTTTGCTGCTCCTCTGCTGAGAGGAACAGAGCTCCTGACCCAATGGCGTAGGGAATTGCTGGGTGGTTGTGGAGGAAACAAGGCTGCTCGCGGAGGGAGCCTGAGAGGGACAAGCAGTGGGTGTCTCCAGGGAACAGATTGCTCCTCCAGAAGGAAGGGATGTGGGCACCAAGCAAGAAAATCCTCCACAAGGGAAGAGGAGCTGCTCTCGTCCACCTACCAGCTCATCCAAGAAACAAGCAGGGTTGGAGGGAACAGTTCATACCTGCTCCATTTGCCAGCATCACAGGGAAGGAGTTTGCTCCACAATGAACACCTGGGCCTCTGAGCTGGAGCCAGATCTTTTCTGCTCATGAAACAGACACCTGTATGCAACTTGCAACAGCTGTCCTTAAAAATCAAGAACACTGCCTATACTGGCACAAGATGTGCTCTAAGTATCAGTCTTTTTTTGGGTTGTTTTAAGATTTGTTGTTTTACACTTTACCTATAATGAATTGGTTTTTAAATATTATTGCTTTATACACCATGATTCTATTTGCTAAAACATGCTGCCTATTAATTTGTTGTCATTTGCTCTCTTTCTGTCACTAACATGTTGCTGTAAAATACAAAAGAGCTTTAAAAATCAATCATCTTGTCTTTTGCAGAGATTAAGAGGAGCCACTGTTTAAAGGAGAAGGAAACCTAGATACCATATAGAGAGAAAACACATTGGCTCAAAATCCATGCAGTGTACCTCGAATTCCTTTCATTGTGTTCATGGTGTCATTTCACCTTGAGCATGGCTATTTATTAAAGAGCTTTTGGTGTTCCCATGGCCTCTGTGGTGCTCTTTATGTTGTTCCTTGGAATATCACATTCCACACCTTGACGTCCCTCAGCAGCATCCATGCTGTCCACAGTCCATCAGCTGTCTCACACCTGAGCTTTCCCCATCCCTCAGTCCATGATCTGAAGACATTCAGAATTCTCCTTCTGCTTAAATAACTGCACAAGACTTAGGTTATGGTTTCTTTTCCTCTGGAACCAGACCTGAGATGCATACAAGGAAAAGCAAGCCTCAGGGAAAATGAAGCTTTTTCAAACCTGTTTCCGAACTGTAACTTTTTGGAGTGGACTCTGCTGAAAGGATGTGAACTCTCTTGCTGCAGGGCTCTTATGGCTGACACAAATAATCCAGTGTCTACAGCTGGAACAACAGAGCAGGAGCACCCCAGGCACCAGGCTAGTTAGGGTTCTCCCCCACGCACCCACCAGTGGCTGCTCTCAGACACAAGGTACAGGGTCTGGCAGGTCCTTGCAGGTGGCCAGGCTGACCAGTGTCTCACCCAGCCCAGAAAACACCACACAATATGCAGACACCCCCGTGTCAGCCAGGAGCCTGCATCTGACACGTGGAGGGGATTGCTGCAGAACAGAAAAGCTGGAATTTGCTCTCCTGCCCCTACTTCTTCTGCAAACACTCGCAGACCAGCAATGACAATGGGTAACTTCTGCCAGCACTGGAGAAGAGGCTGAGGTCCCCAGCTCCGCCTGCATTTGCTTCAGGGCAGACATAGGAGAAATCTAATGGAAACAAATCATGGCACAGACAAGAAAGGAAAAGGAGGAAAATGCAAACAGTATTGAATGATTTGGTGTTCACAGTTCAAGTGCAGCCCAACCATACTTCTTGACAGAAGCTAAATAACAGAAAACCAAGGAGGAAGGGGACCTCACAGATGCTTCTTGGCCCCTCAACATTGACCTTTCCAAAAGAAGAAATTATCTAATTTCTCCCAAGGTTATTGCAAATTACCTACTGACCTTAAGAAAATGTCCAGGCATTCCAGGGCCACACCGAGAGAATCTGGTGTTGCTATTCATAACTACAAAGAAAAGAAAAAAAACAAAGAAAATACAGTGGGACAAACCAATTTTGAATGACTTGGCAAATGTGCAGGGTTAATTGTCACTTTATTGCTAAAGATGAAGATAATAAAACTGTATGGCTCCATTTTTCTTGCTGTGTGTCAAAACTCCTATCATTTGGAGATGTAATAATGCTTAGCGTGAAATAATATAGACATGCTCTCTGTGCTTTTATATGGTCTTTGTGTATTTTTCTGCTTTCTGACCTCTTATCTTTCCCAAGTCCTCCATCCTTCCTCTGTAAATGCTGGTGATCTTAATTTATCCTTTTGTGGTAGCTATGCTTAGTCACAAATGTATTTCTGTTCCATTTGCTTCAAGAGGACACTTCACAAAGCTTTGGAGTAATCAGGGAAGTCATCACAGGCCATGAGAAGTACCTGTCTACAAAACAGCCATAAACTTCCCTTTCAAATCAAGGCATTTTCTGAGAAATAGGAAAAGTTATAAAAGCTTATTTATAGCGATGTTTCTGATAAAAGCCAGATATTACATGCCTGCTCTGAAGGCAAACAGGATAAAGAACATCTCTTTATGGCCTAATATAAGAGCATACATAAACAAAGCATAATTCATAAAGCATGGTGTTCTTCCTATAAAGCATCCTAAAGACTTTCTTAAAAGGTTTAAGAAAGTTTCTGAGCATTGCTATTCCTTCCTCTGCAAACAGGCACTGCTTGCCCACCAGGTTGAGGTGGCACCATGATCTCAGTACAGCACAGCCATCCCATGAGTTCTTTATGCTGATTTGGTGCTGAATATTAATTTCATCTGAACTCATACCTGGTGCCAAACTACTGAAGCTGATGTCTGTATTTGCTCCCTTACACCTGTGCTGCAGGAGACTGGACCTTTATTTCCAAGTTGTTGTAAATGGAAATACCTTGGCTGACTTTGTCAACACTACATTCATCTCCTGACAGGATCTTTTCTGGCAAATCGTTTCCTGGTTTTGTAACCCCATATGGTTACATTACCCTCTTCCTTAGGCACCTATAAAGCCTGAGACATCTTTAGAAAACACATTTTGGGGCCTGGGCCTGGCAGCTTGACCCCACTGATGCATCTGCCAAAAGCACGCAGCCACCAGCCATAGGACAATGCCAGAGCTCTGGCTCTGGCTGCTGTGCAAGAGCTCTGCTTTCTTAGAGCTGAATTTTGATGCAGAGGTGCCAGTGGGACCTGTAGGGAGTCGCCTGAACTCACCTGAGATGTGTGAGTGAAGCAAAATTATCAGACACTTTTTCTCCCTTCTGCTTCCAGTATTTTGCCACAAAGCTTGTCGTTACTCTGCAATGGACTGACGTAGGCTCTGGGCTCCGCCAGCTGAGGACAGCCACTGGCAGGCCACATGGAGACAAGAGGAACAAGAAAAGGACAAAAAAACCCTCAAACCCCTGCTCTCCAGGGAGGATGAAGTGAGTGTGCATTATAAGCCTGAATGCCCAATAAAGGACAGCAGATGATGCAGCCTTTGCAGTCAACAGCACCACAGCAAGTCCGGGAAAGGCCAGAGTGGGCATGAAGAGAGCATGAAGAGAGCAAAGCACCACATTTCTCACCTGCTATAACTGCAGAAGCGTGTGAGACCTTTATATTTGTCCACCACCTTCCCCACAAAGTTTTTATTTAACCACCAAATAGCCAAGGTCAGCTTCAGGTAAAGATGGATGTGCTCATTTTCCTTTCTGTGGTACAATGCTCTGCCATGGGATGAAGGAGCTCCTTCTAGACCGAAGCTTTGCAAACAGACTTAGTAAGACACGGGATATTCCCAGTGCACTATGGAGAAATAGGAGCTTACAGATTGAAGAAGAATCCCCTGCAAACTCCTAGTGTTTTAAAGAAATATTTTTCAAGTGACACAGTTAGGCAAAAATGTCCTGTTTTGAATAACTACAAGAATGTTCTCTCTGTGGGGAGATGTGAAGAGCAATTATGTTCCCAACTTTGCAAACATGGATTACAGAACTGAAAATGTATTTTGCTTTAGAAAAGATTGCTTTGATTTTGGTCAAGTAATACTTGAGAATATGCCCTCCCAAATCTGCAAAACTATGATAAAAGTAATTTTAAAAGGTAAATGTGTTTCCAAGCCACACAAAAAGGCTAGCAAGTGTTCGGTAATTCCACTTAAGCCTAAAATGTTTGATGGCTCAGTGCTCTTGTCGTATTTTAATGGTATTTGCTCTAATCAGGCAGATTTTTGCTCAGCTCTGTTGGGACATTCTCATTTTTAATCCAAAATTTGCATCTACATCCAATAAAATATATGCTGCTTGACTGTATGTCAAAAAGTGACTCAGAGTTCCTCCAAAGACAGCCTCGTGAGAAGACTGTAGGTTCAGTGGAGATATCACAGAGCCTCTGTTCATCAGTTCTCAGGGCATTATCCCCTCCAGGACCTGACATTTGTGAAGAGAGGAGCTGTATTTCCTGATGTGGACTTCTTGCATCTGTGTTTTCTCTCTGGTTCCCTGGTGCAAAACCCTCTGAGTTTTAACAGCACTATCAAGGGAGGCTTTGTAGGCACTCATGCAGTTTAGATCCCCAACACATCCTTCTGAGAAGACTCAGGGGATGTATCTCAAATTAGGCACTACAGGGCAGTGTGACCTAAAATCACAAGCTATTGGCAGAAAATATGAGTCTTTGTCAAAATCAGTATCTACCAAAATACCCATTCGGATTGATATTATAGTTTGTTTCATGCTTTCTTAAAAACATCTGAAGGGGTGGGGAAGTATAACCATAGTTACTGAAATAAATGGCTGCTGTCCTCCAGGCTGTGACAGCAGCATTTATCTTTTCTACAGCCCATGTGTGAGGGAAAGGAAGAGAATTCTCCTGCTTGTAGCTATTTTCTGTCAAAAATGTTAGTGTAATTTTTGTACAGTGAATATTTATAACTGTTGTTAGTGTCAATACAATTTTTTGCAGTTAGTGCACTTATTTACATTTTAATGGCCAAGCCAATAAAGATTTATACACCTGTCATCTGAATTTTCCACAAAAGTGGTGATTGCTTGAAAAAAACCCAGTATCTCCTGCAGAATACTCCTTCTCCAAGCATCTTTTCGATGCCTTCATTGTTTTGGGAAACAATAAGCTAACCAGCTTTAAAAGTCATAGGTTAAACCCAGCAAAATCTTGCAGCAGTCTTCATGGCAAAACTTCTGCATATTACAAAAGCACTTGCTCAGGAACCATTTTCTTCTCTCTCTGTTTTTCAAACACTGTCTCTTGAATGGCACAGGCTGTTTGATCACTTTGATATGTCTCAGCTGCATAAACCACATTACTTTTGTATCTTGAGGAGATTCACTGTTTAGTGTTGACCTTGTTTTGATTTTAATGCAGTAAAAGGTATCGTTCAGACCCCTGCTTTGAGGGATGTGCGGGCACACCACTCAGGAGGGACAGCAGTGCTTCAGCATTCGCTCCCCTGCACAAATAACCTCCTTCAAATTGCAAACTACAGAAAAAACCCTGAAGGCATCCCCTCTGTGCCTGCCCACGGTGTTGGTGCAGCAGCTTGGGCTGCCGAGGCACATGTGTGCCCTCATTCTGGCCATGCTTTTCCTGGAGGCAGCCAGCCCACAAGCCTTTTTTTATTCCCACCCAGAGGAGGCTGGTGAGACCCACACCGCTGCCTTGCTGCCAGCGCTCTGCAGGATCAGCTCCCTCTCCCTCCCCAGACTAACGCGGGTATTTCCCTGCTGTCCGTCCCTTGCTGGATTTCCCCGTGGGCTGGTGGCTGTGGTGACAAGGAGGAGAACAGGCTCTCTCTGGAGCTGTGCTCTCTCTTTCTGGGGTGTGTTGTCACTCCAGGCAGAGTTGAGCCAGGTCTGTTCCAGCTGAAACCCAGAAGACATACAGAAGTACAAGGTTTCTGATCAGTTTAGGCTGAGGTTCAATGTCCAGAGTAGTTTTAGGATCGAGCACAGATTTGAGGCTGACATGAAGCCAAGGTTAGGGGCCAGACTCCAGCAGCACCTCAGCTTCATGACCCGCTCTTAGAATGCTGCGTTCATAGGTCACAGGTATCACTGTCTCCACAGTCACCTACACCAGAGCTGCAAAACAGGCACACCACAGGCACAGAGCTGGAGGAGCCCTGTCCCTCAAATGGCTTTGGTGCAGAGCTCTTGCCCTTACGTACAGCCTTGGCTCACCCGGACCGCGTGGCTGTAGCCAGAGCAGTGTCACACCCGTGCTACTTGCCCTTGCTGTGGTCTCCAGACCTTTGCAGCTTGCGCAGGAACACGCATTTTAATCGCGCACTGAAAGATATTTTCTCCCGTACGGGCAATTCCTTCTGCAGGTCCGACCATGCAGCGCCTCCATCCCCAAGCCCCGGAGCAGCCCAAGCAACGCATCCGAGCACCTTCCCGAGAAAAGGGGGCAGCCGGGGGCTGTCTTTCACTTCATCTTTCAAAACCTCGAGCCCCCCCTTCCCGAGATATTGCAGTAAATGTCCCCCCTGCGGCCGTCCCCGGCCGATGATGCTGGAGCCCCCCGCGCCCTGCCCGGGGCGGGGGTCCCCGGGCGGCAGCGGCAGCAGCAGGAGGCGCGGTGAGCCCGGCCGCGGCAGCCGGGCGCTGAGCTCCCCTCCCTCCGCCCCCCCGCTCCCTCTTCCCTCCCCCTGCCCTCCCTCCTCCTCCGCTCCTCCCGCGCCCAGCCTGCAGCCGGGATCTCAGTATTATGGCATCGAGGAGAATGGAGACCAAACCCGTGATAACGTGTCTGAAAACCCTGCTCATCATCTACTCCTTCGTGTTCTGGGTGAGTGCGGCGCGGCGCGGCNNNNCGGCCCGACACCCCCGGGCCCCCACCTGCCCGGGGTGGGGGGCTCGGGGGGCTCCGCAGCGCGGCTCCGCCGGGGTGGCACCGCCGGGCGTGCGGGGACGGGGCACATCCGCCGGAATATGGATCTGCATACACACACACACATATATGCGCTCATACATATATATAGACACATATACATGGATAAAAAATGATGGGTTTTGCCTCCTCTCGCGGCAAGCACATCTCCCCGAGCCCCCGCGGGGGAAAGTTGCAGGGGTCTCCCCGAGAGCCGCCATAGCCTCCCCTCTCCCCGCCGCCCCCCTGGCCGGCCGGACCGTGTCCGCACTGCCGGACAGTGTCTCCAGTGCCCGCCACATCCCCGTCCCTGTCGGGGCGCGGGGGATGCCGCCCCAGCCCCCTCCCAGCGCGTACCTGTGCCAGCGGGGCTGCCCTCCGCCCCGGCCGCGGTACCCGCCGCGCTGCCGCGTTTCGTAACCGGGCTCAGGCTCCCGCAAACCGTTTTCCTGACCCAGATGCATTAATTGAGTTGCCGCGATTGCTTGCCGGGCAGCCCAGCCGTGTTTTTCAGGCGACCCCGGGGGCTGGAGGTTTTCGCAGCGTCCCGGCCTGTTACTCAGCAGATCCCGGGCAGGAGCCGCGGATCGCGGCGGCGATCGGCAGGTTAAAGACCTTCTAATGGCACACGGTGACAACCCGCGATAATGGCCCCGCTGTGTGCAGTTAGAGACCTGCTCCGTACATCATCGGCACAGCGCACTCAGGCGCATTTGTCACTTCCTAGCCAGGGGAGCTGGTTGTGTTTTATCGGTTTTGTAGCTTTGTGCTGTGGAAAGTGACTGCGAAACACAGTGACTTAAATCTTCATCTTCCTGCTTAAAAATGCATTCTAAACAAAGAATTGCTTATTCATGGTAATAACGTTTGACATCTTTACAGTGAACATAAGGCTTCAACTGTTTCAACTTTAACTTCATAGGCCTTTTTTTTTTTTTAAAGCATAACCAAAATGCATTTTGCTAATCCATACTTATGGTAGTACCTTGGTCTTATTAACCCCCTCGTACCCCCCCATATTTAACATATCCCCCCTCCTTTTTGAATAATTTTGGTGGCAGCAGATGTGCCTGATGACTGAAATGGATAGGAAGCCAGAATCATCTGTCGGGTTTTTTTGTTGGCAAGTAGGTCCTTCACAGTAGTCTCAAGGAGGTAGGTGGCTAAGTTTATATACTTACCACAATCATCCTTTCCAGTCCTCAATGCTCAGCGGATCTGTAAGAAACCCCTCTTCATCCTGTGATGAGTGAGCAGCTGCAGGAACTCAGGCGAATTCATGGCATCTTTTAAAATTGTATCTTTTTATAAAAGTGATCACTGTATGTGCTGTAACCCTAATAAACAGAGGACTTAGATCAGCACGCCCGTTGAGCTAGCACATTTCACCAACGCTAATCTCATGTAAAAAGAGAGAATTGTACATTGAGCCAAGCAGCTGGCTAAGGGCATTTGTGCCGGAGGCTGTCACGATGCCAGGCCAGGTTGACAGCTGGGACCTCATAGGGTAAATAACACAGCTGAGCTCTGGTTTGGGCTCCAGCAACACGGCTGTGCTGGTGGGAGGCTCTGCTGCGAATTCTTATCCTCTGCACTGTGGGTCAGGCTCCCGTGTGTCCTGGTCTTCTCCAAGGGCATGGCTCACTCTTCCAGTTACTTAACATTTGATGGCTGCCAGAGTCTCTGATTCTCCTCTTCCTTGAGCCTGGAAAAGGAGGAGGAGATCAATGGTTGGAGACAGAGTCCTGCAGCCATGATCAAAGGAGAATGAGGAGTCATACTTGCTGTTGCATCTGGTTTCTCAAGGCACCAGCCTAGGGAAGCCTAGGCAGGTCTCAGTGGGAGAAGACAGTAAAGGGTTTGGTAAAGGTCCATAGTATCTGACAGCAGCTTCTGAGTGTTTATCAGTTCTTCTGTGCTAAAAGGAAGAACAAAAACTAATTGACATTTTTGTCCCCTTTCTGGGCTCTGAATCCATTTAGGATAAATTGGACCAGGATGCAGCTGTTGCCATGAAGAGAGCAGAAACATGGTGTGCTCTGGCAGTATGCTCATTTTTTTTCTACGGGCAAGTTTGAGAGCTGAGGGATGCATGGACTTGCCTCAAACCCCAACACACCCCCCCCCCCCCCCCCAATTATTTTCTGGGGTGATTTTTGTACTCTTAGAAGCTGCTGGCTCCAGAGTCAGTGTAACTCAACTTCAGTCCCTGTGAATTCTCAGAGCTGAAAATATGGGGAGGATTCTATTGGAGGAACTATTTAAAAAATTTATTTCTTGGACTGATCTAAATACCAGTAGGAAACCATGCCAGCACCACAAATGGCTGGTTTGCAAATTTTTATTCTGACGGCTTTCCCACATATTTTGGAGAGGTTGTAAGCTGATTTCTGAAGGAGAAAGTCCTGCGTTGCTTAGCTGCAGTTTGTATGGGGTTTTTTTCTAGCTGTGGGAATGGAGCTGCAATGTAACCCAGGGCAGAAATTTGTCCTATGACAGGGGCAGTGTGTGGTGGCAACCCTTTGCCTGGCGGGTCAGGTGGTTATGACTGTGATGTGAGAGAGAGGGGAGAAGATGTTTCTTTGCATCCATCATGAAGGACTTCTCTGTGTTTTACATTGTTTATAAAATAACAAAATCTGTGTATACAGATTGTTCACCTAACAAGTGATTTTTTCTCCCTATTAAATATGAATTGCATTTGTATCACTGGGAGAGGTGTATGTAGGTAAAGCCCTTTAGTGTTAGCATTAAATGAGGCTGCACTGACTTCACAGGAGCTATAGGACCGTCATGAGGAGACACCATTCATTCAAATTTCATACTGCGTAGCTTGTTCCTTTCCAAATAGGTTTTGTTTAATGGTATTTGTTGTTTTGATACCTTCCTCTCCTCCCCCTCACCATACTTCCCAACTTGTTTCCGTAAATGTATCAACATGGTAAAAAAATTCCATAAACAGAGATAACAAGCTTTTTATGTGCTCATATGTATTGTTATTCATAGAACACATTAGATGCCTAAGGTTACCGCTTTTGGTCCGTAAGGGATGTAGTAATAAAAATTCAACAGCCATTTTTTCCTAATCAGAATTCTGTACTGACTGCATCTGGTTTGGAACTAGTAGATTAAAAAAAGGTGATAAAAGCTCTGCTTGGCTGTTAGCTCTTTTTATTTTTTCCTTTTGGGTACCATAAATTGCTTGCATAGGAATCCGAGATATAGCCTGTCTTGTTTTTAAGAGAAGATGAATTTTGGATTAGAATTCTAAGTGAATTTTTTGTGGGAGAGAGAAACCTTGAAGCGCCCCTCAGTAGCTTGTATTTATCTAGTACTTAAGTAACCTTTTGTCTTAAAAGGTGTATAATTAATATTCCATTTTAGGCTTCTAAATATATTTTGTTAGCAAATTAACTGCCTGCCTCAATGTGTTTTGGGAGGGAGCTTTAAGGGTACATGCACTTGTCCTTAAAGTTATAGGGCTGAGGAAGATGGGTTTTATCTTCCGTGCAATGTTTGTTGTTGCCCCAAATAAGTAGTGTAGCAAAGTGATTACTTTCTGATTCTAGGCACTATGAGACACTTAGCCCTCCAAGGAGTGCTTTGTGTATGCTGTCCCGCTGGTATTGGGTTTTTTTGCTGTCAATTAATGTAATAAAAGCATCTAAGTAGAGTTTCAATTTATATATTGTTCCAAGATGGGTCACTGATCTGAACAGCATCTTCCAAAGTCAGTGTTTTGGGGGCTACATTAGGTTCTCAGAACTTGGCTTGTCTTTTGCTGTGCAACAAAATCAGAACTAAGGTAGCTACTTGCAGCAGTGGTGGTTTGGTTTTCCAAGTTTTTATTGCTTTGGAAACAGACCTGTGCATCCTGGTGTGACCCCCTGGAATTTAGCAGGCAGCAGGAAAGCCGTGGGCTGGAGTATGGTGGGACAGGTAAGTGTTGCTAAGTGAGGCCACAGCTGGTGCTGAATCTAAACCAGGTTGAAGTTGCATGTTTTCCTATAGTTTATCTTCTTTTGGCCAGTTCCTCTGGTGGCTGTGGGAATGTGGTGTCACTGGTTTGGAGGTCAGGGCATCTGGAGATGGCCCCATGAAGGGTGACAGGCTCAGGGCCCCTCTAGCAGGGGGTGTGGGAAGTGTTGGTCCCTGCTTTGAAGTCCTCCCCATTTCCATCTTCTCAGAATTCCCCAAAAAGGACGTCTCTGGTGGGTGCTGGGAGTGGCTCTGGTGTTGGGAGAGGCAGCTCCAGGTCCTCCCACTGTGGCAGGAGGGTGGAAGGGACATTCACTCGCCATTCTGGGGGCTCACAAAGCTGTTTTCCAGGAAATGACCGAGACAAAGAGCAAGTGTGGCAGCCTGCTTGGGAACACAGATTTATGGCTCAACTCCTGACCCATCCTCAAATGCAGCCGTCTGAGCTGTACATTATAATGTGGGATTCAATTTGTGTGTCCCTTTGAGTTACTAGTGGCATTAGTCATCTTCCCTATAAGTGTCCAGCAGGGTTGCTGAAATTACTGGTTTTGTCCCCAAAACTTCTTTCCAGTGCTTCTGCATTGGTTCCTGCATGTTTCTGGTCTTTTTAATACCTCTTAGCATGCCCATATTTTTTTTCTTTTAATTCTTTTAAAATATATGTTAGCAGATGGTTTTAAAGGAAATATTTTGGAAAACTTTTAGCTTTCCCATGTGGCTTAGATTGCTCAATCTTTTGGTGGTTCCATTTGATTGCAAAGTCAACTATTGCTATACTTTTAGAAAGAAGTGTTATTACTCATATGGAGTTCCCCGAAATCCCAAAAAAACTATGCTCTCAAAAATGCACAGTATCCCCCCATCGTGACAGATTTGAGGTGCTCCGTTGTTTAGGCACAAACCTTGTGCAGTTGCCTCATTAAGCCAGTTGTTTCCTGTTCTGTTTTGGTAATGATATACATGAAAGATTAAAGATAATGGTGTTTACTAGTGAGCATAGCCCAAGGTGAATTCTGTTGGCTAAATAAATAACCAGATTTTTAAAACAACAGCAAAAAAAAGGCTAGATGGTGTTTGAAACCATAACTGCAGAGTCAGTTTTCTAAGTTCCTTCTTGGGATATGTATCCAGCTTGGCTTAGTTTAGTGGGGTTTTTGGTGGGATTTTTCCATGTTCTGAAAATTGTGTGTTTATGGTACAAATTAGCATTGTACACCTCATTTAATGGAATAATTGCCTTTGCTGCTGGCTAAATGCTCCTTCTTTTCTGTTTGTGGTTGCACTTGCATCTCAGCAAGTGCAACCCCTTGACCTTGGAGTTTGTATCAGGACAGTTCTGCAGTTTGAGAATTTTCACATTGAGGGGTCAGTTTGGTCTGGTGAAGGGGGATAATGGGTGACTTGGAGTTTTGTCAGTTCTGTTTGGGAAGACACAGGATGAATTCATAAACAAGCAGTGGCAGGAGCCGTTGTTTTTCACAGGGAATGGGATGAGGGTGTGGGTGAGTACCGCTGTATGTGTAGTAAACATTTGGTTGTTTAGCATTCACTTGTGCTCTGAGCAACCTGTTGTGTGGCCTAAACAGGGTAAATATAAATTCTAGGGAAAGGTGCTGGGGAGGCCTTGTTAGCACTTTTCCTTCAAAACAACAGTAGAGTCCTTGGATGCTGGTTCATTCCAGCCTTGCTTGTCAAGGAAACGGAGGCAATTATCGTAGGTAAACCAAGGGAATTTAAAATGGATCCAATAATCTGATTTTATCTCTGATTCTGTGACTATTTATCAATTCCCTCTGCTGTCAGGGAGGGAAATTAGGTTACCTGGTACCGTTAGTTGTCTCCATCTCTGGATTTTTATCATCATTTCTTCTGTTGTTGCAACTGTCCTACAAATTTACGTGCCAGTGAGTTAATAGATGAATATCTAGAAAGGCTCTTTGTGCATGTGAGCTTGCAGAAACATCTCCTTCAATCTTTCACGTGCTGTTTAAGCCCAGTGATGCTTGTTACAGAGATGCTGGCTTTTCTGTAGTGCTGAGTCCCTTCTGCAGCCACCAAATTTGTGCTTTTCAGCCCTGTTGATCTCAGTGCCTTGCAAACCTCAGCGAGTGAATCTTCAGAATAACATGCAAGACTCCAGAAGTGACTGTGGGGAGCAGATGACAGATACTGTATGGCCATTTTTATTTGCATGATGTTACTTCTTTAGGCTCATTTCTATTAATTAGCATTTAATCATCTCTCAGAGAAGAGATCCTTCACATGGGCATAGCAGGCTTCTTTCCATCTTAGCTCTCTCTCACAGTGGTGGGCAGATGGCTGATCTGTCTCTGTAACAGTTCTGGGTTAGGAGAGGGAAGCATTTGAATTTCCCTTGCACTGAAGGGACTCTGAGCATGGCACACTTGTGTCTTACTGGATTATCGTTACTTCATAGCTGAGCTGGTTCTTTGAGCTCTGGGAGGAGGACACAGGATTTTTAGGAGCTGTAATAAAAGAGTGGAAGTTAGTGCTGTTAATACTAATTTTGCTGAAATTTCCACATAGTGTTTTGCAAGATGTTTTCCAGATGTGCTTTTTTCATCTCTCTGTTTCTGGGGGTAGTGCTAAAATCTTTTAAAGAAGCAAGCAACACCCCTTCCCTCTCTGTTTCTTGCTTTTCCCATCTCCCTCAATTGTTGTGCTGAGTTCACTTGGTGGCTGGTCACTGTGTGACATTGGCAGTGACCCTCTCCCAAAAGCCAGGCAGGATTTACCACATCCGCCTGCAGCCTGGGCTGAGCAGAAGGTTGGAATCATGTCTTGCCATCATTTATTTCAGGGAGGTATTTGCTGAGAGCTTTGAGGAAAGGTTGGGTTTGGTTTGGGCTGAATGTGGATTTGGATGGATCAAATTGAAATATTCTTTTTTTTATTTCTATATTCAAAAAGGGCCTTTTTAAGAGTTTAATTGCTAGGAGAATGTGATGGGGTGAATAATGATGTAATGGACTTAATCTGCAGAAGTCTCTGGATCTTGAGAGCAGACCTAAGGAAAAGGTTGGCATGCTTATAAGATGCTGCAGAGAAGAAGGAGAGGAGAGGAGAGAAGAGAGTGCAACCCTGTAAATATCATGGGAAGAGGAATGCTTTCATTTCCCTAAAACTGGGAAGAGAAGGAAGCCCCTGCTCTCTGACCCATATAACCACTCAGTGCCTTAATGCCTTTGAGCAGAAATGATCAGCTCAGACCTGCTGCTGCCACAGGATTGAAGCTATCAGTGCAGCTGACAAGTTCTTCAGGATCTTGTTCCTGACCGGATTACAGGCACTGCTTCAGAGGATGCAGTGGACAGGAACAGCAAATTGCACTGAATGCCACCAGCAAAGCATGTTTGCAACTCACCCTTAGCACTCAAGAAATTCCTGCTGCAAGGACCTGAGTACACCTCCTGCAACTGAAGATTCAGCTAGGCTGTGCTGATTTAGTCATTTGATAAGTTTTAAAAACATTAGTCGTTTGGATGGAGTTTCTTATGGGTTTGCCTCCATCTGGAAGCAACTTTGAAGTTTGGAAAATTCCTTTCAGTGTTTTTTGGCAACAGAATATGAAAAATTGCTCATTTTGTATGTTTCTGAAAGTAAATGGGAGCTATATGAAAACCTGACATTTTTGATGGAGGTAGTCTTCCCAGTGATAAAAACTTAGTCAGTGATTTGGGAAAGTCTAAAAATACAAAGTTTTCAAAGAAACAAGAATTTCCTGAATATTCCAGGTAGCATTGAAATTTTTTTATCCGGACTTGTAACTGAGGCTAATTTAGGGCATCACAGGTTGTATCATGGCATGGGTTGCATCAGTCCAGTTGGGAAGTACCAAGGCTTCAAAGCTGTGCCTCAGGCTTGGAGCCCAACCAGAGGTGAAAGTCTGTGGCAGAGATTGGGAACTGGCATCTGTAGGCCCGTGTACTCTGCAAGGACATTCACTGGATTGGGATTTTTGTCCATGCTGGAAGATAATGCAAAAGTGCATGGCAATGTGCAGCTCGCTTGGGCTGTTTGGGTGCTCCGATCTGACCTCACAAAAAAAAGTGAAGGACATTGTATACAGATTATGGAAACATGTGCAAGTCAATTCCAAAAACTATTTGAGATGGAGGATTGCTGCAGATTTCCTACAATGAAGGTGAAGGGGGAAGATCCAATGATTTTTGTTGTGTTCCCGAATAGTCTCCTGCCCAAAGCATTTTTGTTACAACTTGCTGCAGCCACCACTGCATCAAAAGACAATCAGAACACCAGAAATGTGTCACATAAGTTGTGCCTTCCATTCTCGCAAGAATAGGTTAAGATAAAAGAGAGGACACTTTCCAGGTATGCATTAGCAGAGGAATAGATAGAAACTCAATCCTCCTGTTTCTCTTCAAAAGTACTTAACATCTAACTGGCTCTAATTAGGCTTGGAATGGGAACATAATCAGGTGCATGTCACTTCTGTTTCCCTTTGAAAACAAAAAAAAAAAAGGAAACAAATACAGATAGGTTACCCCCAGTACCTTGATGCTCTCCCTGATGGCTGCATCTTATGGCTGTGTTCATTTTCACTGGTGCAGCTGCCCTGTGGATGTAGCATTTATTGCTCTGTGGTGTGCACTGATGGCAGACAGAGCATGATTCAATTTACCTGCAAAATAATGCCTTATAGGAAACCAGCAGCTGATATTACTGCATGTTTAGGGATTTTTTTTAAAACTTATTCTGTGTTTACAGGTCACTGATGCTATGCTAGAGCTGCTTTTTTGCACAGCTGAATCTTTGAGTCATTTGAAGCCAATCCAGTATGCAGTTGCTTAGTGAATGTAGCAATCAGCTTTAGTGTTACCTGGAACCGAGTTCCTCTTTCCAGTATACTTCAGGAAACTGCTGAGTTAAATCATATGGGTCAGGTAACGTAGAGGCTTAAATTGATCTCTCTTGTCCCAGAACAACTTAGAGGCCATCTGTGCATCACCTACAGTCTTCAGGCTTTTGGGTTTCTTCTTAAGCAAGTGTGATCTAAAAACTCCTGAAGAAAGAGCCAAGACCTCAAGGTGTCAGGGAGCTGTCAGGAGTGTTTCCCTGTTATTTCCTGGAACATACAAGTCAAGCCTCAGTGTATTCCTTGCTTCCCATTCTCACAAAACAGGAGCTGGTACAAAGGGATTGAATCAGGATTTTCCAACGGAAGGTCACACCATTCAAAAAGAAAAAAAATGTAGTTCATGGAGACAACCTTAGAGGTTTATTTCTGTCATGGCAGGTAGGACTGGGGACACATACAGCCCTTCTAGGAGGCAGCGTGACCTTGCTGCATTTACTGAGTATGTGCAGGATGTCTGTTCAGGTTTCAGAGCACTTGTGCAAAACTCTCACTGGCAGGAAGGGACAGCTGTAGTTTTTGTCCATGGCCTTGTAGATAAATACTTCCTTATGGAAAAAATACTCCTTTTTTAATCTTTCTCCGTTGGTCTCCCTACTTCAAAGTGATGCTTTCACTGATCATTCTCCCAGCATGGTAAGGGCAGCTCAGTGTCCTCTGTTCCTGCTCAGCACTGACTTCACCCACCCTCAGCTGTGTTTACTGGCATTCTCACCAGAGAGACGTGCAAGACAGGAGCATTGGTCCTTATCCCATCCAAGATGATCCCTGCCACAGCCAGGGGACAGCCAGCAGCCTCCTGGCCACAGCGAGAGCATCGCCAGGCAGGTGTGGGGTGGGCTGTCTCTGTGCTCACCAGCTGGTGAAATTACAAACTGCAGGAGATGTGCTGGACCAGCCAGTGTGGTAATAAACTGTATTTCATCCAGCGCTTGTGCAATTTTCAACTGAAACCAGCAACAAAAATAAAACCTCCCACTCCCAGGACTTCTGTGTTTTGTAAGCAACAGCTAGTTGCTTTCCGACAAGATGGTTGTACTCAAAATAGGTATGTCTGTGGTAGAGAGAATTTTCAGCTCATGGAATTGTTCAGAATGATGCGGAAAAGTTGCCTCAGTTTCTGTGAGCTGGCATGATATGCATGTAATACTCTTTAACACGAAACAAACCCGGTCCCTGTTGTACAGAAACCTGAGCATGCTGCACCATAGCTATTTTTTAACAGAAGTATCAGATTTAATGTATTCCCTTCCCCCCTGCTCACTGACCTCAGATTGCTGGGGGACCAGACAGGATTAATCCCTGTGCTGTGAAGAATATCCAGTATTAAAGCAAGGAGCTGGGCTGTTTCCTAGAGCAATGCAATCCCCAAATGATCAAGAATATAACTGAACCACAACTACTTAGTTGATTTCTTCTCTTAATTTCGTTAAGTGCTTGGCTTTCCAGTGTCATGCCAGGTGTTAGACCAAAATGAATTCCTATTTTTTCTAGCCCTATTGCATATGAAAAATATTTAAGATTGCAGACCCCTAAATCTGAAGGATATAGAGAAAAACTTCATGCTAAGTCTTTGCTCTTATGTAATCAATCAAGTTATTAATGATATAAGAGCCACCTCATGAGTGAGGAACAGACAATTATCCAGTTTCTCTTCTAGTACCATTCACCAGCTGATCAGTTGTGCCTCAAGCCCAAGTCTGTGTGGCAGTAAAATTTCTTTTTTGAAAACATATTTGCTCTACATCATATGTTAGTGCAGTACTGGTAAGCAAAAGAATATGAAATAAAAAGACATTTCAAGAAGAATTACATCAGCCCTGGTTGATGGGCACGCGTAGGTGGACAGAGCTTGGTCCATATGAAAGGTGTAAAATATCTTGCAACATCATCTTGCTCTGCTCAAATTCAGTGGGAAACAAATATGACCAAACTGTCTTAACACAGTCAGGCAATGGTTTTTGAAACTCACCTGTGCTTAATATTCATGTTCAGTGAAACAGACAGTTATTCCAGCTTGGATTTCACACAATTTCTATAGATGTGGGATTGGGAGGGTTTATCATTCATTTGTGTGCTGAATATCTCAGCAGGATACACTTTTCTCCCCTTCTTCTTTCAAGCTAAATTCGGCCTCTGGTCTCTAGACTTGCTTTGGTTACCCCATGATTTTGCAGCACAACATCATTTTAGAAGAACATGTGTGATCCTCTGGTGTGGCTGTTCCCCTGAAGCTTAGGTGGACCCTAAAAGAGGTAGAATTGCATTTAAAATTTGGCAGCTTCTATAAAAGCAAAGCCTAAACTAAAAGAATACAAGAGCAAAAGACTTATCCATGTGTTGATGAGATGATGTAGTGTGAGACCACACATGAGTCAGCTGGTGGATGAATAAATGCTGAGTATTATGGCTGGCATCAGAGGCCATGGCAGAGTGCATGTTGTTTGGATTAAATTCAGGAAAAATGGACCCTGGCTGCACCCTGTATGTTGATAAGATGGGGGTTTTTTACAACGTTGACAGCTGTATATTATATTTTCTCTGTTCTTTAGAAGCATCGTGCAATTACTTATGGCTAAACTAAATCTTCGGATTTATTTACCAGTGGTAGACCTTAAAACATAATAGTTGGCATGTCCATTTGTTAGCCAGAGCCACTGATGCAAGTCAGGCAGTATGTCTAAGATGTGGCACAGCTGTGCGTCCATTATTTTAAGTCCCTAACTGTAATAATTATTATGTTGTAGCATTCACTTTGACATCTTGTTTCAATTGCAGGAGTAGCAAGCTGAAATAAAAATTAGGGTTACCTGATGTTGCCTGTAGAGTAAGGGAATGCTTCTGAGAAGTCTAATGAATACTGCTTGTGGAGACAGATTATGATGGAGCAGCTGGCTGTATCTGAACTGTGAAATTGATACACTGTGATGCCTCTGAATTCTGAAGTTGCATAGACATTGCACTGGAAAAAGCATTTTAGCCTGCCCAGTGTGTTGGGAGAGGGAGCAGAGCTGCTGCTGCATGAGAGCAAGTCCCAGGGTAAGTGGGCTTCCACAGCTGGGAATGATCCATGCAACTTTCCTGATTTCGTAGATCAGGTAAGGCCTTTTGTGGGGGGGAAAAAAAATCTTGTCATGCAGAGCATAGGGGGGATAGTTTTCCTTCAAGGGACAGAGGTGCACATTTCTGTAGCTGGATATCCACCTTTATTTTGGAAGAGCATTTGGCTGGGGCACAAGCATGTTGACACACCTCCCCAAGGAGAGGAGACTCTGTGTGCCTGCTCAGGAATGTCCTCATCCTCTTTGTGCTCAGTGCCAGCGATCTGTTATCTCCGTGGAACGTTCCAGGGGTGGCAAGCAGGATCAGGTTTAAGTGGTGACCTCCAGAACAAGGTGGTTTGCTGACTTTTACCCTGATGTGGACATGAAAGTACAGGGGAAAATTTTGCTGGAAAAAAAAAGCTCTGATTAAAGACCAGTATGCAGAATTTTGTCATTTGTGGATTCTGCCAGATTTTGGGAGTGGGATTGTCAAGTGCTTCTAGGAGCTGGACTGACTTTTTAGCTCAAGAAGGGTTTCTCTCTAGTTTACTCATGCAGTGGATATTGTGACAGCTGCAAAGAGTTTTTGGCAGTTTTGTTGATAAATTTCAATCATTGAACTACAAAGAAGAGTCTGTGTGGGGATGCAGCTTTCAGGACTCTGCTTTAGCACAGGAAAAGGATGCTGGCACCTGCCAGGGCTGAGGTTGTGCTGGAAAGGACAGTGGGGGGTTTTCCCAAGCTGCCATTTAAGGCTAGAATAGGTTGCAAGGAAAAGGATTCCAGATAACTTACTGCTTGGAGGAAACTTTTAATTTGGGGATTTCTTCAAGTAGAAGGGAGTTTGTTCATGCTGAGAGCCTATTCAGTAGCCTGTGCTTTCTCCCACACCCGTGAGACCCTTCTGGAAGAAGTTAATGCTGGCTGCTCTTTGTTTTGTGTCAGAGTTAAATTAAGGCTTTCCACTAGCCTGGATTAAGGTGTATTTTGGGGTTTGGTGGGTGTAGGCGGTGACAGCTCATGGAAAGATGTGATCATTCATCCTAGTGTGCATCTCGAATCTGAGTGGGTGAGTGACAGGCTGGCTTTCTTCTGGTGGCCCTGTGCAGTTCTATCCCAAAATCCCTTGTAATGGCTATTGCCCAGCTGGTCAGGCTGAGAGCAGAGCAGAATGGCTTAGAGCAGTCCCTGTTTTGTTCTTATCCTCTCCTATGGCTTGGTGAACAAGAGGGCAAAGGGCTCAGCAGGGACTCAGCAGAAGGTAATTAATTTCTCTGACATTCCCAGACCATGCTGCTTTTAGGCAGAGAGAATTCTCAGGTTAGCCACAGCATGATTTCTGTTTCCCACTTCTCCTTCCCCCTGAGTGGGTATCATGTAGAGACAGAGATTGCTCTGTGGCTTAGTTCATGCTTTGTTTTCTTTTATCACCTTATGTGGTGCAGCTTAAATTACACTTTTCAAATGGTAAATTGCTTAGGAAAGACTCCTTAATGCCATTTTTCCTGGCAGTTTATTTCATACTTTTCATGCAAGTCGTACCAATCAAGTGTCTAGTGGGGCTGCCTGCTAAGCAGGAACAGATGGCCCATGCTAGCAAGGACAGGAAGGATCACGGGGGTAGGAGCCAGTGTTATCTACATATGTGTTTTGGATTGCATCATGAATGCTTCCCAGGAGGAAGCACAGCTGGCACTGGAATTGTGGAGATGTGATTTTTGGTATTCTTTATTCCAAGTCTTGGCATACATGAAAATCCAAGTTCATGTTGGGCTAGATCAATAATATTGAATTATACCTCTTCTTGGATAAAATCACTGTGCTTGCTAGTTTTCTCCCTTTTTTTGGTTTTTTTTTTTTTTTTGGCTTATCCTGTAATCAAAAGCACTGTGTGAGAAAATACACAGAAGGGAGCAGCCAGGTTTGTGATGTAATCTTGCTTCCATGTTTGCTCTACCACAGGATGGCCTGAAAATGGAGTTACTGATGCCAAACTGAAGGAAGAAAACCAGAATTAATCATAGATGGTTTGACCAGTATTTCCCCCTCTAGCTTTGCTCCTGCACTGAAATGCTTGGGTACTATGCTAGGCAAAAGACCAAAGAGGAGAGGGGGATGTGTCAGAAAGTGGCTGCCTTGCAGAGCTCATGTTCTGGGAAGGTTTATTCCTAATGCTGGGCTGGCAGCATCCCCAATGCTTCGACCTTGTTTTCATATGTAGCAGTGGGAACATCTCCAAGGGGGGAGGGAAAAGGCATGAATGAAGAAAGCTCTGATCTTACAGTCTGTGGAGGCCAAACTTTGATTCTCCTAAGGTGGCCAAGGCTTAGCCACAGCTACCATTGCTTTGTGTGCTGTATTATATTGGATGTTTGTCAAAGTGCCAGCAGGAAAAGGCCAAGAGATCCTAGAAATGGCCGTGCTGGCACATCAGGCCTTTCAGAGGACTCTTCCAGTATATATTGGTACCTGTCTCTTTGACACTGAGACACAACATGAATAAAAATGTGAGAAACTTCTTTCTGAAAAATTCACTATCAGACACTTATGGGAAATTCATTACTTTGTGGAATATTTTTGCTTTTTGTTGTTCTTACTGTCCTAGAAGCTTTCAGTTTAGAAGATAACATTTCATTTTTCTGACATTTAAATCCTTTTCCTTCCTCTGCATGGACAGAGGCTAAGAAGTCCTTGCTTTGTATAAAGGAACTAGAGCTTGTGTCAGTCCTGGGATGATACAATCACAGAATCACAGAATGGTTTCGGTTGGAAGGAACCTGAAAGATCCTCTAGTTCCAACCCCCTGCCATGGGCAGGGATGCCACCCACTAGACCAGGTTGCTCAGTGCCCCATCCAACCTGGTCTTGAACACTTCCAGGGCTGGGGCAGCCGCAGCTTCTCTGGGCAAATTCTTTCAGTGCCTCATCACCCTCTGACTTCTGTTCTCACCAACAGGATAGTAACCTGTAGTAGATAAAACACATTACAACTGCCCAGAGAATGATGTGGAAGATCTTCGGAAGATGACCTAAGGCAATCCTGTCAGCATATGCCCTTACCCTTGGGGAGCTGAGCAAGGGGAAGACCTTTCTTCTCAGCCTGGCCTGGAAGGATCACAACTTGCCTTATGAATTTTGCACTTTCCTAGTGCTACATCACTGCCATGACTGTAGTTCCTGCTGTGTTGATGTCTGTCTTTTGAGCATAAGCAGAAAATGTTGGCAATGTGTTAGGAAAAGATCCATAAGGAACGCCTCTGAAATGCCCCAGGAAAGAAGAGGAAACCAAGTGAGGCGGTGAAAATTTCTCCTCTCCCCCTGGCCCATGTACACAGACTTGCTTGAGTCTAGGGTAAAGCCAGATTCTGTATTCACTTGAAAACTTTTTCACCAACAACCTTGTATGTGGAGACAGGACTATAAACACATTGCTGGTCTTTCAAGGGAAGGAAAGATAAGTTTATCCCCACTTTCTCTGTGACATATGGAATACATGGCTATGTAGAATGGTTCAATGCACTTACCCTTGCTGGAGGTGGCAGCTGGGTCGTCTCTGGTTCTCCTTCTCTGTTAGCTGTGTAGTGGAGTGCCATGGCATTCCTTCTGGAGAACAACAAGGGAGGGAGCACCTGCTTTTGTACCTAAGCTGCTGAAGGGATCAAAGTGTTTAATGATAACTCTCCCTTGCACTTCCCTCCTTAAGCCCTGCTCTTGAGAAATAGCTCATTAATTTGTTAGTGGCTTGATGAGAAAGGAGGGGGTGGAAAGCCACTAACAAAGGAATTTGGTCCAGGTCAGGTCTCTCTATAGCAGGAGGAACCTGTTCTTTCCCTCCTTGTTCCAGGGAGATCAGGAGCTGGATGGTGAGGAAATTGCTTCCTCTATTATTCCATAGACTAATTTGGCTGCTGCTCATACACAGGCTGCTATATATAAAATCTCTTCTTGATGGACATTACAAGTTACCTAAGAAATTATGTAAGGGCTGTAGAGCTTACACAGATTCCAAAGTTAACTTCCACCTTCCTGCCAAACCTTCACACCAGAGTTTAAATGCAGTACCTCCCTTTCCTTTCCAAAGATCTGTGTGTATATCACAAGTCGACAGGCAAAAAGAACTTTAGAATAATACCTGGACCTCATAAATCAGTCTTGCAGACAGATAGAAATTGACGGGTTCCTTTTGTATGGGTTTGGCAAGCACTGCTAGAGGAAAAGGCAGTTCATTACCTCTTTAGGAAGGAGAATGTCCTTGTCATAACACTATCCATTGCTGGCCTTGTCTCTGGCTCACTATTACAATGAACCATGAATTTTGTACCTGACTTTGAAACTGGCAAGAAAACCACAGAATGACTGTAAAATGTGTTTGCACTTGGTTCCTGTTGTAGGAAGATGTGGATTTTCAGATTACACATTTCAAATTGGTCAGAGAAGGTGAAGATGCCTGTAGAGACAGAAGATTTTACAATGCTTTCTATTACAGCAAACAGTATGTGAAAGATGATTCATATAGAAAAATTGGAAGAATTTAGGAAACTTAATCTGATGATGTAGGTATTTGAAGGAAGAAAAACTCTAGCACTGTCTGCTTTGAAGCCCTCTTTATGAAGGGACGTAGTTGCTCACAAATACCATACTACTGAAGTTTTATGTCTTTTCTCCTGACACGCCTGCCAGTGTTTCTGCAGCACAGCTGGGTTGCACCTTTGAGGCTCCCAGCTTTAGAAGTAGAAAACAAATGATGAACAGTTTGTTTTGAAACACTTAATGATAAAAATGGTATTTATATATATATATATATATATCTAACCTAAATGTTAACAGCAATAATATTGAACATCCTGGATGTAATCTCAAAATTCACTCTGCTTCTGATGTTTCTAGCAGAAAAACAGTTATCCCATTTTTAATACTTCTCTTTGGATAACCAGCAGGTTTCCTCTGATTTTATGACCTACTCCACAGAGAATGCCTCATCCTAAACACTGTGCACTTTTTAATTTTCCCTTTGCATTTTTTTAAAAACTGATGAAATCATCTCTCTCTCTTAGTTTAAAAGTTTACCATATGTTTTTGGGTTGGTTTAGAAAAAACCTGCCTTCCCCTTTGTGGGCTGTCTCTATTTGAAACTCTACCCAGCTTGTCAGAAGTCCAGATGTTGGGAATTTAGGCTGTGGTACAGTCTGGGGATCCAAGCCCTCACTGCAGGCTGTTTTCCCAGTGCTTTTGTCCTTGTTCAGCGTTTTAGGAGAGTTGTGTTTTGGGAAGGTTCTGCCTCTTGGGAACTGCTAAAACTGCGGTGGCAGGGGATCCAGCCATGGGGCATGGAGGGTTTATACCAGTGCTGAGTAGCACAGCCACGCTAAATCCATGCTGTGCCAGCTGTGTCTGGGATTTGTAATGCTCTCCCAGTGAGGCTGCAGTTTACTGTGCATGCTCACCGTGGCCCACTGCCCTGCCCTTATCAGCACCTGTACCCTGGGCAGCGCTGCACGCCCTGCACAACCTCTTGCTCTGCCCTTCAGATGGGTTGGTTTGATTTTTTCCCTACATTCAGCAGTGTGTAGGGGAAAGGGAAAAAAAAAAAAAAAAAAGAGAAAAAGGCTGCATTGCATTAAGAAAAGGGAGGGGAATGAGTGAGGAGAGGTGAAAAACAGCAAATGAAAGTGTGAAGTGAGGTGCAAAAGCATAAACTCTGGTGCAGTGGATGCTGATGCAGGAGGGAATGGCGTCAGATGAGGCACCAGCAGACACAGAGACATCAGGAGTGCAAACTGGGCTGTGAGCCCTCAAAAGCTTTTTAGTCATCCCATTCACAGCTACCCCCCCAGACAGCACGGTGTCCCTGTGAATGGATGAACTGTCACTCGCTGTGTGATTATTGGCAGCACCACCCAGGTATTCCCCAGAGCTCGTGGTGTGGCAGGCTGCCTGTGGTGTAGCTTGCACTGGGGTGTTCGTGGTGTCCAAGTGTCTCCCCCATGCCCAGGCAAGGCCAAGCTCATTTTGAAAACAAACCAGCCGAGCCCAGGGCTGCCTCGTGTGCTCCTGTGTCATCCTTCAGCAGCAGGCAGTGAATGCTGCTGCTCTCGGGGTGCCACATGGCTCTGGTGTGGCAGCAGCCCTTCGTTCACCCCCAGTGCAGGGTGGGAGCAAGGCCACGTCAGGGATCCCTGCCCCTCACCCCCTAATGACATTTTCACAATGTCTCTAAGGCCATGGTAACGTGTAATGCCTTTGGGGTGGGAATTCCTCCTGTCTTTCCTTCAGGCTTTTCTTCCTTCAGGCAGCTTCACCAGCCAGGAGTGAGTGTGGGTGTTGGTGCTGTCAGCTGCCTGTTTCTAGCTGTGGGAAATGTGGACACCAACAAGTGACTAAATTTGGTTGTGCAGGCAAAGATGTCAAAGCAGAAAGGGTGGGCTAACAGAAAGAGAGAAGGGAGATGTATGGAGAAGGAAGGCAGAAGTTAATGGATAAGAGAAGGGCAAAGGGAAACAGGTAATTGAGGTAACCAACCAGTCAGTTGTTGGCCAGTAAAATAAGTGGCTAAGTAGAATAAATCAGGAAGGTGAAAGAGGAGATAAGGTTGGCAGGGAATTCTGTTTTATGGCCGTGTGCATTTGCTTTCTGGGACATTTCATTTCTATATAATTGGATTTCTTGCTTCCCTGTGGGCCTTATTCATGCCCCTCTCTGCTCCCCCTTTTCCTTCCTGTGCCTTAGAGCGTGGAGCTGCTTCCCCACTGAGCCCACTCTTTGGTGGGGGGAGGCAAAGGGGGAAATGGTGTGGGAGCAGGCTGGTTTGTGGGATCAGTGCATCTCGGAGGGGATTGTGTTGGGATAGAAGAACCCCTCAGAATGGATAGGGGAAGACATCCTTGTGCTGCTTTTCAACTTGCCATCATGGCATAAAACCCCTTTGTCGGCACGTTGGTGTCTGCAGTAGAACCAGAGGGGCTGGTGGGAGGGTTGGTAGCCTGGCACTGAGGGCAGGGAGGGAAATTCTCAGTTGTGTGGATGCAAAACTCCTATCAGTCCCTTTCCCAAACAGCTCTGTAATGTTGTTACTCTTGGTGGCATTGAGATTCACAGTGTTTTCACCAAAAAATCAATGGTGCCAATATCATTGGCCTTGCACATTGTCACTACAAGGGCACCTGTGCCTTGAGTCCAGCCCCACACCTTTGGATACACCTGTGTGACTGCATCTTAAAGCTTTCTGTGTAGGAAAAAGGACTCCATATCAAGGATACTTAGAAAACATCTCTGGATGGAAGAACTTAGGTCACCTCCTGGGGGACTTGTCACAAAGCCAGCTACAGCAACATCTTTGTCCATCAGCCATGTTGCTGTTAATAAGTCTGAGCACTGAACCCCGCAAGGAGCCAAGCACTTCACTGGCTGCATCCCATGTGTCTGATCCATGTGCTAAAGCTGTTCATGCAGGGGGAGTGGGGCCTTCAGTGCAACCCTAAAACCAAAGGACTCCACATGTCCAGTCAGCTGTGCAGGTGAGCAAGCACCAAGGGTCTTACTTTTCATCCCATTCCTATTAAAATTCCATTTTCTCACACTTCCTTTTTTTCTATTGAATTAAAAAGCCAGTGTCATTAATAATCCTATTTTTAAATATAAGTTTCAGGAATTCATGAGCTGCCTGGGTGGGACAGAACATCTCTTTTGTTTACAGGAGTAGATGATTAGATCTTTGCCAGACCATGCCTGTTGTGGAGTAGCTTAAAGAGACTTTTCTGGTGACATTAAGGGGCAGAGTGTGTTGAGACGCCCAATAACAGCGAAGCTGTGCTTATGGTGGGCAGGCCTGTGCTGACAGAAGAGGACTGCTTCAGACCGTTTGTACTAATGAACTTTCTTTGTGCTCTGCTTGTTTATCTGCTTTGTTCTCTTAAATGATGGTGCATTTGTGGATAATTTCCTCCGCTGGTGAGCTACCCCCATCAAGTTGAAAGTTGTCTATTTTTAAAATGCCAGCTGCCTCTCAGATAAAAAAGCCAGTGCTGATGTACCGTTGCTTGCAATGCATTATTCAAAGTCCTTTTTAGACTCTCTCAAATAAAGAGCTTCATTAATATTTCAGCGGTCGCTGTGATTCTCTCCAAGGGGGCTCCATTCCTTTTTCTCACTTGACACCCCTGTATTTCTCTGTGTAGTGAAGATGATTGGATTTTGAGTTACCTTTGGTAGAGTGAACTCATTGTTTTCTGCAAGAAGTAGATCTTAAAAGAAAATTTGACCTTGAGATTGGTGCTAAGCAGATACCTGGCATACCCAGAGTCTTAGCACAGCCGTCAGAAATGGGAGTGGTTTGGGAGTGGAGGGGTTATTTTGTGCAACAAGCACCAACTGTTGTGCACCATCAGCTGGGCTGATCATTTTAGCTGGCTTTGCTAGCTTAGAGGGGACGTAGAGAGGGGGGTTGGAAAAGGAGAATCACAACAGGTTGGATTTCTAGACATAAAGATTTACTTAATGAGGTTTTCGTACTTAAATATTAACTGCATTTGCAGCGATTTCAAAACCACACTAAGGGTTACTTTCTTCTTTTCTTGCTGTTAGGTACACAATCTGTGATAAAGCTGGGCTTTTGAGAAAGAGCAGAGTGATTTCCTCACTTGAGGTACTGGTGAAAAATCGGTAGCAGGCAGGTCTGGAAAAAGTGGGTTTGGCTCTAAAGAAGAAAGGCTGGGACAAAAAGTACCAACCATTCTCGTCACGCTGCAATATGAGCAGTTTTCTTAATTTATCACGTTCTTACTGCTTTCCTTGTGATGCCACAATTAAAGACTCCTTTGGCTTGATTGTGCATGATGGGTTTTGATGCTGGGAGATGGAAATCTAGTGAGACAGAGCTGTGTAATACTTTTAAGAAGTATTTTCTCAATACATCAAGCAATTAAGGGTCTGAAGGGAAGAGAAGCATTCAAAGGTGCTGCTCACCCATGAAATAAGAGTGAGAGAGAGAGAATTCCTGCTAAAAATCAGCGCTGCAACCCCTGGGTGCACCAGAGCTGAGGGCTGGGGTCTCCCCTGCAAGTGGAGGCAGTAGGGGAGGGGATGATGAAGATTAATCTAAGCAGGGTGGGGACCATCAGTTATCAGAGAAATAAAGCAACCGCAGGCATAGAGGGCATTCACACTGTGGCTAACTGGACACTGTTTTGGCTGCTTAAGGTGAGCCTGGTTTACATGTCAGGCAGCTCTTGCACTGTCAGAGCTCTTGCACTGTCAGGCCTCTTGTCAGGACACCGTGCAAAGGGAATCCTGTGGCTTTGCTTGCAAAATACTAGAAATGCTGTGAGCTGCAGTTGTGGAGCATCCAGAAACTTAAATTCTGCTTTGCTGTTGAAGAAAATGACTGTGACCAGGCTGGTTAAGAACAGCTTGATGTTTCTGCCTGAGTCAGCAGTAAAGTGATATTCTGGACAAGAAATAAGTCTTCTCTTTTGGGGGTTTTGTGTTTGGGGTTTTTTCTGTTGATGTTGCTGTGCTTTAAAGTATGGTCTGTGTTTAGTTACCTTATTCAGCATGAAATTAAATTTCCTTTAGTTTCATGAGGTGAATAACAGTATCTATAAGTCACAATTCTGCTTTTCCAAAATGTACAGAAGAATTGCTTATTCCTTTAGGATGGAAATAACAGCTGCTGTACTCTGAAAATAAAGACTTTTTTCCCCACACAAACACTTCACTGGAATCATTCATGACTTTTCCAGTATAATTTGTTTAACATTTAGAAAAGGAGCTTGGCTTGCAAGCTGTTCAGAAGGTACAGGAGAGCATATTGCACGGTGCTGGGGAGATGGAGGGGATGCCAAAGCAACGCTGGTGTATTTTAACCGAAATATTGTGTCTTGCTGGGACAGGGTGAAGAGGGGAGGTATTAGCAGCGAAGTCCAGCACCCCAGGGAGGTCGTGCTAACCCCTGTGGGCTTGTGCTGCATGCTGCAGCAGCCCAGGTGCAGGGCTCTGGGTGGAGGCTGCAAGTTCCAGCATCCACGTGTTGTTTGGCAGCAGCACCGAGGGCTGAGCGCGGCGTGCGGGAGCTGCTGCGGGTGCGGAGCGGGGCAGGATTTGTGCCGTGTCCCTGTCACAGCCCTTGGACGCCCACAGGAGATTATCCTGTCACGCGCCTACAGGCTGACCTTAATCTTTCTAATACGGGATCGCCCTCCCTTGAGAGGGACAATAAACAACCCAGATTTTCCTGCTGCTGGTATTGCGGTGAGCAAGCCCGTAGCTCCGGGGAGGAAGCGTTCGCGGGGCGGTGAGACGTGGAGGATGGAAAGAGTGCCCTGGGGAAAACGGAGGAGAGACGGGATTGCTTCCTCTTTTCCCTCCTGCGTGTCCATCAGAGCTTTTGGAATTAGCACTGGCTGGTGGGAAGTTACTCCTCCAAAGGTTTCTTTTCCTGGCCAAGAAACCTTTTCCCCATTTCCATAGGGCTCACCGAGGTGTTTCGACTGGCCGCTGTTTGCTTTTTAAGTCCCTAGAGATCCCTGCTTCTCGTTCCCTGTCCCAGGAGGGAGGGAAAGGATCTCCTTCCTTTGTGTCCTAGCCTTGCAACCTCTGCAGATCCTTCAGCAAACTGTTAATTGTTAATAAACAATTAAATTACCAGTCCCTTCTGAGTAATAGGTGACTTGCTTCTGCAGGGGTTGCATCAGGGTCCCAGCCTAAGGGACCTGTCCAAATAGTGTTTGGAGCTGTTGCTCCCATCTGGTCGTTGAGCATTTGACACTCATTATTTTACCCAAATGGTGGCTGCTGGAGAAACTGGGGGCGTTGTGTTTGAGCACTGGCTGATGTAAAAGCAGATGCTCAAAAAGAAAGATGGGTGCCTGACCTTGCAAATGGTTTATCTGGGAAACAGCAGCCAAATCTCTTCCAAAAGCTCTTAACATTTGCTTATGGTAAATCTTTTTTTCCAACATGGGAAGCAAGGGCTGTGTGCAGGAGTGGGGAAAAGACAGTGACCAAAAAGCAGAACAGGAATTCCAGTTGTCTGGGCAGATTTTTGATCCAGTGTCTTAGTGGATTGGGTTAGCACATAAAAATGCCTTTCCGTAGCTTTAGCCACTTCTTTTCAAAGTTGTGTGTTTTCTGGAAATGTGCTACAGCAGTCGATATTAGCACTAGTTAACTCCACACACCACCCCAAATTTGGAAGGTTGAGATTTTCATAAAGGGACAAAGGTTTTAAGACTCTTACTGTCATATACATGGTTCTCTCTTTTTCCTGTCCATTTTCCTTTTCTTCTTCCACGTCAGTTTTGAAAAAGGTCTCCAGGAGTTTTTTGCTGAGTCCCCCTCCCAATAGGAAGAAGACTTTCTGCAAGCCTCCTGACTCCTGTTTGCTCAGAAAGAGACCAGGAGATTTAGTCAGAAAAGCTGGTGTGGTTGGAGGACAGCCAAGCAAACAGACACTCACACAAATCAGTGCTGCTGATAGAGTGAGACACCGCTAGAAGTGACTCAGAGGAATTGGCTAATACGTCCTGCAGCTACAAAGAAGTGCTCAGAGCAGAATGTTGTTGTCAGCAGAACATCTGATGATGCAGTAGGTAAACTTGTTTTTAATGGAAACCGGGAAGTGAGGCTTGGAAAAATGTCAGGGGTAGCCTTGTAGGTAGAAATTCAATGCTGTATTCTTGGATGTTTGCAAGACTGTAATGGTTATTTAAGAGAGTAGAAAGTTAATTTGTTAATTAAATGTTCTGTCATCTTGCTCCTCAGTGCCAGCTTGTCTGAGTCACCACTTATCAGTCCAGCCTTCCTTCCTACAAGTGTCACAAGCTTAAATTTTTACCACAGCTTGATCTGAGTGTACTGGAAACTGCACTCTGCTCATTTAAACCTGTGCAAATATAAATGTTGCCTGTAGCATACCTAGTGCGGTTAAAATTACCTCTTTTGTGGGAGACGTCAAAATTGGCTTGGATTTTCTTCTGGGAACAACCACTGATGGCACTGCACAAACACTACTGTTGGGTTGTACCAGTGGACAAGCAGAAAAGGAGAGTGTTGGCAGGGTTTGGTGGGAATTTGGGCGCACCAGAGTACTGAACTGCTGCAGTGTGAAGCAGAGATGGCACATCACAAGTGCCTGTAGTGCACTGTCTACATTTCCTTTTGGTTTTTGCATCCTTGCCCTGGAGTTGGGGGTTTTGCCAGGCATCAGTGCAGTCCCACGCAGCTGCAGCCTCTTCGCAGCCAAGTTTTCAGTGGAGATCCCAGCAGGGAAAGCTTATGGGAGGCTCAAAAATGTAACTCGGAGCAATGAGAAAATCCATGGAGCATCTGTCGTGCTGCCTCTTGCCTGGACAAATGTCTGGTTTTAAATCTCTTCGGGAGGATGTGGGTTTGGAGCTGAGCTCTCCCAGCTCTGGGGTATTTTTGGGAGGGACCTCTGGCTCAAAATTGCTCCTTGCTCGTGCAGCAGACAAGAAGGAGGCTCTGTGCTTCTGAAGCTGCACGAGCCAAGAGGCTTTTGCAGAAGGATGCTGAGAGCCTCCCCTTCCACTGGCCGTCATCAGTAGGAGCTGGACACCTCAGTGCCCTCCAGAGATGCCAGCACCACTGTCAGAATGCCCTTGCTTTGCTGCTCTCACCAGCTCGTGGCCTCCTGCAAAAGCAAAGTCCTGCTTGTTTGCCTCCCCGGCATTAGGTGAGGTGTTAGTTAAGTGGGTGAACTGCTGTTGTAGACCCCCTGCAAGAGCATCACCAAAAGAGGGCACATAATTTTGCTAAGTTTGTGTGTAGCTACCCCAGTCAAAGGCTCTCAGGCTGAAGGTTTCTGCACGGCAAGAAAGTGAGCCTTCTGTCCTGCAGGCTTTTCGGTAATGCCTCCAAGGGCACATTTCACTGGTACAAAATGGCTCTTTGTGATAAGTACAGTGACAGTGCTATTGCTACGCAGTAAATTAGGTCTTGGGTCTGAAATGAAGCTATTTGGGCTTTTTAACATTATTAATAGCAGAGATTCAAAGGCTCTTTCCCTCTTTTCTTTTTCTGCTATTTCCCCCCTTACTTTCCCGTCTTTGCTTTTACATCTGAAATTATTTAAAATTGCTACAGATGGACCTTCTGGGCAGAATTATCCAGATCTGGGCAGCATAAAGAATACCTCCTTGTGCTTGTGCCCATTAGCCTAATGGGAGTGAGGAGTGAAACTCTTTGCCAGGCTTTGCAAATGTACCTCTTGTGCCGGTTTATTTTGTGTCCTGTGGAGTCCTTACCTTCCATGGGTGCCTTCTGCTCATGCAGGGGCAGCTCTCTGGCCCAGCTGAGCTGAGGTTTCCTGTCCTCAGACCTGGGCTGGGGAAGCCACTCTGCCCTGCAGAGTCACTAAACCAAGAGTGCTGCAAAGCACTCCTGAAGGAGCTGTGCTGCAACTTCTTCTCTGCCCACGATGCCCAGAGTGAGCCAGCTGGGACACTGTGCAGGGGAAGGCTGATTTTCTGTGGATGAATCAGAGGCTGGGATTTATGGTCCTTTCTTTGCTCCCACCCTCCTCCGGATGCGTGACTGCTGCTGATTCCCAGTGTGCACAGGCCATTCTCAAGAGTTTTATTACCCTCAGTTTATGGAAATGCTTGTTGAAATGTGGCTCATTATGAGATTTGCTGAAGTACTAGTGCCTGAATTGTTAAAAAAAAGCAGAATACAACTTTTCTAGAAGACCTGTAGGTTAAACAGGTGAGAAATCCAATTGTGCAGCTAAGGAGAAGGAAAAAAAACGGTCATTTTGTTCTGGTTTTCCTTCTTTTGTAAGATACTGCTTCATTTTGCAGATTAATTGCTTGCAAGCAATTCCTGTTGACCTAGAGAGCCTCAGACAGTGATTGTGCAACTGCTGATGTCTCTGTGTTTTGCTGGTTCTTGGGGGAACCCCTGAATGCAGCAGGTGATTGTCTCTAGGCATTGAGCTCATCTGTGTAGAGGACACCGCAGTGCCCCTGCACGGGCTCCTGCCCACAGCATCTTGCATTAAAATTTTTTGGAAAATGTGGCTCCTTGACTGTGGTGAGAGCAGGACTGACTGCCTCAGGAAGCTGCACAAATGTCTGGCTGGAAAGTACAATTTACTGTCAGTGCACTTCTCTGCAAAACCATAGTCCCTGGCATAATTTGTCCTGATATGACTGGTGCCATTAACTTTAATGGTTTGCATAATCAAGCTCTCACATTATCCTACCCCACATTGTATTTTACTTTGCTTCTCGTTCTCCTGCAAGCCTATGAAGAATGGTGTGTGCTGTCCTGACTGGGAACAAACCTGTGCTGGATGATACAGATATGAGTGCACAGGCTCCACTTCTCTTGGCCATTTGGACACCTAAGAAGCAAGGATGGCAGGCTTATTAATTTACCCTAGACAACCTCTGGAAGCATGTTTTACATTAAGAGTAGCATCAGGGTTCATATTTCTGTTCTCAGGCACTGTCAGCATCAGTAAGAAACAAGGGTTGAGACCAGTGAAGGATTCGTGTGATGTGCACCCAGCACTGGGGAATAATGGGAGCATTGGCCTTAGTCCAGGAGAAATGTGACCCAGTAAACTTTTCAAAAGACTGTTCAATCACTCTCTTTATTATGCTGGAGCATACAGGCTGTGTACAGGATGAATGACATTTTCATAACTGCTGCCAAAGGAAACATTTTCTATGCTGCGTATAGTAATTTTCTCCACTTTGGAATCTCAGCTGGCAGCAGAAGAGGGCTGCTCCTCACCTTCTCGCAGGGTGGGTTGTAATGGTGCAGCTTGAACTGAACCCTTCACCAGGGATTTAATTCCACCAAGCCAAAGCACAACTTCATTGGTCTGTCTTTGCAGAGGAATCCACTGCCTTTCTGTAGTCATGTAGATCAGGAGCAAAATAACAGAGAAAAAAAGTTCTTTTTGAAGAAAAACAGCATAGACAATGGATATCTGGATGGGAACAACAGTGTGGTTGCTTGGCTGGAGGAGTAGTGAGATGTTCTGGCACCTGAGGACTGTGCTCTTGTAGGAGGGCTGGGTGTACAGCTCCTGCAGAGTCCTTCCCCAAAAACATCCTCAATAACATCAGAAATAGCACAGTGTCTCCAGGTGGGTCTTTTTAATGCCTCTAGCCTTTTAAAAAAATTTCTCTAGCCTTTGCCCTTCCCTGTGGTTTATTGCTTTCCCAAAATAGGTTTCATGGGGAAAAATGCTCCACTAGATTCACTCTGAAGCCAGAGTGACAAGTTGTTTATTTATTTAATTGGTTTTGTATTCCAACCAATAAATTAATCTTCTCTGTGTTTGATTTTTGAGCAAGCAAGCTAAGAGAAGGAGAATGCATACCAGAGATGTGGGGTTCTCTTTTTCATGTTTTGTCAGCTCTTTCTTAAATAAAAAGATTAGTTAAAGCCTGCATGTCTCATTACATTCTGTGTAAATGTGGCACCTAGAGAATGTGAACTGGACTTGAGAACAGTTTGCTGTTCCTGTGCAGCCCATCATTTTCTTTATAAGAACAATTTATGCTTCTGATGATTTTGTTATCCCAGTATATTTATCTTTTGCATCGTCATACGCGACTCTTGGGGTTTTCCTGGTGTTCTGAAGGCCTGAGCTTCCCCAGCACTCAGACTGTATTTTTCTCACAAGCTTCTGAAACTGCATTAGATTTGATTTTTTTTCTTACTTTTTGAATCTACATTTGTTTTTTATGCATCATAAGCCACAGTGCTCACAGTTGTGTGTACAACCCATCTGCACACAAAACAAGAATGAAATATGCAGGGTTCATTAGTTAGATGTGGTGAATGGCTTGAAATTTTTAATTAAAGAAAAGACACAAAAGGCCCAGTGAATCAGATGTTCACAGAGTAATGGAGGTGGGGAAAAAACTTCGTGAATAATCTGCTATTTGAAATGTAGGCTCCCTTATTTGCCCACAGTTAGTTCCCACCCATGTTTTTTGCAAGGATGATCAGCCAGTAAAAATACACTACATCCTCCACTTTTTATTTCTTATGGAAATTTTACTATGCTAATTATTTTGCCTTGATGGTAGATCTTTTGTCCTTAATCTATTTTAAAGCTAAGTGTTTCTGGATTCTACAATGTGCCTTTGTTTAAGAATGTAATGCCCATCTATTTCCTAGCAATGGCATGGTCCTTTTGTCTTAGAACTGAAGCTTTGGAAAAGTCTATTCCCACTTAGGAAGAGTCTATTCCCACTTAATTCCTACGAACTAGCTTGCAAAACCAAACTTGTGACATCCTTGCTAATCAGACCTTGCAAGACTTAAAAAATTTTTAAAAACCCACAAAGAAACAGCAAGTGCTTTATGTCTCTTGTCATTGCTGTTAAATTTGGGTGTATTTTTAAACCTTTCCTGACGATTCATGCTTCTTGTGAGCTTCTCATCAGTGGAGAAGTTGAACAGAATAGAGGTTATTTCAGCTAATTACAGGGTGACGCTATAGCTTGAAATGGAGGATGAGGAATGAACAAGCACTTTGAGTGCTCTGCCCATATTCTGTTCTGTGCAGGCATGTTAATAGCCGTATCTGTTAGTATATTTTTAAGGCTGTGTTCCATCTCAATAGGGTGATGTTTGTCTGTGGGCCTCCCTCTCAGTCTGTTTGTGCCCAGTGTATTTGTGACAATGCCTGCACTGTCTCTGTGCCGTGAGCCGAATGGATGGCTTGTAAAGGGGACTGAGATGTTAGACTGGGTTGTCAGTGATGCTCTTCATTTGTATTCTGCTCAGGGGGCCAAGCCACCGAGGAGGGGATGTGCCAGAGTGCTTTCCTTACAAGAGCCCCTGCCCTCTTTAATTTTCCTTTGCACTTCTTTACCCCAGCAAACCTTTCTCTTTCAAGATGTAAGTATTTCTGCAGCACAGAGCTTGGCTTTAGATGATGAAACAGATAGGATGTGCAGTACCTATAAACCAGTGAGTTGTTTGGGGCTGGTTTATTTTTGGCTGTGAAATGTTGCATTGGGAAACAAGAGAGCTGTATTGAGAGCATCTGGTGCCTGCCCTCTTCCAGACTGCAAGGGGGGTTTTGTGTGGGCAGAGAAATGTGAAGTATATTGTGGGAGTATGGCCTGTGCAGAGCTGCCTCTGAAGCAATAGCCAGCTCAGCTCTTTAGGGAATGGCACATGCTCTTGGAAACCCGTGAACGAGAAGCTCCCAAAGTGCTGTTGTTTTAAATCAGAAAGGCTGGTTTTGCTCTAAATCTAAAAGGCTGCTTGTTTGAGACCTGACATGCTAATGCAGTGTGTTTGTCCTAAAATATGCAGTGGTGCATCCACAGTGCTGAGGTGATGTGCAGACAAGTGCAGTGTCCTCGCCTGCTCTGCCGGAGGCAGCCTTGGGGAGAAGGAAAGATGTTTTAACAATATGAGGTAATTTTGTTACTGAATTCTTGAGTACCTTCCTGTTCAAGATCTGATGGGTTTGCTCTGTGGTTTACTGGAAAGTGAAGGGTGCTGGTTTTGCATCCTGACATTTTACATCCTTCCTTGCTTTAACTGCAGCAGTTTCCAAGTCTTTTGTGCCATGGTCCCATTTTCAGGACCACTGATGCAGCACATCCCCATGGCAGGAGAGACCAGCGCCCTGGAGTGATTCCTTGTGCTCCACACTGATGCGGCCAGGCCACTCCAGCTCCTCTCCCAGCAGCCAGTGATTAAAGTAAAGTTCAACAGCACCAACTTTTACCTTCTGCCATGTGAGTTGTCCCCACCAGTGAGAGAAAGCTCTGACTGTTCTGCTGTCAGCTCCAGCCTGTGCTGCTGTCCACATGCTGGTGTGACTTTTCTCTCCTTCATCCTTCCTGCAGTTCCCTTTTGCCCTCTGCCCTTGGAGACTCCTGTGTAAAGGCGAGATCAAACAGTCACCCTGAAAGGAAAATGCAGAGCAGAGCAAAGACAATTTTGGTGAGGATTGCAGGTCATATGTCAGGTCAAATCAGTCCCTGATGGAGACAGCAAAGAAAATGTAATATTGCAAGAGCAAATGTGGTGTGCTGAGGAGAGGTTCGTGGCTGGTTTTGATTGCTTCAGGGTCATCTGCATGGCTGCCTACAAGCCTTCTCTGCACTTAAACTCATGTGGTGCCAAACTCTTTCAAGTGAGGAAAATGAAGATCAGGAGGAGGTTGCTGGACACTGGCCAGGGCGAGTGCCTGACCATTTGTGTGAGCCAAGTTTGGAACAGGACAAAGCAGTTCCTACCTTGGTATCCCAGGGAGCACCATGATATGAATGAAGATGCCCATTTCTTGGACTGTACTATTATTTTCCTCTGAGCCTCCCATTGCCTGCCCACTTGTCCTGGAAGACAAAGACCTAATTTTAGATTTAGACAGTCACAGGTAGAATCAGGGTCAGTTACAAGCTCCTGGGTATATTCCTAAAGAAAACTGTTTTCTCCTTCCCACTTCACTCATTTTTTTGGTATGTGCTGGAAGCAAAGTCTTGTTTTCTTCTTAAGTTTCACCAGCTTTTGGTATGAGGGGCACTGCAGGATACTGCCTATGTTGCTGCCAGTATTAGGAAAAGAGGAAATCCTTTTACCTAGAGAGCATTGTGACTGAAGGCCTGGTAACCAAAAGAAAGTTCAAACAAATTCAGCAAATACTGTATCCTGAAGCCATGTTAAACAAACACACGTGATGGCAGAGCAAGCCCTTATCTTTCTGGGCTATGAATAAATAAAATTGCCTCGTAATTTCAAAACAAAGAGAAAAATAACAGAAAACCAGTTATTTATTGCATTCTAGTGGGAATGTGGATCCTGTACACAGAGACAGAACAGCCATGCAGTAAATCCTGTTACCTCTTTTCTTTCATCAGTGATGGATGCAGGGAAGCTAACTGAAAGGCAGCCACATCACAGCGAGTGAGGCAAGGCAGAAATCATAGCTGGGCCTGTTTGGTGCCTGTTGCATTTGGAACTGAGCATCAGAAAGAGAGATCCCAGCATCCTCTGAACAGAGTGGGGTGATCTGCTGAAGTCCCAAAGCACCGTTGTTCCCATGCATTACACATTTGTTCTTGTCGCAACAATCATCATGTCAGTGGAATTTTCTTACATAATTAGGAGGAATGTGATCACCTTCAACCCTGAGAGCAAATGAGCTTCTGCAGCAGCAATTCCCATTGATGTGTGCACTGCATACCAAGGGGAAGAGGAATACAATGGATTTTATGTGTCTAAGCAGAACACAGTCTGCAACTGGAAATGTCACTTCTTGTGAAGCAATTTTATGTGCTGGTAACTGGACATTTGTCATTTGAAATTAAATTCCTCTTAGCCCTACTGCATATTGGGGTTTGGATTGATGAGTAATTTCTCACAAATCTGTGCATCATCTGTTTTGCATCTTCCCTTTCTGCTTCTCCCAACGCTGTGCAAATTCATGGCAAGAAGAGAGCATGACTCAAATTGTTATTAGTTAGGCCTTCTGGTTTTTTCTCATATAGGAATTTTGCTTTTCAAAAGTTATTCTTTCAACCATAACTAGACCTGTGCAAAATTGATAAACAGGTGAAGGAATTGCTCTGTCCCAGCAATAGGCCAACAAATATAGTCTGTGGTACTGCCTGAGCAAAGCCTGTGAATTAACTATTTAATCAAGTGCAGTGGGTAGCTTGGGTTTGCTCAGAGACAAGTGTCTGAGTAAAGGATAAGCTTTCTGTTTACCAATATTTTCATCAAGCTTAGGAAGACATTTTGGAATTAAACAGATAGCCTTCTCCAAAATGCTCTCCTGACTGCAAGCTTTCTAGATCCTTCAGGGTGATCTCACTGCCTCTTTCTCATACTTGAACTTCTGACTAGACTGAGCCTCTGATGCAGATGTCAGCATGTTCCCAATTATTATGGCAATGTCCTTGAGTGGAGCCATCTCCAGTCAGAAAAATCTGTAGAGTTGAATATAGCAAAGTGCTATTTCAACTCGAGTTTGGCTTTCTTCCAGCTGACATAGCATTTGTTCCCAAAGTCAATTCCAGGACAACTTTTTTTTTTCCTTTTCTCTTTTTTCTCCTTTCTCTGTTCCTTTCTCCCAAAGCCATTCCAGGGAAGAGAAGTCACGTAAGTTGTATTGACATCTGAAAGACACAGCTGAATATGAATTAATGGTTATTTTTCAGTTGATGTTCTGTGCCATTTTTATCAGAAATCTTTTTCACAGGCTCATCTGTGAGACGAGGGGGGATATCTGAATGCAATTCATTTGAGATTTCAACATTTAAAAGTCTGCCCTTCTTCCCTTTTAGAGATAGCTGAGTTGTCTGACTGGCTGTAATGTATCTGTTGGCATTACTGCACTGAAAAACAGAAAAATGTCTCTGTTCTTGCCTGATAATGCTCTTTTGCTATGAAGAAATTTTGCCAGAATCAACCCATCTCCTATTGCCGTGTGAAGTTTCCAGAATAATAATGGATGCTGACTTCCAAATATTTAGAGTTCTCTAATTAGAAGAAATTATCTCTCTGCTCCACAGTAGGGGAATTGTGTATGCCTTCCTCACCCTCCCGGCCCCAAGGGGGCTGGAATGAATGCTGGGGTGTTAAGAAAGCAACTCCTGTACCATGCCAGAGGCCCATGAGCACTGCCCTGGCTTTGTAATATTTTCCAGAGAGGCCATGCCCCACTGGGAGAAAGCCCAGTGAAAATGGGCAGACCCCAAACCTGAAATGTGATCTGAAAGGTTATGCTTTTCTTACTTGCAAAAAGCTAAGCCTGATGTTCCATGGAGGATATAACATGAACTGTTCCTGTCTGGTAGCTTCCCAAGTTTTGTCTTGAAGAAGAAAAAGGGCTCTGGATTCAGGGCTAATGGTACATCTTTCAAAGAATGTTTCTCTAAAAATATGCTGACATCCCATATGGAATAACAGCAGTGAGAGCCCTGAAGCATGTTGGGATGCTCTGCTCCCTTGTGTAGTAAAGGTTATAGCCAAATTCTTTTAAGAAGAGAAATGTAAAATCTAGCTGAGACTTCATGTGGCGGTGCTGTGCAGCATCTTCTCTGGCTGCATGAATCAGGAAATCTCTTGAAGTGTCAGTATGGGTTTCTGAGTGAGGGGCTGGTGACTGTAACAGTCACACAGGTGACTGTTACAGTGCACACATTCAAATCATCCTGTATTACCTGTATGAGAAATGTCACAATTCCAGCCAAACCCTGAGCTAGCCTGCCTGCCCAGCCAGCACAGAGTGCACCCCTGACACAGCCTTGGACCCAAAGCAGGTGCTGACCATGGACATTTCTCTCCGGTGATTTTGCTGGGGCTGAGAGTGATACGTGGCTGAAATTTCTCTTCTTCTGCTAATCCTATGTCAGCTGAATCATGTCCTTAGTAAAAGGTACCATGTCCCTGCCATCACGTTGACCAGCCAGCACAAAACCATTTGGGACTTAATTATTGTTATTAATGAGTTTTTTTAATGCATGTTACTTCACTGGGGTTTGCTGTAGTTTTTATGGCTGTAATATTGTTGTAGCTCTTAGTACTTGCAGTTGTAAAGTTTGAGATTAATGGAAAACTGGGAAAAAATGGGATGGAGGGAGAATGCCACAAGGTTGCCAAGGTTCTCATCCTGTTCCTGTGTATAATCAGAAATGCTTCAGTGATGCATCACTACTGTTAATTTACCCTATGTTTGAAGAACTCTGAATAAAATCTATTCCTGTGCTTTGTTACCATTATATGTAGTTTTTATAATGTTTGATCTGAATCATTCTTGCTCCAGTTTCAGCCCATTACTCCTTATCTGCCATGGTTATGGAGAACAGATCGTTCTATTGACTTTTGTAGCATGTTTCTATGTACATAGTAGTCCATTATCATCCTGCCCATAGCATTCTCCTCACTAGATAAAAAACAATGCAATTTTCTGTAACGCCTCCTGACAAGTCCTATTTTCTAGATGTCTTTCCTGTTTTTTGAACTCCCTTCCTTTGGTCCCCTATTATTTACTTAAAGTACTCGGTGTGGGAGATAATACTTCATCTGAGGACTTAAAAGCTGAGCAGAGCAGAAGAATGACTTACATTGTAGGTGATGTGGGCTTCTGTATTTGTTATTCCCAGCTTGTTCAGCTTTCATAACAATGACTTCACCACAGCATGTTCCCCTTACAATCTGCTACACCCCAAATCTTCCTCTGAAGTGCTGTTGTCTGAACAGTCTGAACAGTTTTCCCCAACCTCTCTTTGTACAGTTGGTTGCTCTTGTATGCCAGTAGTAACTACACTTCCAGTAGTGTTGAATTTCAAAGCATGTCTTCAAATGATGAAATAATCTCATATAATCTTGTCCTCTGGTGTAATTGCGTTCCCTCCAGACTCGTGTGCTGCAAATTTAATAAGCATGTCCTCTACTTCCTCCTCTCCTTCACTAGCGTTAGTGTGGAATAAAGCCAAGAGCAAGAAAAAAAAAAGGGGGAGACCTACTTGACATCTCTTTTTGCTTTCACAGTGTCACATTAATGGCACTTTTGTGGGCTCTCCATTTGTTGCTTGTTTCATCAAGACTGTGCTTCCTTGGTTGCTTATGGGAATATCTGTGAATGCAGCATCCAAAGAAGTGTGGGTGTACATGAAGAAAAAACTATAAAAATATTTTTGTACAGCGGTATCTGGAGCTTTCCTGCAGAAGTGAAAACTCATGGGCTACTAATATACTATCTACATCTTTAGATTGATTATAGTCAAATTGCAAAAACAAGTGATTGTCCAAAACAGTGGAGGTGTAAGTGCAGGTTCCTCAGATGCAAATCTTCATATGAGATAGAAATCATACAGAGAAACATAAATCAGTCATAAACATAAGGATTTTGGAAGCTGGAAAGTTGCAGACATTGGAATGGCCACACCCCGGGCTTTAAATGTTCAAAAACATGCAACTAGGTGCTGGCGTTCAGGAACATTGGCACTGAAAGCTCCCATGTTCAAAGGCCCGAGAGACCTGAAAGCTAAATTATTTCACAGACTGAAGTCAGATGTAGGTTCAAGTGCTATGTAGGTCCCCAAATCCCTTTCCAGTGTGTGGGTTTTGCAGTAGGTTCTTTTCATAGTACTTTTGCACTTCTCCATGTGCGACAGCTGGGGAGAATGGAGATGGTGTGTGTGGCACCGACAAGAGCTCAAACTGAAATAATCCTGAGAAGAGAGTCTTCGTGCCACTTTCTCTTTGGGTTTCTGATGATCACAGCAGATGTCTGCAGGGATGGGAGATGCAGGCTCCTGCTGTGAAAGACTGTAATAATGAGAAGCATTTGATGAGCTGACTGTGTTTCATTCTTACTGATGAGTTGATACTTTAAGTATACAAATTATTACAGCAACTTTGATCAGATTTAGTTTAGGTGCAACTAGAATTGATTCCAAGAGAGGCAGCTTGCGTGGATTGAAAAGTAACTAAGATGTGCTATCTTGGTGTTATTTTTCATTCCTTCCTCATCCCTGTTTCCCCATCTACTTAGCACTGATTTTATGTTAAGTATCTCTTTAGAATTGTCTCATTCTGCAGTCTTTAATGTTTAAGGTTGCGTGGCATCATTTTGGTTGCCTGGTTATCACAAGTACAGGGAAAACAGTTTTCTTGTTAAATATGAATCTTACAGAGATACTCTGGCAGAGTCAAACTGCAAATCTGTGTGTGCCTTGTTGCCTGGCTCTGTATTGGAAGAAACCTGGGACACTTGTATGGGATGAGAAATGCAGAGGCCGTGGCAAGTGCTGCCCTTCAGAGCAGTCATTGGGGCTGGTGGACTGGAACACTTCCAGGAAAAGGGTACTGATACCAAAGTATCTTCACACTTCACTGCTAATACTGGGAAGGAAAGTGCCTGAGGGAAGGACAAAACTCTGTAAACAACTCCGAGATGGAAATACGTGCAGCAGCCCTTTCGGTTGCTTTGACCGAGGGCAGGCCAGCAGGAAGTCCGTCGCAAGCTGTTGCTTTCTCCAAGTCAGGGAAAACATTTCAGGAATAACCTCCCCATTTTATTTTACTTCTCCTTCTTGTGAAACCGTAGGGGTTGGAGTTAAATGTGCAGCAGTTACTGTTTCGTGGCCAGTGCCCCAGGGCAGTGGGTGCAGCCTGGTAGCGGTGCTGCTCTCCCGTCCCCTGCCTTCCTGTGGGAGCAGCTGCAGGCCGCAGGTGCCTGTTGGCCCTGACAGCTCCAGCTCCGCTTCCTCCCACAGATTCCCCAGATCTATAGCGGGTCGAAATACATATCCCTTTCCCCAGGCCGTAAGGTCGTGCCCTGAGCTTTCTTACATCAAGAAGGGCCAGGTGCTCCCTGCTTCCTGCTGGGCCAACATTCCCAGAGCTGGCGATGGCGCCTGTGCCGCTCGCGGTGCGGTCGGCAGTGAAACGGTGGCTGTGAGAGGGAGGCGGGTGGGAGCAGGTCATTTTTGGAGAGCTGCTGGTGAATGTGTCACGGAGCTGCTGCCTTCACACCGCCCCAGCAGCCAGCAGTGGCTGCCCTGCCGTGAGCCCAGCGCTATAATTAGCTGGTGGCAATCAGCAGCCGCTTGCTGCTGTCACAGGGATTTTCAGACTGACTGGAGCGGCAAATGCGCAGAGCTGCGGCGCTTGGGCTTTAATGACTGTATTTTCCCGGTGCCAAAGCCAGCTGACTTTTCAGCCTGGACTTCAGACTGATTTGTGGCTTTATTTTTGTAATTCAGGAGTGGATTGGTCTTTGCTTTCCCTGAGTAAATTCTAGGAGATATGCTGAAGCATTAATAAGCCTTATTGACATTTCTGTGCAACCCCTTCAATTTACAGGAAGCTTTTGTCAATTAAAAGACCTCACTGATTGGAATATGTGCAGATCCATTTCTGGAGACAACCTCAGTGCATTCTTTTAACCCACGTCCTTACCATGTTAGCCCACTCTGCTAGAACCACTTGGGAATACAAGAACCCTTATGGGGTTTGAAGTTCTGTTTTCTGAAGATATTTCTTTATGTTGGAAGATCCTGAGTCTTTTTTAGCTAAAATTGCTTTCAGCACTAATGGATTGGCAAAATTATGTATCCCCCTGCCCTTCTGTCTTGCATAACCTACCTGAGAAGGAGGATGAAGAAGAGATTGTGACAGTGCACACCAAATGCTTCTGTAGGAGCCAAAGCTAGGAAGGGAGGATACTACATTCTGTTCACTCTATTTTTATTTACAGCATGATAAGCCAGTACAACAATATTTGTACTGGCTTTTAATAGATTTTGAGAGTGCAGTTAACATAATGGTTCTACGTTAAGGTGCCTGGTTTTTCTGGCACATTATCCATTTCCATTATTTTGTTCTGTGGTGGTACAAAATGTGCTTCCCCTCTCTGAAAATGGTCACTGTACCTAAGGTTTGGGGGTTTTCTTGCTGATATGTCATTCTACAGCACAGCCAGTTCTCTGGCAGTTTTTAAGGGCTTGACTGTGGAGGGAAGGGAGAACGAGGTCTCACATCTTGGTGAGCAGGGTAGGATCCCGAAGTCTGCATTACATCAGACTGAGCAAGACTGATTTTGACCTGATTCTATCAAACTCAGATGCTGACAGCAAGAGCTAGAAACATGAACTCCTTTTTGGTGTCTGCAGTTGCAGGGTATGATCAGCTTGCCCTGCATTTGGATAGAGACCTGGGCAAACAGTGTCTGGGAGTATACCGGACACTAACAAACTTGGGGGCTTTTCTCTAAAGGTGAGGTTTTTTTCTCAATTAATCAAATAAAGTGTTCATGTTTGCTTGTTGAAGGATTTGGTCTGTGCCCTGACAGCCCTCCTTTGCAGCTGTGATCAGCCCTTGGAGCACAAGCTCTCTGGGCTCTGCCTTTAATTCAAGTCACTGGTTTGCATGGAGTCTCATCAATGCCTTCATGCAGCCTTCTGCTCTCCTACACAAGGGTAAAGCCAGTTATGTGAAAAAGCCCACAGCAAACTCAGCAAGTCTATGCCTGGATCTCTGTAGTGAGGCTCTGAACCACTAATCTCTCCTGTGGTTGCTGATGTGCATTTGGAAGAGTGAAATGACATCATAAAGCTTTAAAGCTGACCCTATCAGATAACTGTGCAGTCTTATCTTTCAAAGTCAAAGGTTTTTTCTTCAAATTTTCAAATCCATACATATGTTATGATCCGGGGCACCTTGTTTGTACCCATCTCTTCCCTTTGTCTGCCTTCTTTCATGAATTACTCACTGATTTATAAGTAAATAAGGATGCAAGTACATTTTGAGAGATTTTTCAAATGTTATTTATAGAATAAATTTGCTGGGTACAAAAGATACCTCTAAAAAGCATTTGGCATTGGATAACAAGACTGTAGTCCTAAGGAGCTGCTTCACACCCAAGCTGCCATAACCTGAAGGAATTTTTAGGAGGCAGTACTGCTTGCAGTGTGTGATACTAGAAGTGTCTGCTGCCTGACATGCTGTGGAACTAATACACAGCCTTAATGGCTGTGTTTATAGCATGCAACAGCCAGATCCACCACCACGAGCAGAACTGCTCTTCAGTGTCATGGGATTTCCTCAGTGTTACGGCTCAGCAGAAGGATGGGGACATCTCACTGAGACATTTGGAGCTGGAGCCCTCCGAAGCGACTTTCATTAGGCTGTGTCACGTGCTGTGTGTACCGAGTGTTTGATGCCGAGGCTGGCACAAACCAATTTGTTGACGCTCTGTTTACCTTGCACTCCCTACTGTGCTGTGTTCCAGCAGGAGGGGAAAGCATTGGGTCTGCTCTCTCATCACCTGGGAGAGGGATTATGACAGGAAGCAGAGCGTCCAGTGGAGCTGGAGCTGTTGCCCATATATCTGCTGCTCACATAACCGATAATCTCCTACGTTGAGCACGAAGCATCCGGAACAAAGTGCTACCCACGCTGCTCCCCTGCTGACATCCATCGTTCGGGTTTCCATCTGCTCGCAGGTTTCCAGGGCATCAGCTGTGTTCCCAGCTGCTGGTCCTCTTCACATATCACTCAGGTCCCGGGACAAGCTTCCTGAGGAATTGCCCCCTGATCCAGTCCCTAAGGGCTGGCAGATTACACCTTCAAAACACAGCTCCTTGGATTTTTTGTACTCTGATGTCGATGTGTATGTATATTCATTGAATGCAATGTATAAAATCATGCATGCAGAACTCCTACAAAAAATCATTAATTTGCCATATGCTGTTGGCTGCTTTGCCAGGCTTTGCTCTCTTCACCTGATCAGCAATTTCAGCCCTGTTTCAGCCCTTAAGTGTCTTAAAGTCTTAGACATGTTTTTCAGTCACTCAATCTGCCACAGAAACACTTTTCTCCTCTGGACCTCCGAGTTTCTCTGCCTGAAGCGAGTCAGAGGTGTAATTTCAACAGCCACAGCTTTAATCATGTTCTTGGACTGCTCCTCAACAAGATTTGCGCTGCAAGAGAAGTAGGAATTTTCCCCTTCCCTTGGGACTTGTAGCACTTCCATCTTACTTTGGAAAGGACCCAAGGTACCAATTCTTAACATTCTTACTCTCTTTACAGGAAAGTGTAAGTGTTCCACATCATGTAATAGACTTCAGCCTGCTCCAAGCCTTGTATCCATCATATTGAAAGGATTTTAAAAAAATTAGCTGTGGTAGGATTTGAAAAGCCGTCTGATGCATTTCCAGAAAGGTGACATATGGATGATACAGGGTAGCTCTTTTTTAACATTTCTATCTTGCCATCCAAGCCCAATTGTGGCTTTACCACCTGTGAACAATCCACAGTTTCAGACTCATGCTGCAGTCACCTTGTGTGCCCTTCTTCCCCATCACACATTCCAAATCCTGCTCTCACACTCTGCTACAGAGTGACTTGAAGGGACTCTTCAATTTTGGCAGGAACACTGTGGCTGCTATAGAGCCTCTAATGTAGCCTTCTGCATTTTATTCATCACTGAAACAGGATTTGGAGAGGGTGGGGATTCTGAATAAAGTGTGTAAAATTTTGCTGCCAACAGCATGATAATTAAACGAGAGAAGACAGCAGTACGTGTAATAATATTGTTACATGTGCACAAAGCAGGGCTGATCTTAGCGTTGGAAGTTGGGTATTTCTGAGCCGTGTGCCTTTAAGACCTACATAATGCTGTTACATTACCTTAGGGTTTTTCTTTTGAATTTCCAGCTTCAGAAAACCAAGCTTGGTTTTATTTTTTTCCCTCTGTCCCCTGACGACACTCTCAAAACCTGGGGGTGTTTATTTGAAAGAAGACTCCCTGCATATCAGATATTATAGTGTGATCAGACATGTGGCAGTAAATAGGGGTAGAATCATGTGGACATCCCTGCCAGAGCTGCCATGGCCGGGTGACTGTTACCTCCCTTTACAAGGCCAGCTTTGTGATTTAGGGCAGCCACAACTAATTTTTCTCTATTGCTCCCTGACATCTCGTGGCAGCACCAGGTAATGCAGTTAATTGCTTAAAATTTTGCCAAGAGAGTAGCTCTGACATTAGATTTTGAAGCTTCAATAGCTTTGCTGGAAAAGAAACTAACTTGGCTGTTGGTATTATGGTTTTGAGTGGTTCTCCCCCCTGGGGAAGAACACTTCTATTAGGATGGATTTTGAACAGGCCAGACCTTCCAATAAATTGTGGGTGTTTGTATATATATATGTATATATATATATTTTTTTTAATGTTAGAAATTAAATTAAAAGCTTGCATTAGCATGGTGCATTCTGTTTTAAAATGCTGCCAGTGAAGTTTCACTAAGAACTGCTTTGATGCTTGGAGAGGAAGAGGTTGATGATAGCAATGCTGCAGAAGAGCTGAGTGCCGTTGGCTTGTTCTTTGATATTTTCTTGCTCTCACACTTAATTCCCCAAATGAATTAGAGTTTGCTGATTAGCTCTGAGAAAATGGCCAAGTCTGAAAATGAAATTATGCTGCATTCTGAGCTAGAAAGAAATACACTCCTGCTAGAAATAGCTGAGTCTTTTCTATTCCTTTCCTTTCCTCCCCTTAAGTGCTGAGTAGAGACAGAAATGAGGATAAAACAAGCAGAATGGGCAGTAAATGCACATATTTGTGTGGCAGGTGCAAAAAAACTTAAGAGTAAGACTCAATGATCCTTCTGGGTCCCTTCCAACTCAGAATATTCTGTGATTTCTGTGATTTCAATATATGAGCTCACTGCAGTTCCAGTTTAGGGGCTTAAGGTTTGTGTGTGGCTGCTGAGAAGGCATTAGAAATAACAAGGTTTCTCTCTGAAGAGCAGTAGCAGGAATGGATGGATAAAGCATTCCTAATAGGAAGGGTGGCTTGCTCTGCAGTGGTTTGTTTTCTGTTCACAAGTTCCCCTTGTAATACCTGGTTTTGCCTCCTCTCTTGGTAGGAGCAATGGGACCTTGTTGGGAATATAAAGGGATAGTGATTAATTTTGTGTGGCACACTGCAGCTTGTGTTCCACTATTAGGTAGAGTGCCTGAAAATCTGTGTTTCTTTTCCTCTCCAATCTCTAGTCCCAAGGTAAGAAACCAACAGATAAGACTGGGAAGTGCAATACCCATACTTTCTTATCTGTGCAGTGAGTAGTGCTGCATTCAAGAAAGAGCTTTTCCACCATCTATCCTGGTTTTGCACTCTGTGCCACCTTGGCAGTTTTTTTATACGGATGCCATGGAATTATCAACAGTTTGTCCCATCTTTGGCAATTTAATGGATAACAGCTACAAGTATCTTCTTTTTATTCTCTTCCTTGTTTTTTGGGTTTTATTCTTTGCTTGTTCCAAAGCCCCTCCATCCTGGATTTTGTCTGAGAGGTTCCCCAGCTTTCCCTCTCAGGCACAGTTGGCATTTCCTTATCTCTATGACTCCATCAGTAGATGGCCACACATCCCAGTTCTCAGTGTTTGAAGGGAGGGCAGAACAGGAACAGCAGCTGCTGGCTGCCCCCAAAGAAAGCCCAAGTGCCAAGGTTTATGTCCATCAGCATTGCAAGGCTGAACTCTGCACAGACGAGACTTCCCAAAACACTGGCTGTGTTCAGCAGATGGGACAGTTCTGTGGCAGCCTGAATTTCACCAGAGATCTGATATGTGTGTATGTCCCACTGAAATACCCATGAAGTACCAGCCTTTCAACATCACAGATGATCTTTGCAGAGAGCAAAAATGCTCCAATACAGGAGGAGATACAGTGCCTCTGAACCAAGCATCTTATCTTGAAGGGCAGCCCTTGGAGGGCTCTGACTGATGAAGCCAGGCTGTGACCAAAAGGAGTGGGAGCTCCAGAAAAATGTGTCAGGGCAAACAAAGAGAGCAACATCAGGATACCTTGAGCTTATTATCCCCATCCTTTGCTTTGTAAAGTTTTAACAGAATTCATGCCGTAGGAAGGTGCCCAAATTAGTGCTTCTTTCCCCCTTTGTCCAGTCATTGGTAAAACTGTAAGTTTAGTCCATTATTTCGAAATTTTTTTCCACAGAGACTTTGGTAATAATATCAGAACTTTTTTATAGCTAGACTGTTACAGAGTCATTTCATCCTTGTTTGTGGTGTCAGTGTGCCATCCCATGTTGTAGAAAACAAAGCCCCTAAAAATTAAAACCTGCATTTTACAAGGATGTTTGTAGTCAGAATTATACCCAAGTCCCTTATAGCTTATCGGGTAAAATATTTACCATATGTGTTTTCCCACTGGGAATAACAGCTAGACTTGATCAGATGCTTAAATACTCAGATATTTTGAATGAGGAATCGAGGGGAGGCTCTTGGTTGGTGGCAGAGGCAGTATTAAGGGACAGTCTGAGCCTGTGAACTGCTACAGCATCTCCCAAGCAATAAAACTGCACTCTGCAATCTTTTGTGTTCAGGATGACTGAATCTTAACCTACATAACAATAATTTCCTGCTCACCAGTGAATGAGTGATCACATGAAAGACTGCTCAATCTTTTTGTGGGGAAGGAGCAAGTGCAAAGATCTTGGGTTTGCAGTGAATCTCCTGCCTTGGAGAATGGCGTCCTCTTCATATCAACTGCTTCTCCTCTGGGTGGCAAAGGGTAGTTTCTGCTCCTTCCTGACAGCTGGCTTTTGTGTGAAAGTGAAATAAACTTGGTGTGCTGAAGGTTTCATGTAGTGCAATGGCTCCAAATCCTGCAGTGAAGCCCACACCTCAGTAGAGGGGTTGTTTCATGCCACTTCAGTATTGTGTAGCACCCCTGGGGTAGTTATACTAGGCATTTCTGCACAATTTTGTGTATTTTAGCTGCATTTGCTGCAATTTAGCGATTGGGTCTAAATGGCAGCAGGACAGCTCTGTGCTTGCTGTCACACACTAGGTATGAGTTGGGAGCCAGTAGCTCAGCTTGTTTGTGAAAACATCCCAGCACTGCTGCCTTTTTGCATCACTCTGGGGTAAATGAGCTCAGGAACTCGCCACCATCGAGCCAGGAGGGGTTTGCTGCTTCCTTCTGTACAGAAAATGATGATTCTGATTTAAAACCTTCATTTAACATTTGAGAGAGATTTTTTTCCTGTCTGGTTATAATTGTTAAAGTAGGTCAAGGTTGAGATCCAGATCATCATAAATCACTCCCCTTTAAAGGCAAATGTTTTGCTTTGTGGCCTGAGGGACTGAAATCAAGTCTGACAAGGCGCACAGACCTGCATTTTATTCTTGGCTTTTCTGCACTGCCTCTGTCATTTTTCTCTCCATCTGGAGAGCGGTGCTTACCTTGCACTGCTGTTGTGGGGATTAATTAATCCTTCTATTTGCACAGCGCTTTGAACGTACCTGAACGAAACGCTGTTATTTTAATTGCCCCGTGGCTCTGTGCAGCCTCCTGTGCCAGCAGAGGCTGAGGGACGAATGGATGGGCACAGCGAGGCCCCTGGGCCACCACACGTGCTGATTTCTGAGCTCTGCCTGCCACCTCCCAGCCAGCTCAGACAGAGGGGACACCAGGTGTGACAGACCTCTGGGCTGGGCACAGGCTTAGCAGGGCTTGTGCAGATTCCTGGGCTGTTTTCTGTGCCTCGTGGCTGGACCAGCTGGTGAGGAGGCTGCCATGGGAAAGTCTTCAGCAAGACTGGCTTGCAGGTTACACATTGCTGTGCATCTAGCACTGACTGCTAGAAATTTGGACATAAATTCAAGAGCCAAATGGCTGTGTTAAGTTATCTGATGGTGTTTGGAACCCATGAGGGGATTTGACCTCTGCTTAGAAGATGTCAAACCACCACAGGATGACAGTGTAAGCATCATGTGCATGTGTCTTGAGATAAAAATGGTCACTTAGCCATCGTAAATGTGCATTATCAATTGTATATGTAATCAACTAGGCATTTAAGGCCATAAACCACGTCACTGTTTTTAGAGGGCCACAGGCTTTGTGTATATATTTTTGGCAGAGGACTGTTCAATACTCTTGTGATCTCACCTCCTTGAATTTTGTTTTACTGGTTCACAGTAAAACAGGGGCAGGTTAAAGGTGTAACAAGGATATTACCCAGCGGTAGTTACAGCAGGAAGTATTTGCATACCAGAGATTGATTTTCCTAGCATCTCCTTCTACAAAAGAGATGCACTAGTAAAGCATGTAGGGCTTCACAGATGGTCTGTAAAAGAACAATAGGAACATTGTAGCTGTGTTTGCTGTGTCATTTCCTTCCATCTTTTCATTTGCTGTCTTACTCTATCACTCTTCTTTTTTTTTCTTTTTTTTTCTGTCTTGTCAGTCTCTATTTACTTTGCTCCTTGCTGGCAGAGTTATTTCAACTGGAACTGGATGGTTCACATCACATGGTGATGCTCATGCAGTAGTGCCCTCACCAGCCCAGCCAGACTGGCTGCTTGAGAGCCCCAGAAAATACAGAGACCAGAAATGCACAAGGGATGGGAACCCAGAAGTCAGAATTTACTTTGTTGTCATCGTGATGGTAGATCCTTTTCCAGTGATGTATTCAGGACACTTGGATGCCAGTGGGAGGGAACTGAGAATAAAAGAAAACAGAGAGGGAAAGGCCTCCAGAAAAACATTTGAGTTACTAATGATGCACCAGGAAACAAATTGAGGATGACAATGCTGCATGGACAGGGTTGTCTGTGGTCAGCATGTGGTGACCTCCTGGAGCAGTGGTGTGGGCTTTTCCTTGCAAGGAAGAGAAGTATGAAAAGGATGCTTTTCTTAAGAATCCTTTTCTTGAGTTTCCTAAGCAGAAAGGCTGCTGCATAGGTGTAACTTTCAGAAAATTCAGTTCAGGCATGAAAGAGGAGCTGTGGAGAAAGCTTGAATTACTCCACTGCACTGAAGATAAAAAACAAAACTTGATCTTAGCTACAAAATTCCATCCAGGAAAACTACATTGTGTCACCATGTTTCTGTGACACACTTTTTTTTTCAGTCTGGCCATGAACATGCTTACTGCACTATCTGGTGCATTTTGATCCAGTAACAGCTGGATTTCACCCGTCTTTATTTTGTCAAGTTATACTGCATTAAGCATTCCTGCTAAGTGGAAGTTTTGGCAGTGACTCACAGCCATGGGAGCTATGGTGTGAGACCTGCATGTTTGCTGGGAAATCAGAGCTTGGAGCTGACAGACTCAGCCAGTGCCTCACTTTGGAGTGATACCAGTGTGTTGTGAGGTATGAATTGCTGTTGTTTCCCTTTTTCTCCATGTACTTTGCCACAATTTAAAGGACTTAAAGATGGTATTTGATATAATGCACCTGTAAGAGGGGTAATTAATTATCAGCTCAGCTGACTGCACGTGTTTGTGTCACTGCAACATATACTGACCTGCCTTCTTCATTTAAAGCATTATTCCCTCCGCTTTCTTCCTGCCATGGACTGCATTCCACAGAATAACCCAAAGCCTTCTTGAGGGCACTCCCTTAGTCATCAATTTCCTGTTGGCCATCCCTGGAGCCGTTTTGTACCTTCTTGCCAGTGTCCCTCATGCTAGCTGCTCTGATGTGAGCTCCTCCTCAAAAAAAAAATAAAAAATTAACCCAGTTGCCTTGAGTAATGTTCATTCTACTAATGTGCATTGCTATGATAAGAGGAATGACTGTTGCTTGAGATAGCTGGAAAAGGAAATGAGGAATTTATTCAGCACAGTGCAAATTGTATTGGTTTCTCTTTCAGGGAGCCAGCAGGTACCGGTGGTTGGTGTAAGATGGAGAATTGCTTGGTATTGGACACGTGACTATGGTTGTCACCACATACCTGCTGTGCCTTCGTCATTCACGGCTTGCTTCTGTCTCCTTCTTTCCCCAAAAAGGGAAAGGATAGAGTCTGTTGTCTTTTATTCTCTGGCTGATGGAAGAACAGCCTTAACACTTCCCTTCCTAAGCATTGTGTCCTTGCTATTAAAACCCTGTGTGAGGGCCTTTCTTCTGCCTTTCCTGCTCAGCCCAGCAGAGGATCAGGGCTCCTTTCCATCATCCCTGCCCAGGCTGGCAACCACATCCTCGCCATGCCGGGCCTTGTGCTCTGGGTGGTGTCAGGCTGAGCCCACATTTGGGTGCTGCCACATCCATCTGAGGGAAGCCAGGGCCCCTGGGGTGGGGAGGCAAAGTTTACATTTCGGCTGTCAGCAAAAATGCTCAGGCACTCCTACATGGCTTTGGCTGCTGGCTTGGTTCTCACTGCCTTGAGTTTGCTTTGGATTGGTTTGGATTGGTTTGAATTGTAGCCTGATTTTAGTCTCCAGTTTCCAGGATGAGAGGCCTTGGTCAGATCTCTTTGGCCCAAGGACCGTGTATGACCTGAAGAAGGCAGTTCCTTCCAGCAGGAGCAGCCCACACTGCAGCTCTGCAGGGTCTGGCTTGGTGGCCCTGGTTGTTTGGGTCCTCATCTGGGTCTCATCTCTCTGCTCCCTGGGCAGCCCTGAGCTGTGAAATGGGAGTCACCCTCTTGTTTTTCAGATAGAGGTGGAGAACCAAGGCAGGAGCTTAAGCATTGAATATACTGATCTGGGGTTCTGTAGGAGAAAGCCGTTTGAGCAAAATGAACCAGGTTTTCTCGTGAATTTGTATGGGGTGAAGGGAGTGGCTTCATGTTTAGTTTTCATCAATATATTTTTAGAAGCAGGTCAGTTACAGAAAGCATTCCTAAGCTTTCATTTCCCTGCTATGTCAGTCATTAGAAATGTTCCATTTTTTGTTGTCTTTCACCTCTAAATTGAAATAAAGGAAATAAATTTTATTAGAGTGCATTTACCATGTTCTCTCACTACCTCTTAAATGCTTAAAGTTGGTTCAGAACTGAGTATTAATAATTGCATCGTATTCATTTATTTTTAACTTGACTCTAAGCCTGAAAGCAACCAAGCAGAAAAAGTATTTAATAACCAACAAACTTATAGGAGCAGAACACATAGCCCAGTGCTGTTAACATCCTTCAGCAGAAAAGATTAAGTACTGCTGTCGTCATTTAAGCTTTGGGGGGGTGTGAGAGAGTGGGGGAAGGGAGAGAGGAGATGTCTGATCCACTTAATGCAAAGTATAAATTGATGTCATTTTAATTTTCTTCTTATAAGATTTACCACTTTACATGTAAATACCAGGCAGCACTGTGGCTATGTTGGATTTGTGATTCATATGGAGAATGTGTTCATCTGCTGGAACTTAACTGATCACACTGAGTTAAAGGGAGGATAATAAAAAGCTATGGAGTGAATAATGGAAGGATTTAAAAATGAGGCATGGGGGGCAGAAGATAGGATACAGAGTAATTTTGGAGGTAAAACTACAGTTGAGATTAACAGTATATTTCTGGACATCTGGCTGATCTAAAGTCTGTCTGATGATTGTCTTGTAATTGTTAAACCTGCTGCCTTTATGTGTGGGATTAGGCCTGTTTAAATATGCATGCAAAAGGCAGAATGGTTATTGATTCTGTGCGGCATAATTTATGTGGATCTTAGTTTGGAGTCAAATGGAGTTTATTTCTACTTTAGTTCCCACATACTTGGTTCTTGTTTAGCTTTTTTCTCAAATGCAATGTCAAAACGAGCATCTGTGAGAAGCTTAGTGACAGAAGAGTTTAAAATAAGAATTACCATTTTTAGAGGAACTGATTTATGAAGGAAAAATGGGCATCTTATTAGTTACTAAAAGTGTATCTGCTGAACCATTGTATGAAAGTTAGCTTCTAATAATCCTGCATCTGTATTTAATCCCTTTCACTGCTACTGCTCTTTAATTAAAGACTCTTCTATCTTTATGCCAATTAGTTTGAGATCCTAACCTTTGTGCTTAATAGAAATGGTTGCAGGAGCTCTGCTGACATCCTCAGTGCTGTTTGTAAAGAAAGAAAACTCCAGGAAAAACACATCAATATCAGCCCCCATGGAAACACTCAAGCATTTCATTAGCAGTTGTAAGCTGGAGAGACAATAAGCTGGAGGGAAGGCTTTATTAGGCCAGAGGTGGTAAATGGAAAATTGGCAGCAGAAAATCAAAGTTTGATCATGAACAGCCCCCTCGCAACTGCAACAGCATCTTACTGTTCATGTGTTTTCATTTCCATCATGCCCTGATCACAACTGTGTAAAGCCATGTAATAAATAAATAACCCAACCTTCACGAGCAAGGAAAAAACAATATGATGGCTCAGAGCCAGCAAAAGCTGCTCTGCAGCCATCTGCTCAGCATCAGCCCAGCACCAGCCTGCATGCTGTGAGCGGGGAGTACAGATCATTCCCCAAGGCCTGATGGTCAAAATGTCACTGATTTTATGTTCTTTGCAGAGTATATTTAATGTGATCTTTTCCTTACAGCAACCATCTCCACTGGTGTTCTAGTTACACATCTGTATTAGAAAGCCACTGTAAATACGTTGTGTCTATATTAACAGGCTAAGGGTAGGGAGTTGAAATACTAAATACTTTGATTTGCTGTTCTAAGATGGTTTAAATGGAAAAAATGAACACGAGTCAAGCAATGTAAGAGACAGGGCAGGTTAATGCTGGCATGAGAGTGGTCAGAAAAGGGGATGTTTATGTAGAGGCACATTTCCATTTAAGTGTCTAAAAGTGCAGATAGGTACTGGGGTTTTCAGGTGGTCGGGCTGCTGGACCTCTGTGCAATGAGAGACAGCCATTGGAAGCTGGGTGCCTGTTTTCTACTGCATTATCTCTTCTGAGAATCTTGGTGCTTTTGAAAGTTCCCTGTTTACATCATGGGCTTTTGACATCTCTGGTAATCTGGTCTGTAGCAGGTATGGAAGCTGATGCCTATTTTATCCTCTGGCCTCTGATGGACATTCTTGGGTGCAGTCTTCATGCTTTAGTAGTGTTGAAAGTCAACACTGCGTTTTTGGACAAGAGATAGGAGCAGGAAATAGATTACATGGGAGCTCACAACTCTGGTTTAGTGTTTAGATACCTGAAATCTGTTAAAGTAAGTGACCTGTAGTCTACAAAGTGTCTCTGTGGATAAAGACTTCTAAGCCTTTATTTCAGTGTTTCTGCAGTCAGACAAGCATTATTTCATGGGTGTGCGTGCTCTTTGTCTAAGCTAAACACCTTTAGGTGTTAAAAAAGTAAAAGTGACACCTGAGAACTCTGTTCAGGTAATGCTGTGTGGATTTAGAGAGAGCCATCAGAGATGGGGTTTGAAAGTGTAGCAGGATTGTCAAGATGGAATATAAAAGCTGTAAACTAGACTGAGATCTACCTTTATTCTCTTTTTCCCAACCAGCTCTAATTTAAACTGGCTGTATATCCAGTTTTATGTGTGATCCACAGAGTCACGTAGGCCATGTGTGCTTGCAAAAAGAAAAGAGTTGAGAGCATGACTGAAAACTGCCAATAAAACTGCCCTTAGCCCTTGCACTTGCACTGTCTTGAGCGTGACTGGTGCTGCTGCTGGAGGAAGACAAGGAGCCCACTGGGCAGCCCGGAAAGCTGTGGTTCCTGCAGCAGTCATGGTGTGTTCCATACTCATTGTGTCACATCTGAACGTGGACAGCTCGAGTCATTCTCTGCTCCTGAGGCGATTTCATTGGTGCTTTGTTCTGTAGCACCCATATTTCCATGTACTACTGGAAATGCATAGTTTGCACAAGCATTTTTCATAGCTGCTTTGCACTGGTAGCTAATGCTCACCTTCTGAGCAGCTGGTGCAGGTCTTTCATCTGCAGTTCCTGAGGACTGAGACCAGGGTATGCCAGAGATATGTATACATATGATCAGGACATTACACAGTTGTTCAAGTTCCTTCTGTTTTGCTGTGAAACACCTCCATTTCCTCCAGTGTTCTCTGTGTGACAGTGCTGGCCATTTTCATCCTCAATAAACTTTCCTTAGGATGTCCCTCATTTTTTGTGATACTCATAAAAGCAAGTCAGCTCCAATGCTTGCAGAATTTCTCTAATAACTCCTACTGGCAAAGGTGATTGCAGCTTCCCCTGTGTTGCCAGCTCCTTTGTCATCAAGCTGTTTCAGTACAGCTTTTTCGTGTTTTCTGCGTGGTGCTCTGTCAGCAGGTTTCCTGTAGGGAGCTCAGATGGTTCCAGCAGTTTTTCTGTTGTATAAAAAGTGAGTCAGCTTTTCCAAAAGAGTTACTTGGGTTAATTTGCAATAACCAAGCTTCAGTGAGCCTTGCTTTCTGCATGGTTTTATCCCACTTCCTACTTACCTCTGTGCCTTCATTTAATAAAGCAAGTAAGACCAGCAAGAAAATAATATTTTTAGGTTAATTGTTTTGTGGTAAAGAAAGGACATCTGTTTAAATTACCGAAACTTTTTTTTGCTTCATTTAGCTGCAGTAATGCAGGCGATGATGCTAAAGATGCACACTGGTGATCTGGATTTGAAAAATAATGCTGCTCTTAAGTTTTGAAAGGAACATTTTCATACTACTGTTGCATTTTGATGGGACATTGAGAGTTTAAGAAATAACAGTAAAGATAATACCTTGCTGGTGGCTTGCTTCCAGGTGCCAACCATTCCAAGAGGTAGAGGCAGTGGCTCATACCCAGGGGTATGAGCCCATGACTGATGGTACATATTGCAAGAATATTATTTTATTTTCAATACGTGGGCCCTGGTGTCCCGTTGATGTTGGTACTTCATCAGCTTGTACAGTGAAAATTATATCTACATTTTCTTAGTTTTTTTTCTAACAGTTCTAAACTTTTTTTTTTACTTTCTTCTTATATTTGCATTCTTAAACACTGCAGTTGCTGTAATGATTCATCAGGGGTGTATTTACTCGTGCTGACATTAAAATATCCATTTGAATCAGAAATATTTTCCTCAACAGAAGTGCAAATGTGTTTTAGAAGCCCTTACATTTCTTTATTTATCAGCAAATTTGATTAAAGTAAGTTCAGCTTCCTTTGTCATGTTGGCACAAAGTATTTCACTATGTTTGAGCAATCCTGTTGGGGAAGAGGGTAAAGTATGTAGAAAGAATTTTTTTTCATCGTAGTTTAAGCATTGCTTTGCTTTGAGGCATCTCTTGGGGTGCACTTGCCTAAGCTTTATTTTGTAAGGCATCTTCATCTCACAGTGGCATCATTTATCCATCATTTATCTTTAATTATGTGAAGTATTCCTGGCATGTGTTCTTAACTGGGCACCCATTTATCCATTTGTGCCTTAGCATCCAGCCATAGTGTTTTGCCTCTGTGAATTAAACACGTCTAAATGTTTGAGTAAGTCCAGGTTGCTCTGCTAACCAAAGTGTGCCCCACTCCCCAAGCCAGAGAGATCATCCAGAACTCCCAATCATCCCTCTGCTGTCACTGGCTGCTAAGAAATGCCATGCTGCTCTTGGAGGAGATGCATCAAGTCCCTGTCTAAGCCATGGATGTGGTTGATTGGTTTTTTCTTCTGTAATTTCTCTAGAAAGATACAAAGTGGGAACCTGGAAGCTGGGTTGTAGGAATCTGGTGGCTTGAGATCCAGAGATTTTTGCCTGATCTATTGAAATGGTGTCACGGTAGAAGGGGTCAGTTTTAAGCAATTTGTATTTTGCAAAGAACTCTGTAAGTCCGATTGTTTGTCTTTCTTGCTATATTACAGAATGGTACTTTTTCTTTAATTGACAAGGCATGCATCTGATGTTTCATTCATATTACCCATGGTGTTTGGGTGAGTTTCAGAGAGTTTCAGCCCTTCTGTGCTTAATTCATAGGGTATGTGGAATATCTTTTTGAAAATCTTCCCCTGTTGACACAAACAAAAGAAAATTAAATTTTGTTAATTTTAGATATTCACATTTCTTGATGTGGCATGTTTCTATTGATTGTATTTCTACAGCTGCAGTGCAGCAAAATGCACTGCAAAATGCATCAAGACTTTGCAGTGTAGAAACTTGCAACATACCAAGATCAATGTAAGTGAAGTGTGAATGGAAATGCCCGTGTGTGAAACTGCCATAAGAAACAGCAGAACAAGGGTTAAAGGAGCAACATGTTTTGGTACAGAGGATCCTTTGTATGAAATTCAATCAAGGAACCAAATGGCAGGAACAGACAGAATTATGATTAGACTCTCTCAGAGAAGTTCCTCTTACTTGTTGGGTTGTCTTCTCCAGAGGTTGATTTTGGAGCATTCCCTGTCAGTAACTCTTGGATGGGAATAGCATGTTTTGTTTTTGAAGAATCAGAACTTACTGAGACTGTTGACAGGGCTGGCAGACCTGGAAGCAGCCTTTGTTTTCTCCCTGTGAATCCTAGGAAAGTGCACAATTCCCGAGCTTAGACGTCACCAACATTCAGGCAGGAAAGCTCCCCAATAGCCTGGCATGCTTGGAAGGTCCCCCTGTTAATATAATCAATATTAAAATGCAGTTCTTTCTATTTTTGTGTGTTAATTAAGTAGGAGGATGTGGTCCTTTTGTATATGCCTGGAGTTTGGAAGCGAGCACTGTATTGTGTGCTAACAGTGTGCTTGGCAACATGAGATGGAAAAGGTGTGCCTGATCTTCTCCCATAGTGTTTGATGCCAAGGTTTTTAATTTTTTATTTAATTATTATTATAGATGGATGAATGTAGCTACTTTATTTTTGTTGCCTTCTTTGCTGATACTGCTGCTTCCTTGCTGATGCTGCGCTCTCATATCCTAAGCTCAGAGAAGCCTGTTTGGTAAAGCACCATGGTGTTGGTGTGTCATCCTGAATTAACAGTGTGCATCAGCTACAGCCAGCTAGGATGGCAAATTTGGGAGCTACATCCCTGCCTGGAGCCACTCACAGTACAGTCCTAGTGACAGCTGCTGGCAGTGTGTAGTAAGAGCTGGTGAAGTAAAAGAGGAAAGCTTGGTAAATGCGTGCAGGAGAGTAATCAGCTAGGAATTTTTATGGCTCATGCTCAGCCTTTTAAAGTTTTCTATTTTCTGTCATTAGTAGGTGGTTCCCCAAATTAGAACCTATAAAGAGCATAGATGAGGCTTGAATAAGATCAACTGGCAACAGTGCAAACATGAATTTTACAACAACCAGTCAAATGAAATAGAACAGAATGATGTGTATAATGATGGTAACATTAGCTTGCCTTACTGCTAATATGAATGCTAGTAAGATAAATATTGAATATCTGTAAATAAACTAGCATTATACCACCATGAAACCCCCCTTCAAACTGTAATTCTTCTCGAGAAAGATGCAGTGGTTTTCTTTAATCTTTTCAACAGGGGCTCTACAGTGAATCATTTCCTTTAATTGCTGTTCTGAAACGTATAACAGGTTTTTTAATGCCTACTCTTTATATTTGTCTTTTTTCTTTCCATTAATTGCAATACTTCCATTCAAGCTTGAAAATGAAATTGCTTCCTCAACATATTTCTTCTCTGCTTTATGTAAACACAGGGGGTTTTATTAGCCCAGTTTCCAGGGAAGATGGAAGTGCACTAACACTGAGCACACGGACAGGCTTTCACCAGTTGTCGTAGTTCCAGGCACTTTAAACGAAACTCAGAAGGGTTGCCTGGCAGAACAAACCTCATCTCGTTCTCTGGCTCTGTGGAATTCATCTCGTGCCTGGGGGACTGAAGGGCAGCGCCAAAATCCGGTGGGATGGCTGCTCACCTCTTCATTTCCAGTGCCTGCTCTGAGAGGTTCAGAAAGGCTTTGCAAGTTGCACTCTTGGAACTGGGCACACCAGAGCCAGGCATCAGAAAAAGTCCTCCTCTTCCTTTCCGTTAAACAACACACCTACTTAATTTATTTGCATTGATTGCAGATTTGGTCAGCAAGTGTGTTAACTCTATATCAAAACCTGATTAAAGCTGATGAGATGAACAGGAATAAAGAAGTCTGAAAGTATTTAAAAATTAATCATCTTTCACAGCAATAAGATATGCAAAATCCCATACAGTTTGGTCCATCTGTCATTTAGGACATCATTATAGTTGTTTCAAGACAAGAAAACTTGAAGGATAAAACAGCAAGCAAGCCACAAATCTCAGAGCTTGGTTTAAATCCCAAGAGTAATCCATCCCTGCTGCAAATCTTAACACTGCATCTCAAATAACAGGAGCATTCCTGCTCAGTTTTGGGGTGTTTTGGTGGTTTTGGCAAAGGATGTTTTGTGGGCCAGGGCAAGGTACATAGCAGGGGTGAGTGGTCTGCAGATGGAAGCAGCAGCCGCTGCCTCCCAAGGCTCTTCTGCTGGGATTCACAGCAGCTCAGCCACAAACCACACGGACATTTGTGGCAAAGCTCCAGGGTGGGATGAGGGAATCCTGCATGATGGAATCCCACAGCTTCTGGACCCATGCCAAAGAATGAATTTAAGTCGTGAGAGACCTATGGTTAAAAGGCTTTCCTTGTGGCTTCACTGTCCTGATGGGAAGTGGAGTTGCAGGTTGCTTGTGTCTCAAAAAGGGATTAAAATACCAGCAGTCTAGTTACTTACACGTGTGTTACCAGCAATATGGTAGTGTCGCTATGGTATTGTGGTTATCTGGTATTTTTTACTGGTTTTGTTGTTGTGGTGGTGGTGGTGGGTTTTGGGGTTTTGTTGTTTTTCTTGTTTTTCTTGTTGGGGTTGTTTTGTGTTGCTTTGGTTTGGTTTGGTGTGGTTTTTTTGTTTAGTTTGCTTTTGCTTGGGGTTTTGGGTTTTTTTTTCTTGTATTGTGGTTTTGGGTTTTTTAACAACCAAACATCTGGGCTGGAATTTAGCAGTTTGAGTGCAGGCTACATAAAAACCTTTTTTTCCCCATGCAAACACATACAGTCATACACACTCAAAAGTGTCAGTATTTTAATTTAACAGCTCTGACATGTAGCAAAACCCAGCTTATATATGATGAATATGCCTTTACTTTCAGACACATACTCAAGTGAATACCCACAAACACAAACTCCAGTATCTCAACCATTTAAGCACTAGTGTATGTGTATATATGGGAATATAAAACACAATTCACTTGTTTCTTTTAATTTCATCCGGAGAGTTTTGGTGAATGTTTACAGGTCACAAACTATTTTGAAATAATATTTATAAGCTATGGTGTGGAATTTTGATTCTTGGCAATATCTGTATTTTAACAAGATGTTATATACTACAGGGCCTGTTGACTGCAACCTTGTACTAAAAGCTGGGAGCATGTTAGGTTATAGTTATATATATATAGTTAGCTATAGAAGAACTGTATCTTCTTTCCTGTAGTCCCTTGAAGCTTCCATGTTGTCACTTGCCCCTTCCTACCTTGTGGAGCAGAGATCTGTTTTCCATTGAGGATAAGGATTTTCTGACCTCATAGCTTCACACACATCCAAGCATCACCTCCTTGAATATCTGACTTGTGTGCTGATAAAGACGCTGTATCCCTGCTAAACCTGCAAAGAAGGGAGTTGATGGTCACACCAGCTGGTAGCTGGTCTCACACAGAAGGCCCCAATGCCCCTGTAGTTGTTCCAGCCATGTGTCTGTCTGCTTTATCTGTAGGCAGGTGCTGATTTTAAGGATTGCAAGTTCTAAAAAATGCACACTTACGCATTTCAAAAAAACCTTTTAGAAGTTAGTAACTGGCAGCACATGGTGTCTGTCTACTGTGTGGGCTCTGGAGGAACTGACAAATTTGAATTTAATCCACCTTCTTTCTCCCACTTTTAGCTGCCAGGAAGATAAGACTTGAGAGAAAAACCTTGGTTATTAAATCCATCTCCCAGCAGTGCAGGAGAGAGTACACAGAGCATCTGCACACCATGATCCATGGGATTGCCTTCCTGTTGGAATTTGGGGCAGATATTTCCTTCCTCTCTCTAAAAAAGCATTGAAGTGTTCAAAGCAACTTCTGGCTTTGACTTCTGTAGCAGGAGCGACACATGAAAACCAGAGCTGTACCCAAATCAACAATAGAGCAGTATGAAAACTGTTGCATAGATGCAGAGCCAGAGTGCTGGACAAAACTGGGTTAGAGTAGAACAAACCTTACTTTTGCCATCCTTAGTCTCGTTTAGTTACCTTTATCACTTCCTTGACTGTGTCGCTGCTTGTATTTAGGAGGGGCAATAGCCAAGGTGTGGGTGGGAGCAAATGCAGATGGTTATGGAGAGCGTGGTTGGTTTTGAAGAACTGACTTGGGTACGCTGAAATGAGAGCTTTTAATTTCTCGCGTGAGCTGTATAGCAGCATAGTGGGGATCCTCCGTATGTGTGTTGCTTCCAAAAGCAGACCATGGGTAAACACTGGAGCATGGTGCCTGAAGAACTGGAGAGGAAAACATGGCTCATGTGAAAGGAGAAAAGGATAGAACCAGAAGTCTTAACTGATGAAAGAAATGTGTCCTTTCTGAGGGGAAAAAAAGCAGTCCCACATTAGGAATGGCAGTTCTCAGGTCATTCTGAGTATGATTAGGACAATGTAAATAACCAGTGATTTTCCATGAAAAGGGATCAGGACATTAGGGGTTTTGTTGCAATAATAAAATCCTTTCTGAACTTTAAAAAAAACCTTATCATTACATGTGCCCCCAAGCTAATTTTTGGATGGACTGAGCTGAAATTAATGCTGCAGCTGACGACCTTCTTGCCAGAGGCAGCCTGGCACTTGCATAGATGGAGTCTGAGAGCCCCCTGCCCCTCTTCCTCCTCACAGGCTCCAGCCTTTTGGCATTCAGTGGGACCCCCCAGCTCTCCACTTGTGCAGCTCCCATCCCACGGTGAAGGGATGAAAGCTGCCCAGCTGTCACCCTTTGCAGGCTGTGGTTGTGTTGCCAGCTTCACCTCCTTCCCTCCCACCCCTATTCCAGAGGAGGAGGCTGCTCCCACCCTCATTACCCTCATTTGCACCCTCAGTGCTTTGTTCCCAGCTGGGCTGTTCTGGGGCTTAAACAGCTCTCTCTTGTCCTTTCAGTGTAATCCCCTTACAGGCAGGTTTATATCCACTCACCCCTCCTTATCCCACTTTACGCCAGGCTTTGGGAGCCACGTGTGCCCACTCCTGCTCGAGAGACTCTCCAGTGCCTCATCATCCCAGGAGTCCTTCCGTGGACCTGTTGCAGCATTGCCTCAGCTTTCTTGAAACAGCCTCCTCTGGAAACTCCTAGCCTTTAGAAATGCACCATTGGGTTGCATGTGCCTTTTTCTGGATGTGTGCACCGTGAGTGGTTCATCATAAACACCATGGCCAGCTGGCATGCAGAAATCCTTTTCCTCTACTATTATTTGCAAATTTAGGAACTTGAAACTGCTGGAATTGGTCCCAGCACCATGACCTTGCATTTGGAACTACTGAATTTCATTGTGTATTCATCATCTCACACTTCAATGCCATGTTCTGTTTTTTGTGAAGGTTGTTAAGACTGTAGTTGCTTGAATAAAAAATGGTTCTGAAAGAGTTTCATGCCGCTGCTGTTTTGTGCAGTGACTAATGAGCTTGTACATCTCTTTTTAATTCTTTTCGAGTATTCTTACTGCTAAATCCAAATTTTGTAAGATTGTTACACATGCAGGGAGGGATTTATGTGCTGACCGATCGATTGAAATTACCACAATTCTTTCACTGGGGTCTCTCTCAAAGTCTCTGCCCTGGTAAGTCCTGAGGTTGAAGGGAGTCTCTCCACTAAAGTCTAACTCATTCTTGTGCCAGCATGTGCTTTGAACGTGGTGCTAGACTCATGGACATAGATAGCACTAGAGGCTATCCTCAGGGTGTTTAAATGTGTTCCCTTACTTTTTTCACATAGGGATTATAGAAGTTTAGATTTTGTCTTGATTTATTAGGAGGCAAGCAAACAACGAGCATTTAAGAAACAATAAAGTATTAAAGTAGGTGATATTCCTATTTCAAAACATTTTATTATCTTACATTTTTTATAATTTGAAGTGTTATATCTCAGTAAAATTGGTGGACTGTTTTAAAGTTTGAGGTCAAGCTATGTCATGCTGTGTAAACAGCATTTCTGTCACCTCTGTGGATTGCTACTGAAGGGATTTGAAAGTGTGAGCATGAGGGACAGCTGCTGCAATTTAAGCTTTCAGAAACTTTCAGGCCCCACAGGTAAATATTCCCTGGCTGTATCACTTTGCTGATGATCGCTTAGTTCCTTCTATTCTATGTGCTACTAGACCTTCAAAACAACCACAATTCCGCTAGCTAGGAGCATGCCTTAGCCTTGCAGAGTGGGATGCTGCTTTTGAAGTCTGCACTCTCTAAGTTCTTTTCCCTGAGACGTTCAGTCATGCATATTTAAAGCTACATTTCAAGAAATTAGGTCTGAAAATTCCCAGCAGAAATGTATTTTTGCGTTTTATTTTTATCCAGAGATGACCACATTTTTGTCTGCGAGCTGGCTTAAAAGATACATCAATTAATAGAGCCACCAGTGACTAAACTGTAAAGCAGAGTATCTTCTCTCATTTAATGAAGTGTCTTACATAAAAATAAGTATAATTCTCATGATAAAGTACTTAATTTTACTAAGATTTCCAACTTTCTTTCCAAAAGTGCAAGGTGTAATAAAACTGAGTCTTGAGCATAAGAATATGGCTGTTGATTATAACTATTCATCATGGGCACGATACTAGTATAGAGATCAGGTCCCAAATGTCCTTATTCTTCCTGAATCTTCCTACAAGTGGCATGTAATCAGTTGTTTCCTTATAGGAAAATGCTCTAAGATTAGGTATTTGCCACTTTATTAGAAAGAAATTCCTCATTTTGAGCAATGCTGCAAGGTTGTTTTCAAGCTCTTGTCTCCCCGCTGCAGTCCTTGTTAGTGCTCTTAGGACTTCTTGGGCCATGTCCAATTTTTTATCCTGCAGCAAACAAAATTACTCTGGTGTTTTCTTCCCTGCTGTTCATTAAATGATCATTGGCCTCTTCTGGTTGCAAGGAGAAGGTTGCACTCACCTCTGTTTGATTTTTAATCTGCTTTCCATACAGAGTAAGTAATACAGTCCTGGTTGTTATTTCTGCCCCAGCCTGCAAGGAAGGCACTATTAGACCTTGGTGTGTGGATGGGTGGGGTGCTGGGAAACACCTGGGTTGTTTATAAAATGTTCACTTCCTTTCAGAGCTCGTTTAACTCTGTAGTTGTTAGAAGCATTGTTAAAGTTAGGGATTAGTACACACTCTGTTGTCTGCAGAGTTGGTGGTGAGTAGCCAGATCAGCTTCATGATAATTTACTATTCACTTTGTCATCTGCCTGAGAGTCAATATTTTAATTCCTTCCTTTTTTTTTTTTTTTTTAAACCAGCACTACAGTTTGACCTCTGAGGGCTAATCTGATGGCATCTCACTCAGGACAACTATTCATGTACTTGTGTCCCAGCTAGGACAAACACTGAACCTTAAAAGTATTTTTGAAAAGGAAATAGGATAGTAGTCTGCTTACAGAAAGGAGCTATGCAAGAACAGGCTGTAATGCTTGAGATCAATGTGTCTAATCAAAAATCTGTATTTCAGGGGAGATCTAGAGGTTGTCCCCTGACTTGGATGCACTGAATACTCAGCTCTGACCTGGTGGTGGCATGAGAGCAGAGGCAGCATCCCCACTGCTGTAGTTTGCATTTGCTGGTATTCCTGATGATGGTTTCCACAGGGAGGACTTGGAGCAGTGGTTTTAATACACTGGAATCTCAGTTTTGGACAGAAACAGCAAGAGCTGTGGTGGATAATCAATTTTGTGACAGCAGCTAGTTCTAGCTGGATGCTGAGCAGCAGGGATCATAACTCAAAGATTCCTGAGGTGAAGGGATGGAGCAAGATTCGTTGTGCTGGACATCCCACACATGCAACAGGAAGAAAAAACCCTGAGCCCAAAGCGTGGCAACCTGCCCAGGCGAGACATGTGAGGGATCACAGAGAGGAATATGAATTAATTTTTTGGCATTATTTCTTTAAATCTGTTTGGCTGTGTCCTTTTAGGAAGGAATTATTTACATGGAAAACTGTAAGGAAAGAAGAAGAGTGATGGGCCTGAGTTAACAAGAGCAGAGGTACAAAATAATCGCAGTAGGTACTGGGGGAACGAATTAAGAAACGGTGAAGTCACAAACTAGAAGACACTGGAACAGTTACATATGAGAATGGCCACTGAAGGTGTTTTCTCCTACCACAGTGACCTTTACAGGCTGTCCCTCAGTTTGCAAAAGGACCAAAAATGGTTATTAATTGGCTTGCAACTTGTTTGTTCCAAAGATACAGCTCATGGCATCTTCATTTCCACTTCACTCCAGCCATGATCAGTCCTGTGCAAAGGGGACCCAGGTTGGGTTTGCAGGTGTAGTCAGGATCAGCAGATGTGGGGACAGAGAATTCAGCTGTGTTGCTGGCTTACATGCATTTCCTTGTTCTGTTGTATCTTTGGTTAATGCTTTGCCCCTGCCTGTGAAGAGCTGACATTGAAGCTGAAAGGAAGATTTAGATTAGGTTTAGTCGCCTGCCTGCCTGATGAGAGGCCAGGGGCTGAGGCAGGAGAAGACTCAAAGCCAGCCACTCCCAGTGCTTGACAAGCTGTAAAGCAAGAACATTTTGAATGTGATCCATTGCCTATTTTGGGAAAGTTATAAAATTTTCAGAGGTAGGCCAGTTATTTTTAAGTCTCTCTGGACATGCTTTTAACGCAGGATTTGTTCTGGATGTTGTCAAGGTCGGACGTTTTCTTCGTGAAAAAGTTTCCCTCCTTTGGGGAAATGTCTGGAAGAGCTAATTAGCTGTGTGCCTTGTTCTTCTCTCATTTCCTCACAGCTTGCTAAACTTATTGCTAGACCTTTCAGCTTCAGCCAAGATGGATTGAGTTGGTTCTTGTCTGCCTTCCCCTGGCTTCATCCATTTTATGCACAGCCTTTCTCTAGCCTGTTTGAGGAGAAGGTTGCAGCAGAGACAGCATGCCTCTATCAAAATGCAGGGAGGCTGGTGTTTGGAAAAAGAAATATTTGGAGTTGAGAAGCTGAAAATACCAACAACATGGGTATTTTCCTTGTATATGACTCTTTGCTGCTGCTTTGAATTTCTTTTTGTGTTGCCCACATTTTACATTCATTAAGCGAGGCTGAAAATATGAAATTAAATAGAAGAAATATACCTACAATGAGATCTTCATTAATGAAAGTGCTCACCTGCATCTCAGTTCTGTAGATAAAGAACAAGTCCAGAGAAATGCTGGGCTCTTCCTGCTGTTTTTGGGAGCAGTAGAGATTGCTGTGTGCTCTGTAGCAATCAGGATTGGCTTCCAAGTTTTATTTTGACAGAGCTTAGGAATCAAAATAGTTGGCATCAGTAACAAACAGGAGGACATTAATTATGTGGACAAATAAATTAGCAATTCCTGCTGCACATTTATCTTCACCTCTGTAATTGATAAACTTTAGATGTTCCAGATGGTGGTCCTGAGTATAAATAGGGGTTTAAATTAGGATCTTGAATCTCTGTGGATGCAAGGTGTAATAGCTTTCATATCTCCTGTGTCAGCAGTGGCTCCCTTTGTAGCATGCCACCAATGCCCTGTGGGTTTTGGGATATAAAGATAACAGACTCTATCAGGAGTGGTGTGTGTCCAGTTCAAAGGAGTACCTAGTGTTTTCCTGCCTAATTCTGACAGAATTAGAGATAGTGCACTTCCTTTGAATTCTCTGAATACTCTTCTCTGCATATTTTGTGGCCGTTGCCTAGAAGAAGGGGGTTGACAGTTTAGTCTTTGTTCTGGCACTATTAAAAGAAGTCATTCTCAGACATTTTTTTGTTGCCTGTTACTGAGAAACTGCATGTGTTTAGTATTAGTTCTGATTTCAGCAATGCCCAGCATTATCAGGACATCACTGTCTCCTATAAAGCTGGGGCACATACCCTTGTGTCAGTGCTGTTGGCCATATCTTTCTGTGTATGTCTCTAAAAACAGTTGGTTTATTGGACAAGTTAGAGCTGACATTCAGTTCTGCTGTATTTCTGCCTGCCTGTTGCATGTTAACTTTTTCACCACATCCAGAACTGGGGGCAGTACTGCAGGTAACATTTTAAACATCTATATTAATGCTGAGGAAAGGTGAAAGGGCTAGAAAGTCTGCATTTGACTGAAATCAGGGATTGGTGGGACATGCCTGTGATACCATGCTTGGGAGAGGCAAAAGGTAGAGTTGGGGGGTGGGGTGGTTTTACAGATTTTTTTTTTTAAGACAGAGCAATCAAATTCATCTAGAATGTTCATTAGAACATTCCGTGGGAACATCTTGGTTTCAGTGGAGTTTTTCTTAGAAAATACCCAGGTGGCCCACCTTCTTCATTTCCTGCCATCTCATCAGTCAAGGGCTTCTGGGGTGTGTTTGCTGAGCCTGAGCTCAGAGGGACTGAAATGTGAGACCTGCTAATGCTAAACAATGTGATTTCTACTTGTGTGGAGTCTTTACAATCCCTGCCCTACTTGGATATCTCCTGTGTTTTGTTTTTTTTTTCTTTTAACCTTTAAAATTTTAACCTAAATGAAGGGCAGGACTAATAATGTTTTATGGAATGCTACATCTCGGGTTTCCTGGCTGAGGAAACATGAGTCCAGGGGCTTCCACCACAGTGAACTTTTGTAAGGAAGATATGATCTACCTTTGATGAAATCCAGGGTGAAATAGCTTTCTAATAATGCAGCAGACTGGAGAAAGAGCACAGAAAAGAAACAGAAGGTGCAAGAAAAATCCATCAAAATAGTGTGGGGGGGCAGGACAGTTTGCAAGCATGAAAAAGAGCTGACCAAAACCAGCACAAACCACTTGCAAGCCCATTTGTGGACGCAAAACCTGTCTGAGTTTCTGGGGCTTGTTATGATCACAGGAACTGGTCCTAAGCATGGATAAATCAGGCCAATCCTGGCTCCTGGCTCTCTCTAGTGATGGTGTCTGTCTGGGGGTGGAAGTTCTGCTTTTCCTGTTTCATCCAGGGTGGGCTATTACTGCTTAAACCAAGGCTTGTATAAAGTCCAAGGAAAACTTCAGAGGTTTTTTCTGAATCAAAGCATTGGATGAGTTTCTAACAGGCCTGAAACCTGGTATTGTGGATAGATTTCTCTTTTGAAAATACCGAAGGACAGGATCCCACATCTTCATTTAGGTGGGATGTTTGTGGCAGTTGCTTTTTAGAAGCAGCTCTCTTTTTTCTTTTNTTTTTTTCTTTTTTTTTTTTTCCCCTTTTGCTAAATGCTTGTTTTTCTGTACCGCTCCAGATGTCTCATTTTGGGCATCACTGATGGTGAGTGTCAGGAGCAGTGTCTATTCCTGCTGCCTTGTTCTCAGTCCAGCACTGCCCTGGTCTTCTGTCTGTCTATGGCCCTCCTACTTTTAAAGAAAAATCTGAAAACCAAACAACACCAGAGACCAGTACATTCATTGTTCCCTTGATGTTTCATCCATGTGATGAAACAGAGAGATAGGGATAGAAAGTGTGTCCTGGAAATTAGGAAATGAGGCTTGCCTTGGGGAGGAGGTAGAAATTAGTCATACCACTGCTTGTGCTCTGCTAAGTAAAGGTCATGAAAAGGTTTGTAGGGAAGTCTTATGGTTTTTCCTCTTCACAAGGAAAATTCCAGCCAGCACTGCTGCTACCCGAGGTGCATCTTCAGCGTGTCTTTGTGGAAACATCCCATTCCCTCTGCACAGTGCCAAGCTTGCTAGGGGTTAGACCTCCCAGCAAACTGAGGGATTTCCTTAAATCCTGTAAATCAGAGTTCTATTAAGAAGCAGAAGGGGAATAAACCACCAAGAGGTTTTCCTCCTTTTTTCCAAAGTCTGTGTGTGCCCTAAATTGAATAGGCACCCCCTGAGACCTGGGGAAACCAAACTCTTAAAATGCATAGTAAAGGGTTAGTAATTGTTTCAAACAGCCAACTAAAAATGCTTTTTATTACAAGGCTTGAGCTCTCTTTCATATGTGAAGGTGCTTGTTCGTTTTGGCAGTGAAGGCTGCTTTTATGCCTCCCTGGGGACGGTGGTAAAACTTTCAGCAGCTCAGGCTCAGAAACCAGTGCTTTGTGGAACTGGAGGCGAGACACCAAAAGTTGTTCTGCAGATTTCCCAGTCCCCTACAGCTTGCTCTCAGATTTTGCTGATTAATCCACTTTTGTTTGGAAGAAGAAGGAGAGAGCTGAAGACAGTGCTGTGCAGGGATGGGACCAGATTTGGTGAGGGCATTTGATGTCTGTGGGTTGGTAGGCTCCTCAGTGATTTTTTCTGACATTCAGCTGTTGGGTGCAGGAGCAAGGAATCAGCACTTTACACACAGTTGCACTGGAAGATGGACAAGAGCTGGATTTATTCTTACTGCCACCGTGAGCAGGAGAGCAGAAGTCTCTGCTAATCCTGTCCCAAAGTTGCAGCAGAAATGCCAAGGCTGATCAAGGGGAACAGGGGACACTCAGACACAGGGACATGATGGGTTTCCGTGCTAGTCCTGCACTCTCCAGTGTGCTCTGAGTGGGAGCCAGGTGGGGGCATGTCTTCCCTTCAGCTGTGGGAAGCATGGGGAAAGGATTCTGATGAGCTGTGAAGTGCCAAAATTACTAGGTGAGATTGTGTTTTCTCTGATGTAGAAAGGATCTCTTCCCATGACAAGTTATATTGCTTTTGTCTGCCTGGTCTTCTCTCCTTCTGCTTTTCTTTTTACCCCTCTTTTTTTTTTTTTTAATTTCTTCTTTTCCATGCTTCCCTCCCGCTGTATCATTCTTCAGAGCATCTATTTTGCATCATCCCTCCTCCTGGTATTTTTCTTAGGTGGCTCTGATTGTTCTGCTGCGTTGCTGAATGCAGTTTCCTCTCCAGAGAGGCAGAAGTGCTGCACCAGAGCAGCACATCCTGCCACTGCTGCAGACACAGGTCGAGCAGAGGACAGGCTCCTTTGCCTGCCAGTGCTGAGCAGCAGGATGGTGGAAAGGGAGATGGGAAGAGGGTGCACCCTGCATAGTCCTATTTGAGACAGTCTAGGACAGTCTGCTTTCCCTTTGTCCTTCAAGAAGGCAGGCTTCTTTCCCTTTTTCCTTCCCTTTTTCCTGGAATTAATTCACATCAACTTGTATGAAAAGTAGCTGAAGCATCTTACAGTGTAGCTCAGCTGGGAGTTCCTAGATACTATACAACTGTGAACAGGGATCTCCTCCATGAACAACTGCAGGGCAACTCTGGCATAATAGTGTTGAATTTCAAGAGTCCACAGCAGTATAAAGATGTTTAGAAGAAAAAACTTGGAAAGCAGGCTAAAGAATCCTCACAGGAGGTTTCTTCCTGTCTGGCCCCTCAGCAATGGCCTGGAGGAGTCAGTAAGGGCAATTCTGGAAGCATTTGCAGAGCTGGTGCTCATCAGCAGATGGAGCAGCATCACCCCTGTTGTGGCCCCTGCTCAATGTCCGTGTGGGGCACACCACAGCCTTCCCCCCTGTCCTGCTGGTGCTCAGAGCTTGTGTGCCCCGACTGCCCTGGGGCACAGCAGCCTCTGATGCTGTGTCCCAGGAAAGGGGATGGGTTTTTGCAGGGCCCGCTGGTGTTCTCCACCCGTGTCAGGGGGCACAGCTTCTGCCTAGCCGGGGGGGTCACTTGCTGTGTGCCTGGGGAAGGCTCACTGGCCAGAAAAGTGCACTGCAAGGGAAGTTCATGTTCCTGAAACTTTGGCATTAAGAAGTTCAATGTCAGGCGGCAGTTTTTTGTGTTTCAGGCAGTTTTTGTGGCAAAACTCAGGAGGTGTGAGGTGGCAGCAGTTACTGTTGCCTTTTGGTAAGAGGGATGGAGTTGGCCACCTCTCTCAGCAGGCTGCAGGAGCAGAGAGCTGTTCTTGCAGGTGGTACACTGCATCCTCCCTTGGCACTGATTTGTCTTAGATGTTTGTCCTTCAGTGACAGCTTTAACATAACATCTCCAGATGCTGGAGTTGAATTTCGTCTGTCCATCCCTCTGGAGTTAGCAGAAGTCTTGAGGCTTCCTTCTGCCAGCACCACAGCACCACCAAATCCCTTCAGGATCACCGTGTGCTGACTTTGGATGCTTTCCCAGTGGCTCCTGACCCGTTTGTCCCCTTGCCTTGCAGATCACCGGCGTTATCCTCCTCGCAGTCGGCGTCTGGGGCAAGCTCACCCTCGGCACATACATCTCTCTCATCGCTGAGAACTCCACCAATGCCCCCTACGTGCTCATCGGGACGGGCACCACCATCATCGTCTTCGGCCTCTTCGGCTGCTTCGCCACTTGTCGTGGCAGCCCATGGATGCTGAAGCTGGTGAGCAAACCCAAGGGCCTTAGGAGGGGAGGGGTTTTGTTGGTGGATTGGGATTCTCCCTGCCTCCTGACAGATGTTGATGTATATTTTTAGGCACATAGGCTCAATTTTATTAATCTTTGAGTTCAACATGTGGGCCTTTTGGACAAAGGGGTAAAAAAACCCCTTCACCAAGACCAGTTGTTGATTATAAGTGAATTTTGCTGCACATGGCACATAGGCCCAGGTGCTTGGAGGGGGGTGGAATGCTGCTGCTGAATTGCTCTGTGAGGCATTCTATAATCATTCTGGTTTTCTGTGAGCCAGAGAAGTAGATACGTATATTTACAATCTTAAAGATACCCATAGAATCATAAATTTTATATTCTTTTGAACTGTATTTTAAGGGGTCAGTTTAATACCCTGATGCGAAATTATGGAAAGAATAGTTGGTACCTCATAAAAGCACACAAGCCTTTCTTTTTCCTCTAACATTCAGTAGGATAGAACAATTCAACACCAAAAAGCAGAGCACTATATGGTATGTTTGGCCTCATCTCCAAAGCAGCAGGGGCTCAAACAGAGGTACAGCAGTTGTCCCCCAGTCCACTTTAACCTCTCTCTGTATGAGTTTCTCTGTTCTGAGTTTTCCAGCCTACCTTAAAATTCAAAATAACTAAAGGTTAAACAAATTTACATGATAAACTGTGTTTCTAGACGTATTTAGGAGGAAATCCTAAATAATTTGCAGGGTGGAAATAGCACTTGCGAATCACTGAAGTAGTGAGAAAGGGCTTGACAGTACAGTGAATCTCCTGCTACAGTATTTTGGGTCTGATTTTCTAAGGAGATTAGATTATTTTTCTCCAGTTTAAACTGCACTTTAAAAAAGAAAGGATGTGTTAAAGAGAGTTAATTTCCTCAAGTGATGGCAGGGAGGAGAAGGGGAGAGGTAGCAGCTGCAGTTCCATCAGCTGGTGGCCAGCTGGCAAGCGCCTCACTGCTGTCTCTTGCTGGTGATGTGCTGCCAGGGCATGTGTAGAGGCTTGCCGGAGTCACTGCAGTCCAGATGGGAAAGGGAAAAAGGTGAATGATTATATAAATCCATAGGAAATCAGGCTCTGCTCGTTGCTCCATAAGTCATGTAACTTTCTTAAAGGTGTGCCACTAACAGTAGCATGTGCTGTTCCAAGCACGTGGGTTTATTTTCGTTGTATGCATGAGAAATATTTCTAAACTTTTTTTCTCTCCTGAACAGACAGTGATTTGACAGCTGCATTAATTGGATTCATTCTTGTTCTAGTTCTGCCTTCACTATTGTCCTCCTTTCCCCAATAACCTTCCATTAAAGCTAAATTTCCCTTTCTCCACTAAATCCTGCTAGGACTGAATTTAATTTAAAATGTTTCCTTTCTTAATTAGCTGTTACTTAGCAGGTGAAGTAAAAAGGTAATTTTCCCTCCAGAAGCTTAAGCCCCAACTTTAAATTTTCCTATCCCACTTTGCATTTTTTCTTTACCTTCTTTATTTCTGCCAAAATATATTTTTAATAGTTGGGGTGAGTGTCTACACTGAAAGCACTGTTTTCAAGGTTTATTTAGCTCCTGATCCAAATTCTGCACCTAAAGCCAAACATGGGCCTTGGCTCAGCAAAGTATTTGGAGCATATGTCTAGTATTACTGTGAGAATATTTCCAGTGAAGTCAATGTTTCAGTTCATTCACTGGAGAAACTTCAGGAATCAGGCAGCAAATCCCAGTCTGGCAGTGAGACAGATAAACACAAACCAAAACACCTGGGGAACCCTATTTACCTTAGCAGAGCACCATGCAAAGAGGAAGGGTCTGTTTGTATTCCTTATTGCAAGATCCAAACCTGACTTGGATTCATCTCTGGCATGTGAGTGTGTTTTAATTTATGTAAGAATTCTAAGAAAGGTGGGAACAGAAATGTCAGAAAAGCCAGTAATTAAGCAATATGTGTCAGTTGTGAGTTGTATAAACACATGTATTACATTCAGGTCATAACCTGTGTATCTCCTCCAAAAGACCTTTGGTTTCTTAACACCTTTGAAGGGTGCCTAGAGGGGAAGGTTACATTTTATGTGATAATATCTGTGCTGAGACAAAAGCCTGTCATGCTCTGACTTCTCTTGCCTCCTGCCTTTTCAGTATGCCATGTTCTTGTCCCTGGTGTTCCTGGCTGAGCTAGTGGCTGGCATTTCAGGGTTTGTCTTTCGCCACGAGGTAGGTGGAAATGTGCTGAGTTTGCGTCTAGCAGTGCCTCCCTGGGCAGGAGCTGCTGAGAAGCTCCCTGGAGCATGGAGAATGTGTGGGGCGCTGAGCTCGGCGGCTCCAGCACATCTCCAGGGATGTGGCTGCTGTGCAACAATAACTTGTACAGCTCTTAAAAACTGGTGCGATTCCAAATGAAGGGATTTAGCCAAAGCTCTTGCCCTCAGCTGCCTGATGATTTACTCTGGAGCTATCAGGTTTTGTGTGTCCACCATGTAAGATCTTCTTTACTCTTTTACATATGCTGAGGGCTACAAAATAGATTAAATGCTTTTCTTAAACACAGCGTTTTCAGCCAGGCAAGTGCTGGTTTATATAAGGCAGAGACTGCTTCTGCTTCAGACCAGACTTGCTGTTTTGTAAATCTTTTTCTTTTTTGGGGGGGTGGGAAGGGCTGGGGAGGGAGTGGGATGGGATTTCATTTCTATCTTGAGAATAAGGAGAGATTAGAAGTAGAGTGAGGTAGGAAGCTGGGACAGGAGGAAGCTTTAAAAAAGCATGATGGTCTAGATTTGTAGTAGCAATTCTCTTTTATCCACTGTAATCAGGTCTATCTCTGGCTCTAAGTCCATGGACCTACTTGCCACTGGTGCTGAACCAGAACAATCCCAGAGACCCTCCCTGTCTCTTCTCTCTGTGTTAGCTGCTTTTCAAGTCTCCCCTTTTGCCATGACATTTCCATTGCTATTGACTTCCCTGGTGTTCACCCTTGCAAGTGGTGGATTGTTTTTAATGGGGTCCTGAGATGCCTGTCCATCTGCTGAGCATTCCCATTTCATCCCACTGAACCTGCAGCAGCCCCAGTGCCACACTGCTCCCTTTTGGGAGGGGCAGTCTCCTGTGAAGGCCACAGCCATGTGGGCTGCCCATATCATCTGCTTGCCAGCCCCTTTCCCACACAGTCCAAGTGCCATTCCTGGTGATGTGCCTGACTTTTTCCAGCTGAAGGACCTCTTTTTCCTTACCCAAATGCCTTTGGAGCTGGGGATGCCTGGGCAGAGGATTCATGTCTTCCTTTGGTGCCACTGGCTTGTGTCCCCAAAGTGTTTGCACAAACTTTGGCTCCCACCCGGCATCCATGAGCAGGGAGAAGCAGGCAGTCTCCTTCAGACTTAGTGCTGGAACAACATGTCTGGGAAAAAAGCATAAAAGGATATGTTTCTGATAGTTTTAAGTAGTTTTATGGTATTTTTTTAAACATACCAGTTTACTGGGGTAGTTTTGTTTCTGCATCTGATAGACCCCACTGGAAAAATGGCATGAATGACTCCTGACAGTTAAGAGGAGCTATGTCAGTTCTAAAAGCACACTTATAAATAGCTGGGAAGGACTAGTTTGGGTGTCTTGTTAGGAAATTTGGAAATGCACTTGCTCCCTGCAAAAACTGCTTCAGATGTTGTGCTTCTTGTTGCTCACATGGGTGGTTTTTTTTCTTTGCCCTCACAGATCAAGGATACTTTCCTTAGGACATACACTGAAGCAATCCAGAATTACAACAAGAATGATGAGCGGAGCCATGCAGTGGATAATGTACAGGAAAGTGTAAGTCTAAAGTCGGATACCAAAAATTAGTCAATAGAGAAAGCACACGTTCGGATTTGCTCCCAGAACATGAAGTTTGGATGGCTCAATCTAAAAGCTGTATTTTGCAAGCAAAATTAGAGGCTGGCAAAACTGGTCTAAAGGAAAAGTATTTCAGCTGAAATGTTTGCCCAAGATGCCTAAGTTTTAGTGAAAAAGCTGTCTGATAAGGGCAGGGCCTGTCCCACTGGGTTGTTGTTGGTCCCAAATCTTGAACTAGGTTTAGGGGGCAGTTTTATTTCTAGAGAACACACCTTGTTCCTAAAGGAATTTACATTTTAAATTTGAGCTGGATGAGATAGGATTTTATAATCTAGCATCCTGCATCACTGATAAACTGCAACAGTTCTCTTCACAAGTACAGTGAGAGGCTGGCAAAGGAGACCTAGTGAGTTAAGAGGACAAAGTGGTTGTGTTTTCCCCAGAGGAAAAGGGAGTGGAAAAACGTGCTGCTGGGGTTGGCAGTGAAAGTTGTTCTGGAGGGACAAATAGGAGCTTGGTGAAAGAGCCTTTCTGACCCTCAGGGGGTGGTAGCAGGGCAGTGTGGGGGTGCCAGCAGGGCAGAGGGCAGGACCAAATGTCACAGCATGGCCAAACCAGTTGGGGATGCCCCCCACAGGAGACCAAGTCCACCAACTACAACACAGAGTGATAAAATACACATTTTAATTCCCTCTGGAGGCTATACCAGAGCAAGAAGTTATTCCTTCAGCTTGCAATACATCCTAGGAGCCAATTTGCTTTCCATATGATTGTAACTTGCTGAATGGCTGAAATGTCAATCTAATGGTATTGATTTTTTAGATCTTTAGAAATTACAGCTCTTATGTTGGACCCTTCAGCATGGTTGAAACTGTACTCTAACCTGGCTTCTCCTGGTTAGCAGATTGCTGCAATACTCTAAACTGAGTATATTCTGCTGTCAGATTGTCCATTTGCATAATATTAACCTGTATTTTAAATTTCTGATTCCTTGGAGTTGACCCAGCTAAATGGTTCTGAGTAGTTTCTCAGTGTTTCTGTTGTAGCAAAATGTTCGTTTCATTCATAGCTCTGTTTTTACAGGAACTGCATTTATAAGCCCTCTCCATGCAGAAAATTCAGCACATACTCCATATTTTTGAGTCTCTGTCTTCTAACTTAGGATCTAAATCAGAACATCCTTCCCAATTTAGGGGGTTTTAGCTGATTTCATAGATACATCCTGTGAACATATGGTCTCTTTCTATTCACAGCACAGTGAATTGTCCTAGAAATTATTTTGGTGAGCTAGAGAGGCTTCACCCTATTGATTTGTACTGGTTTGAACCTGTATGTGCTACATGTAATTCTGTGTAATGCTTTGAGGTCTTGAATTTACAGGGTCATATTTAATCAAATAAATAAGTAAAAGAAACAAACAAAAAACCTAACAGACCCTCAACTAAAAAGGATGGGTTTGTGGCTGGACCTTTGTCAAATGTTACAAATAATAGTTCTGCTCATAAAATACCTTTTGTTTAGTAGGTCATCTGCTCCCATGTTCTTTAAATTACATCCCTGATACTTTCATAATTCACGGGGCAGGGGTGGTATCTTCTTTTCAAAACTTGAGACACCCTGTCTTTATTTTGATTATGAGCTTCTGAAGTGGGCCGCAGTGATTCTGTGCTAGTTTTAATTTTGTTCTGTTAGTCTGTGTGTTTTAAACCTGCCTCTTATTCCTCCCAGCTGAGCTGCTGTGGCATTCAGAGCTACACCAACTGGAGCTCCAGCCCTTACTTCTTCAAGCACGGCATCCCTACAAGCTGTTGCATGAACTCCAGTGACTGTAACACTCAGGATCTGCGCAACATGACCGTGGCTGCCACTAAAGTAAACCAGAAGGTACCAGTAATGTTGTGCCAGAGGCGGTTGTGACCCCATGCAGCACCCCAGTGGAATGTATGGCTGCTTGCAATTAATTTGATTTCAAATTGTTGGTTGAAAATGTGCAGATAAGGCTGGAGTGATGGTAAGGATGGGCTCAGTCCTGCACTTGCTCCATATTCTTTAAGATGGGCTTTCTCAAATCCAGTCCCAGGTGCAGCAGTTCTGAGAAAACACAGCAAATGTTGTGGTTGGTGTGTGCATTTACTGTGAGTTAAAATCTTGGAACTTGTGGGGCTGCGAGCACAGCAGAGCCAAAGTGAACCTTTCCCTGGGGTCATCTGAAGGAGCGGGTTGGGAAAACAGAAATAGGGTTGAGAAGGCAAGCTGGGAAAACAGGAAGAAAATTAATAATTAAAGAATAAAAATAGAGAAAACAGTAAGGAAGGGAGGACAAAGAGAAAATAATGCAGCATGTAAGCATTAGACATAGTGCTGAAAAAGTGCAACTCAAGTTATTGCTACAAGTGCTAGTGCATCATCAAGTCTTTCTTTCTCACTTGAGATTTGCCAGAGAGGGAACAGTTTGTTGGTAAAAGGAATGATATTGTGGCTAAATCACCATTCTGAGTAGCAGCATAGTTTAGTCAGACTTACGGATTATCTTCTTTTCTGTTTTTATTTTCAGAGTTCTATTTAAAAAATAAATAGAAGTCCTGAGTAGACAACAGGGGAAATATTGTCTCTTCCGTTTCTGTCTTTTTCACCACAGTCACCTGTGACTCAGAAGGTTGGACTGGTGGCTGAGCACAGCCTGAAACATCTTTGAAAACCAGTCAAGTAGACAACATTTTCTGGCATGTATTGAAAAAGGGATACTAGAGGATTATTTTCCACTAAGCCTTTCTTTTTTTGCAATGGTTTAATGAGAGCCACTTGTTGCAGACATATGTGGAATGTTAGTGGTGTCCATTGGTTGTGACTCACAGTCACCACCAGCAGTAATCTTTCTTGAGTGTAGAGGGTGAGCCACTCCGTTCAGTTGCTCTTTGTGAATTTGTACTGCCTTTATGTTTTGGCAGAAGTGGAAGGAAGATGAGAGGCAGGGCAGGGTGGATCTAGGGCACGTGCAGTACAGCCAGCACCCACTGCAGGCATGGTGCCACCCTGAGCCCCTGCTTCTGCTCCTTTTCCCAGCAGGAAAGCTTTCAGCTGTGACTGCTGTTCCACCAGCAGGTCCCAGCCTTGCAGTTTGGGACAGCCATGCACACTGAACCTTTCCTGGCTGCATAACTATTTAGGTGCCATTTGCATTCCCAGCACTGATCTGGTGTTTCCCCCAAGTGCCAGGCTTGCTCTGTGAGCACAGGGAAATCCCTGCCCACTTTTGAGTTCCTGAATTGTGGAAAGCAACTGAGGGATGAGTGTGTGCTGGTCCAGGGCTAGGAACACACTTCCAGCCATTCTTGCTTGTTGCTCTCCCATCAAATGCACAGGTCACCTGCCAGAAAAGGGATGCTGATTCCTCAGGAAATAGCTGAAGTAATTACTTGATTTAATTACCATAGGGAGATTTGGATGTTTGGAAGTTTGTTTGGTTTTGTCTCCTTTTCTGACATAGCCATTGATAATCAAAAGTTGCAGATTTCTGTTTAGCAGCTGTGAAATCTTGGAGTTGTCCCAGACATTTGAGCAAAGTGGGATGCTTCTGAAAAGCACATGGGGATAAAAACCAAGCAGGAGGAAATGTTGTTTGGCCCTATCCTTTCACTTCAGATAGGTAGCAAACATCATTGCTTCTGACCCAAGCCCATTGCTCGTCTTGGAAACAGGCCTTTTGCTCTCTGTGTGTTGGAGAAAAAGGAAAATATGTATTGCCTGTGTTGTGGAAGACCCTTCTCACCATGCCTGTGGACAAGTATATTTGGATTACATCTTTTGGTGGATCTTGCAAAACTATCAGTAAGACGAGTTCTCTATGAGCTAATCAAATTACTAGCAGTTTCTGAGGACTAATAATGAATTGACCAAAGAGGATTAAACTAATTATATAATTACAGCACTAAAAGACAGAATTCCTGGATTTTCTTTGCCAATTCTGACCCTAACTTGCTTAATGACCTTGGGTTAATTATTTAGGCTCTCTGTTTCTTCATCTCAGACAGCACTAATACCTAACTTTAAGAGCTGTCATTAGGATTAGCTAATTAATGTTCATATAGTGCTTTTAATCACAGTTCTTTACTAAGAAACCTCAAGAACTATTTCTCTCTAAAGTCTTAAGAAAGGAACGGATGCATGGAGTCAAGAAAGGTCAGATCCTTGCTAAACTGTCCATTCTGTGCTTTGGATCTCTGGATCAGCACCCAGAGGTGCTCAAATGGTGCTTCACACACTTCTGTCCTGTAATGCAGCTCATGGGTGCTGCTTGCACTCTTAGTCCATGCACAGTAAAGACTGAGCAATTCAGACTTTATCTAAGCCTTGTACTTCAGTAAACAGATTATTGTGACTTGGGAAAACAGAATCTTCAAGTGAGGAGAGTGATGAAAACTCTCCCATTGCATGTTTTGTTGACAAGATCTTCTGTCTCCCTCAAATTACCGCTGTGCTGCAATGTTGCCTCTCTTGAAGGCTCTTCAACAGAATAGATTTCAGAAGAGCTAGGAGAACATCAGGCCATGTCAGACAGAATGAAAATGCTGCTTGAGAAATCTAATCTCATTGCATAACATGTAAAACACACAAACTGTAGTTGCTTGATGGGTTAAATAAGCAAGCTTGAATCAGACTTACTGTACACTGTGGTAAAACATAGTTAAGGTTAATATCTACACTTGAACATTTCAGAAATGAATCACATCTGTGCTGGTCCTCAGCTGCTCTTGGGTTCAGCACTTCATTACTCTCAGGACTAAATGTCTTCTGATGTTAAAAAAGAAGCTAAAGAAATGGTACAATTTATTTCATGAATGGCCTGTCTCTTATAAAGGACATTGTTTTTCCTTCTTGCTGTTATTTTTTATAAGCACCTGATGCTCTGAGGTCATAAAGAGTTCCTACAGTACTTGCAGAATGAGGGGTGTGTGGGTGTAGGTGAAATGTAGACACACTTCTCTCTTCTGGGACAGGAGTCCAAACTGGGAGAAGCAACTCACTGTTATTTCTGAGTTCCAACTTCTGAAAAAGTGGATAAAGTTATAATGGATAGAATTCCTCAGGACTGGTCTTAAGCCAGAGTGGTGTCGGTCATTTGAGGAAGGTGGCAAAAGGGGCTGAGCGGTGACTTTGGATTGTGTGGACAGATGGGTTAATGAAAGAAAAAATAAATGTCATCTTTCTTCTTTTCTTCAAGTAATCACATCACTTGTTTAGATTAATTTAGGCACCACAAACTAGGAAAGATAGTTTCAAATCCTTTATTGAGGGGTTTAGTTGGTGAGGGGAGAAACTTGATAAACATTATGGTACTGAAGGGGAACATCTCAAAAAAGTCTGTCCAAGAGAAGGGCAGATACTGTAGATGAATCCTCTTGCCCCAGTCCCATGTGGGCTCTGAATTGAGGCCTGAGGAAGCAAGTCAGCAGAGAGAAAATTTGGTTTGGGGAGCAGGACAGGAAATTTTATGTCCAAGGGCAAATGAACCAAGAAAATTCATACAAAACCTTTGATAACTTTGTTATATGGTTTAAAGTTACATATTACTCAGTGCCTTGCCTGGTGTCCTTTGACGGGTAAAGGCAAGCAGAATGCCTCAAGGGACACTTTATTAAATATCTAGAGTATTAGGAAATCAGCATCATTTATTCATTTTTGACATCTGTGTTCTATTAGAGCATTGGTGTATTGTTACTGGTTTGGCTTCAGGTCAAAGCTATATTGTTTTTTAACTGACTTTCTTTAAAAAGACCCATAAAAATGAGTGCCATATCACATTTAGCTTTTAAAAGTATTGAAATGCATTTGTTTCTAAAAGGAACTGGTTTTGCCACCACTCCACATCATTGACTCAGAATTGCTATTTAAAAATAGGTGACATTGTTGGAAATTACAGCAGAAATTCTGTCTAGCCAGAGTTCATTTTAAAGGAGAAATTTGTATGTATGCATTCATGGCAGGGAAGGTCAATACAAAGAGTGATGATGTTTGTTTTCCAGGGCTGTTATGACTTGGTGACCAGTTTTATGGAGACAAATATGGGAATCATAGCTGGAGTGGCTTTTGGGATTGCATTCTCACAGGTAAGTGCATAAACATTCCCCTTTCCTCCCCCCCTCCCTTTTTCCCCCCTCTTTTTCTTTACCTGGACTTCAAGGAAGGAAGGATTATGGAAAGGGACTGAACTCAGCATGCTCATTAGTCCTGAGGTCATCTGTTCATTGATTTTCTTTTTTTCAACTTAAATGAAGTTTCTCCTTGGGAATATCAGTTACGGTTGAACTAATGACTAGCTCAAGGAAAACAACTTGTCCCTCCACTGGGTCAAATAGAGGTTAACCCAATAAAACATTGGCTTAAATGGAGCATAAACAGCTGAGAAGACAAATAGCTTATCCATTGTTTGGGCAGGCTTCTATCTTCTAAGTGCTCTTATTTGTTCTTAAAGGACTCAAGAATTCAAACGACTGCACCTTCAGGCCTCCCCATGCTGGACCTGGAGCCTGGAGGGGACATTTTGGGACCAATTTTATTTATTTTCCCTTTAACTCTGAACACTGAGAAATGTTAAGTCTGTCAAAATCAGATTATTAAACCAACTCCTTGTCTGTACCAAAAGGAGTGTGGCGTGAGAGAGAAAAGAGGAGAGCTAAGAAGGGGTTTTTTGCTCCATGATATTCGAACTGCCTTTATGTAGACAGGAGTTGGGGTGAGTATAGGTCTGGTCAGAATGTTCTGATCAAGAAGGGGCAGGAAAACACCTGCATCTTTCAACAACAGGCTCCCTTATACCAGTCACTTCATGTGTGATGGCAAGAACTCCCCTGAAATATGAAAAATGAGAGAAAGGGAAATATGGACAATTCAAAACTGTCCCCAAGCCATGTGGAAAATGGCCACCACATCCTCTCCACCTATGCATAACCTGAGGGAGCCCTAAAATTGTCTGGGCTCAGACTGGCTGACTGCCCTGCCTTGGGCATATCTGGAAGCCTGATGCCTTGTAGGCAAAGTGTTGGATTGAGGAGCCCATGGTTTGGCCTGCCAGCCAGTTTCATGTGGGTGGAAGTGTTGGTTCATCACAACACCAGCTGCCCAGAGCGTGTGCCTGCATGTCGGGTTTTTGGGATCCAGAGAAGGTGAACAGTCTGGAGCTGTTTGTGCATGGGTGAGGGGAGGTCAGGGTTTTTTGTTTCTTTTTAATAGGCTATTCTAGTTCTTATTGAATGATTTCAGCATTGATACTCTTCTCCAGCCTTGCTTGATTACTTCTATCGGACTCTGAGCTCGGGTTTCAGTTTGGGTTCTAGACAGCCAGAAGGCTATAAAGGATCTTTTTAAATGCCTTGTGTAAAGCTATCCAGAAGGAAAATAAGATGAGTAGAACTGTAAAATATGCTGCTGGGGCAAATGTCTCAGCCAGGACCAATACTACCTGGAAGCCTTTAAGTGGTGTATCATGGCAGGCTGCAGGCTGCACGGGCTGCAAGGCACTTTGTCCCTGAAAGCGAGGGAGAAATGAGGTGTGTTTTGATGTGGTGGTGGCATCTCACACTGCTGGTGGCACCGTGAGCCCTACTGCCAGGTGGGGATGTCACTGGGCTCTGGCACGGTGAGGACATGCCTGGCTGCTTGGGGTGTTAGCAAATGGGTAAAAAGGAGAAGAGAGGGGCTGCAGAGGAAAAAATGCAGCTCTCCTGGGCTGTGAAGAATAGAAGGTGGCCAGTGGTAATTTAGTGCCTAATCTGTTTTGCTGAGTCCAATTAGGGACAGTGTTTACAAATTGATTTCAGGTTAAGGTGGCTGGCAGTAATGCCAGGCAGGGCTCCAGCTGTAGGTGAGGTTTTGCTGTTCCTATTGAGGATAGGTTTAATCTAAATAAAAGACAAATTAAATCATGTTGCTCTTCTACAGTAAAGCATGCTCAAGGGCCTTTCCTTCATTTGATTTGTTAGGTGTTGACTAGCATGGGGAATGTGCTGATGCCCAGAAATAGGGAAGGTTGATGTAATGGCATTGCAAATCTTACAGGCCTAGCACAGACCTCCCCATCAGAGTCAAGAGTTTTAAAAAAAAAACCACTGTGTTGCTGACCTTGTCTGCTCTGCTCCTCGGGTTTGAAATAATAACAATAAAATAAAATTTGATTGTTTTTGGACTTGGATGCCAATGCTGACTTCCAGCTGGAATAATTTCAGTTTAGCAGGTGCTCTTCAGAGCAGAAAAATGATTGCTGTCTTGTGCCCAACAGAGAATAAAATTATGCAAACTGCATAGATGATGGAGAGTCGTGCCTAGATAAAACTACAGTGCAGGCATTGGCTTAAGGAATGCAAGAGATGCTGTCTGGAGGGGTTTATAGGTTGTAAGTAGGGGAGACTCAGTGCAGTGTCAAGGCCCCATTATTCCCTTTGTGCCAAAGGGCTGGAAATCAGATGCTGATTTCCAGGGAGGCTGGGACTTGCTCAGGGCTTAGGGAGCGGGATCCGCATCAGGATCCAATATGTGACTTGAAATCTGGTCTGAGACTGGGTTGTTTCTAAAGGTTAATCACTGTGGATTCAGTGTGGAGGTAGGACTTGTGCCAGAGGCAAACCACAGCACAGGAGGCTGACACAAGTAAGTGACATGTGACATAGAAAATTCTCTTCTAAAATAGAGCCAGAGAACCTGCATGCTTGGATATTTGCATTTTGAGAATATGGCAAGGTAAATCATTGAGCTAAACAATTATTCTTGATGGATTACCCCCCCCCAGTTTTAGCTTAACTGATGAATTCCAAGTTAGTGCAACACATTTCTATTTATAGAAATTCTCCCAAAGAATGAAAAATGGTGACGATACCAAGGCCCAAAATAAAATGGAAATTCAAATTGCAATTCAGTTTCTTTCTCTTCAGTATAATAAGGTGTAATAAATATGTCATGCATAACAGCTTCCAGTCAGTGGCAACTCCTACAGAATAACTGTATTAAAAAGCCAGTTATTATGTGTACAGTAGGGAAAAGACTGCTAGGAAATATGCTGTGGATGATTTTCAGTAGTCAGGACTAAGATGTGCCTGAGATGACTCCTAGAAACCATGAGAAATAATTCTGCTTGCTGGAATGACCTGTGGCCAACAGGATGGTAGTATAGGAGACACACATGAGGGGTCTGGGTTTCCCAGCTGTCTGAACCAAAGAACTTGTCAGCATTTTCAGGTTTCCTGTGGCAAGACCAGAGTATGGAAAGCTCTCAGTTTTCTATATCATAGCTCAGAAGACCAAAATAATCTTAGGGAAAAAAGGGAAGAAAGGAACAAAGTGAGAGAGGACAAAAATGCAGAACCAAGTCTGGCATCTTAGAACTCAAAAATGAAGACAGTAAAATAAAATAAATGAATAAGTGGATAAAAGTTGAGATGGGGCATTTGAGAGGCAGTGGGAGTGCAGGGAAATGAATGCAGCTCCCAGCAGCGTTTTCTTTGTGGGAATCCTTTAATGCCAATTCTTCTGGTTTTTCAAAGGAGCTGCAGGGACCTGGTGCACAATAGGATAAGGAGCTTCCTCCTGCCTGAAGAGCAGAGGAGGCAAGTGATGGAACAAATGCGGAGAGCAAGGCAGGGTGGAGAGTGCTCATTTGTGCTGCACAGCCTGGGAGCCTCTAGCCTGACTTAAATGCAGAGGACTGTAGTTATGCCTATAATGAAAGAGCACCATGAAGAAAATTCAGCAAGTCGGTAAAATATTGCCCCTTCTTGGCTGTAGGAGGGACAGTGCTCTTATGGTTAAACGTGGAAGTCTCTACACCTTGGAAAACACGTGTTTTTTAATGTGTTCAAAGTACTTCTAAAATATTTATTTTAGCTCTGCTATGTCCTGGTAATGTTTAGAAATGCTGTATAAAATGTGTATGCAATGGCTTGATATGCAGGCCATTATTTTTGAAATACAGAATTAAATACTATGTCACTATAACCACGTAAATGCCTAAACCAGCCTAAGGTCAGAACCAAGAATTAATAAGTGAGCCAAAGATCATAAATATATATTCATGAGTAACCTGCCATTTGTTTTAGGAGTGAGTTGAGTAAAACAAAACACCATTACATGCCTGCATGTGCTACAAACTTTAGACACACTGATTATTACAGTTGCAGCCTGCACAGAACAGAAGAATACCTAATTAAAGGTGGCTGGGGAGGTCTGCTGCACCTGAAGGGATAAAGAAAAGTTCAAAGTTTCCTATTTGTACAGGGTACAGCATCTGTCCCCTTGTAAACCTGATGCAAGCAGCAGATCATGGTTGAGAACAGCAGTGGCTGTAACCTGGGTGCTTGTGATGGGAAAAAACAAACAATTTCAATGTACTTACATTCTAAGTCATTGTAGGATGAGAGAGGAATTTATTTGGGTCTGTGCTGGGATTTTGTCAGGGAAAATAGTTTGGATGAAATACGCTGCAAAGCTCATCTTAGTGAAAAATGCAGTAAAGCACAGAAGTAGCTTCTGAGCCCAGCCAAGGAAGGTGAGGAAGGACTGGCCGTCACCACAAGCACAGAAAAGTGACAATGAAGGAGCTGGGACAGGGCCACCCATAGGCACTCACTCTGTTTGCCCTGTCAGAGCATGGAGAAATACTGTCCAAAACCACGGTGCAACCAGAAATCTCATTCTCCATAGTGGAACTGAGCTAAAGAAGCAGGTCAGCTGCAGGAATGCTGAGTAAACCTATAGAATGTGGTTGGTTTTCAGCAACCCCTTCAGCAGTTGATGAAATCATCCTCCCAGTGACAGCAGTATTTAAGCATGGACTCCAAAGCCCAGCCAGACAATTCTGGCATCCTCATGGTTGCTGGTCCATTTCCTGCCTTAATACCCCCCTAGAGAAGTTGGGAGAAAAGGCAACAACATGGCTAAAATGTTCTCTTGGTATCAAGAGAGATTTTCAAAGCTGAGGAGGGTGTTCACCACCCACATCTCTTTTGGCAACTAGCAGTACAGCCCCTGGACCCTGGCAGCTTTGGTTTTTGTTGGAGGTTAGTCAGGAGGTGGAACCTGTGCCCCACATCTAGTTAGAACCACAGCAGTGTCATCCTTGCTATTTGGTGCCAAAATCAGGCAGTGCATGTGGGAAATAGGAGGGTTCAACCTGCTTTTAAATGTGACTCTGAGCCCTTTAGAGATCCCGGAACAGTTCTGGTGGACACTGAAATAGGAAACAGCAAACTTCTGGAAAAATTGAAGCATGGCCTGACAAGCACTGTGATGTCTTAGAGGCAGGAAACAGTTTATCCAGATTTGAGTTACCCTGGCTTGGCCTTGCTCTGGACTAATGCCAGCCCAAATCACGCTGTTGCCTGGCACAGAAGATGTGCATTTTGATGATGATGATGATGATGGTGATGTTAACAGGGAGCACTGCCTGGTCTGGGGGAAAGGACACACAATCCCAAGGAGTGAAATAGGAGGAGCCAGTTTGGATGAGCGGCCAGCCAGTCATACCTGGGCATGCTCTGCAGGCTCTGGGGGAGCTCTGCTGCTGCCAAAAGGTTGTGATCCCCTTGCCCTGTGCTCTGCCCATGGCAGCAGGAGATGGAGGGAGAGATGGTGTGTGTGGGCACAGCTGGAGCGACTGTGACAGCTCTCCATGGAGCCAGGTCCTGGGAAGCCTTGTCTATCACCAGACACAACTTTCTTGCCTCACCTTCTTAGCCAGAGATGAGCTGTAGCAGTCTGCATATGCTCAGGAGTTAATTAATTGACCAACCCCAATGAGAAAAGCGAAGCTGAATTTTTTACAGCATATCAGCACTGTTGGCACATGCAGGAAGCACTAAGAAACTGCAGTAGGCAAAACATTGAAAAGACTGAGTGCCTATTGACGAGTGGAAGCCTGGGATCTGTTTTCAATAATCTGAGTGACAGCCAAGGGAATAGTGAATGACTTTTAAAAATTTATTTCCAGATTTATAGGACTCCTTTCTGTGGTGCTGCATCACTTGTAAAGGAAGCATAACCACTCTGGGGCATCAGGAAGCTTTTCCATGGCACACGGATAAGGAAGTTAAGGCAACCACCAGCTCTCGGGGGTGATGGGTGGTGGTGAGGGACCCAGGTAGAGTTTGCAAGTGAAACACAGCCTGTCACATGGTGATACCCCTGCCAGTTTATTCATCCATGTCTGGCCAGGCATTGACAACGGGATTGAAAAATACCAAAAGGCATGCCACCTGTCAAATAAATTATAAAAATCAAGAGGAAGACCTGACAAAGAAAGATGAGAGATTTTAATGCTGTTTTTCTGATTACAGCAGTCCTTAAAATAGGGCATAAATACCTTGTGCATCATAGCTCCAGAACATGAAATATTTGTTTACCAATGCTTTGTGTTGATGTAATTTAACTTAAATTCTGTTCTGTCTCTGTCTTGTCTGGAACAGTTGATCGGGATGCTGCTGGCATGCTGTCTGTCCCGGTTTATTACTGCTAACCAGTACGAGATGGTGTAACAAGGTGAGCTTTTGCCTTTTTCCAGGTGGTAATGCTGCAAAAGCCTTGGTGTGTTATTGTGGCTGTGCTGCTTCTGTTGAAGACAGCGAGCTAGTTTTACATTCTGAGTGTGTTCACTGAGAATTAAGCCTTCCTATGTGCTTGTTTACTTTGGGATTTTCATCCCAGTATTGTCTCTGGTGGGTAAAAAAAAGGGGGGGAACTGCAGTGTTGAATGTTTCGTCGTTACAGTTTTCTTGAAAAGAGAGAGCACAACACCTGCTGTGAGTACTGTTAGCAACCAAAGCAACCCACTTGTTGCCTTTCTTTTTCTTTTTGTTTTATCCTCCCCGCTCTCCAGTCTTTCAAGAAGTGTGAAGTCCAGAACCTGTGTGAAGACCAGGAGCTGCAGAATTGGAGAAAGACTGACATGAATGTTCTAGCACACACTGTCTCTCGCACGCACGCACGCACATCCCCACGAGCAAGCCCGTGCGCGCGCACACTCGCACCCCACCTCCCGAACTGTCCCATGCGTAGTGTCCCATTCTGTGAAGTTCCACGGTGCCACCGAGAGCAGCCGGGGCCCCTCGGCCTCCAGACCCAGACCCCACCCCCGCGGCTCGGCGTAGGACGGCACCGTCTGTATGTTCTTGGTCACACAGTAGTTGCATCGTAAGTTAACAAAGGTAACTCATTAACAGCATTGATCGGGCTGTGCATGTAGTGACTGGAGGGCATAATTAGCCTTTCACCATGGTTAATAAGTGTTGCACACGTTCATATAAACCGGTATATGAAATATATATTCTTTTGGTTTTATCTTAATTTTTTGTTTCGTTTATTGCTTTACTAAGGTTTCCATCCTTTCCCCCTTCCCCGCGCCTGTCCCCCCTTTCCCGAAAAACAAAGGAATCAGTAACATAACATAAAGATACTTGAAAATTATGTTAAAATGTTGTGCTTGAAGGGAACTGTTATTCCTGATGTTCTTCTACATCTTTGATTCTTACTCAGTGTTGTATGCCTAGTGCGTATCCCGGTAGGCTTTGTCTAGTGCATTTTGCCTCGGAACCTGATCCTGTGTAATAACTGTTATTAAGCTGTGTTGTTGCTTACTGTGAAGGCAGAAATTTTTGCTCCCTTTATTTTTATTACGTAGTTATGAACTAATTGAACTGTGCTGTACTGCGGCCTTCATACTTTTTTCCTGTTCTTTCTTATTTTTCTTTCTTTTTGCATTGAGGTTGCAGCCACCAAATACATTGTTGAATCAAATCGAAATAAAAACACACACACAGACAAAAAAAAAAAAAGAAAAAAATCACAAAAAAAACAGGCATATGAAATATTTTTGGGGGAAAGCAAAAGTTTAAAACCTTTTTAAAAAAAAATAGGACTTTTTTAATAATGCCTCTGTCTAGCATGCCAACGAGAATGCATTGATATTGTGAGTATTTGTGATATACGTATTAATAAATGGAACCATTACAGATTTCTAGCTGCTTCCTTTTCATTCTTTAGTCGTAACGAAACTCTTTTTTTTTTTTTTTTGGGGGGGGGAGGTGAACATGAAACATCCAGGCGCAGCTTGGTGTGACATATCTTTATGCATTTTTAGCAACTAATTTGCTTGTGACAGAAAAATGTTACTACACCGGGAAAAGGAAAAAAAAAAGAAAAAGCTGGAATTGTTTCAAAACTCCTGGAAAAACCTTCCACAGCTGGTTGCACCACGTGACAAATACATACCCTCTGCTTTGCAATTTTTCTTCTTGTGACTGTTAAAAATCTGCAGTGTTTAATTATCCCATCCTTAGTGCTGCAAGTCATTTTGCCTTTAAGATTTCACTCTGATTTGGTTGAGAAAGGGGAGAAGAGAGATTTGGGCTTGAGGGGGTGTTTTGTGGAAAGGCAGGCAGTTCTATCTTTCTCATTTGAATAAGCGAAACATTTGAATAAGTCACAGATCTTACAGAAAACCCATGGAAGTTTAAACCTGGGAATTTTGGGCCAAGCCCTTAGCTTGGCAGTGGGGACAGAGAGGGAGGCTTGAGAAGTCACAGCACTCACATTTGCAGTCTCTTCTGAGGGCTTAAAAACAGTCACAGCCGCTCGCTCGGTTGCTGGGGCTACGCGATGCTGGAGCGATGCCCTTCTCCTGTAGGCACAGGATGTTCACAGAGCGATGTTTTTCCATACCAGAAAGAACTGGCCCACCAGCTGCCCCAGTTTTCCTCCCCTATTCACTCTCGGGCAGGTCTCCCCTTGCCCCACGGAGGGGAGGGGGGTGGGTGAGGCTGCCGCCTCCTCCTCCTTCAGGAGCCACCAGTGACCTTCCGGAGTGGAAAAGCACCAGCCTCTCCTCGGTTTTCTTTTCCTTTTTTTTTTTTTTTTTCTTTTTTTTTTTTTTTTTTCCTTTTCATTTTCCTGAAAGAAAGAGCTGTTTGTGCCAAGAGCTGTTCCTTTTGAAGATGCTGATGTTGGGTGACAGGTCAGCAGGCCCCCAAACGTGCCTGTCCCCATTCACTAAAGCTTGTGCTCAGCTTTAAGGCGTAAGCACTGAATTAAGTCCATTCAGCAAAGCCCTTCAGTGCGTGGTCGATTGTTTCCCTCAGCGCAGCACCACTCCTGCTTTTATGGGGTAGGTGTGTTAATTGGGCTCTTGGCAGCTTCCCTGAAGAGGATCTGGCTGGTGAAGGAACTGCCAGGGGCTTCCCTGGCGCAATCCCCCTGGCTCGGGCTGGGACCACCCAGGCTGCGCTGGCTGGCACCGCGGCATCCCCTGCCCCGGGTGGAGCATCCTGCGCTCCCTTCCCTTTCTCCCTCTGGGAGGGAGAGGTGGGGTAGTTGATGTGGGAAACAAAGCCGGAGCTCCTGAGAACGGGTTGGTGTCAGCTGGGCACAGATGTGCAGGATTTTCCTTCCAGAGGTGAAACTGCCACAGGTACCAGAGGTCTTTGCCTCACGAGCTGAGCTCCCTCTGCTCTCTCTGTTATGGACTGAATGAGCAGCAGAGGAGTCGGGCTCAGCTGCTCCGGGCTGGGTCTGCCTGCCTGATCCCTCCCTGAGCGAGTTGTGCTCTGTGAAATTACTGAACCAACAGACCCAAAGAAGGGTGGGCAGGTGTGGGAGTCAAAGCAGGTAATGGGGCAACCAGGTAAGTCCCAGGAGGGGTGGGGCTGGGGGACAAGGAGAATGGGGCATCACAGAATCATTTAGGATGGTAAAGACCTCTATAATTAGCCCAGCTGTTGCCCCAGCACTGCCAAATCCACCACAAAACCATGACAACAGATGAAGTGAGACTCTGGGAGAAGGAAGAAGGGGCACCACCTTGCTTTGGTCCCAGTGAGCTGCCAGCGTGGTTTGGCTGTAAGGTGGAGCAGCAGCTTTAGTTGGTGTGTATCCCATCCTGAGCTGCCTCCCAGGACTTGTTTCTGCTGAGGAGGACAGCCCTGAGCCCTGCCAAGAGGACAATATGTTGCTGTGATGATGTTTCATGGTGTCAGTGGACTGTGGCAGCTCTGTGGAGGCCTTGCTGGCTGCTGCCATTCTTGGGTGAGCATCGCTGCAAAATGCACTGGCTTTGCTCACAGGAGTTCAGGCTGCTGCTCCTTGAAGGGCTCAGTGCAGCCCCTAAGGTGATTTTGTCTTTTGTGACTCTTCCCTTGACTTTAATAGCTCATAACTGTTGAAGATAATTTTAAGGCTAGGAAATTAATTTGCTGCCAGCCAAGACCCTTGTATAAAATACCTGTCATCCCACTGGAAGGTAAGGTTTGATTGGGATGTCAGACTTCTACCAGGGCTGAGTGAGGGCTGCTTCAGTATGAACCTGTATCATAAAAATAAAAATCCTCATGATTTGACATAGAAATGACACTTCTCCATTTTGCAAGTGAAAGTGTTTTGCCCTCCAAACGTGTAAAGTATGGTCAGCTTTTTGCAAGCTGTTTTTGCCAGCTTGGCCTGATTTTGAAGAAAAAAGCTGTTGCTTTTGCCTTTTTCTTGTCATTGCACCTGTTCCTGTTGCAACCGGGAAACATTTTATTCAAAAGGCAGTTTCAGTTTTGTCCAGCATGACTGGAGATCCTTGGTATGTGCAAGCTCATTAAAAGCAAGCTGTGCTGAGGCAGCAAGTCCTTAATCTCTGGAGTCTGTTCTGCTCCCTGGTAGCTGCGGTGTGGCTATTTCTGGTGTCTGGGGCTGTCTGTAAGTGACACTGAGGACTTCTTTTAGATTGCAGTCCTCCCGTGTGATCAATAAGTGGGGAGTGTGTATTGCAGACGCAGGACATCCAGGCCAGGTTGGATGGGGCACTGTGCAGCCTCATCCAAGGGGAAGGTGTCCCTGCCCGTGGCAGGGGCAGTTGGAACAAGATAATCTTTAAGGTTCCTTCCGAGCCAAACCATTCTGTAATTCTGTGATTCTCTCCCTGGTACACTTTGCAATTCCAAACATTCCCAAAGCAACTATTAAATCACCTGAGTGCTATTTTTTATTCACCACACTCAGTGTCTTGGCCAAGACTTGCACAAGCAGTAGATTCCAGGCAACCCCCTGGAGCTATTTCCAGAATGCTTTCAGAAAGTGCCAAACGACCAAGTTTTTGTTAATCCAGCCTTCTCAAATCCTCTCAGGGCACTGAGAAAAGTCGTTTCTGAAAGCCCTATCTGTTCTTAAAATGGAGATCATTCAACCAAGTTACAAAACATTAATATTTTTAAAACTGGGGTTTCCAGGGGGAAAGACAGCTTTCTGGCTTGCATGTAGGGCATGGTTTGTGTGCTCTGTCTTCCTGAGTAGGGAATCAGAAAACATGATGTGAGAGAAGACTGATATCCCTCCCGTAGGAGAATTCCTGGAGTGGGGCAGGAGAAGAAAAAAGATTTAAAAAAAAGTCAAAAAACTTATTTTTGTCCAGTCAGAAGGGTTTGAAAATGGGAAATATTTCAATCTGATGGTGTGTCTGACAGTAGCTCCAAGGTATAAGTAGGCTCAGCACTGCTCAGGTCTGCAGCCACAGGGTCTGAGGTCTGCTCTGGAGCGGACTTTTACCTGCCAGGACACCTCCTACATCCTCTGGGTGGGGAGAGCAGCCTTTTGTGGGAGTCTGTAGGTGTCAGATTGCTAGAAACTGCTGCAGTGCACATCCAGTGAAATTCCTGGCCAGCCTCAACCCGTGGCATCCCCCAAGGCTTTGCAGGAGCATTTGGACCCTGGTAGTTTCCTTCTCTGCCTCCCACGGGCTGACTGTGCTTCCGTGGGATTTGCTTTTAATGTAGTGTTTGTAAGTTATTGCTTCCTCAAAAGAAGTTAAGAGGACGTGGTCAGTGCTTGTGTTGATTTTTTGGTACCTTCAGCCCTGCAGTTATTTGTAAATGAAAGCAAACAAATGATTGTCCGGAATTTTCTCCAACTTGGAGTGCAGTGTGACCCAAAGATCAGGTGTATGAGTCTTCCTCCCAAGCACAGGAACTGCACACTGACCCTGTGGGTTATTGCTTGTGCTGCTCCTTTTGCCTTCACACAGTCCTGCTCCTTGCAGGGCCGGGGACTGACTTGTTCCTGCAGGTGAGGTGGAATTCAGCTCTGTAGGGAGCCTGCCTGAGCCTTGTGCATTCCCTCTGCTCTGCCAGAATCCATGCCGTGCCTTGGGGGAGTCAGGAAAACAGGTCTCCACTTGCTTCATGGAAGCACGAGGCAGCAGGAAGGTGTGAGACCCAGAAAATGCTGGCCAGCGCCACAGCAAGCTCAAGCACTGAGCTGAGCACAGGCTGGCATGGTCCACTGCTCTTTGTAATGCTGGGGGTTCCTCCCCATGTTTATCTGAGTAACCTAGCTGTTCCCAGCTTCTTTGGACTATGCATTTTAAGTGTTACAATATGAGAGGGAAATCAAAACCCAATCAAAATTATCTCTATGAGACCCATTCAATAAAATAGTTATTGGCAATTAGCACGGAATTTTTATAAAGAAGTAATTAGCCCTCCTGCCCTGAGCATTAATGAATGCTTTTCATTACACCCCAAGGGGTAGTCAACCCGATAATAACCCACTTCAACATGAATGTTGTTATAAAACAACGTTGTTTGACAACAGAGGCAGCAGGACAGTCACAAACAGGAGGCGAGCCTGCTCTGGTGAGCACTGGAGCTGGTTGTTTAAAAAGGAAAGATCATTAATAATTTGCTTGGATTGGTTCTATAGACTTGACTTCTTACTCATAAAGGAGATGAAGCAATGCATACAAAAAACAAGGTCTCATTTTTCCCTGGGGGCAAAGCTGGGAAAGCCAATGGAGATGCAGCAGTGCTGGCCACAACCTGGTATTGATGGGGCCTGTAGAGCCCGGCAGGGTGGAACAGGACTCATCTGTGTGGTTGTCTGGAGCTGCTGATTTCATGGTCTGGGAGGTGTTTGGCAGCCAAGTGGCAGAGGATTGTGTGTCCCTGCAGTCTCCACTGCTTAGCCCACACAGGGAATGAGCACCGGGTGACAGCACCCCTTCCCCATGCTCCTGTTTGATTATTGGCATTTTCTAGCGAGGGGTGTGCTAGTGCAGATGCAAAAACCACACTGACTCCTCCGTTCAGTGGCTCTCCTGCTCTGACAGCCCATCACGGCCACCTGGTTCTCCTCGGGGTGGTGAGCACAGCACGGGCAGGGCTCTGTCAGAGGAAAGCCCTCACAGACTAAACAGATGAACGACAATTCCCCTACCCCTGCCCTGGCAGCATCCTTGCTGCTCCTCTCTGCAGCCCTTGCTCATCCTGGGTCTGGTACAAACCCCAGCTCCCACTGCTGAGCTGGGGCTGCTGGCACAGCTCCCTGCAGCCAGGCTCTAAAAGCATCCCTGCTACATTTACAAACCCGAGGATTCAAGTGCACAGCTGAATTCTCTCCTCCAAGCTGGGCTGTCAAATTTGGAAGAAGTGGTCCAGGATGAGCTGGGAAGCTTGGCTGCCAGGGCTTTTCCCTGTGGAAAGACAGTAGGGAATGGGAGGTGTAATGAAGGAGGCCAACAGCACTTTTGCATGCTGCAGGAAAGATCTTCCTTGCCCACTCCTCCCCTTGCTGTTTCACACTGATTTTCTGGGGAGCCCATTCCCACTCCAGGACAAAAAGATGCCTCCAGCCTCTCCTCCTTCCCAGCCATCCCTGTGCTCTCCTGGGACGCAGCGACCGTCCACCCCACGGTGGCGATGAGGACTCCTGGGAGATGGTGCTGCAGCCCCTGGAACAACGTGTGACACTGGGATCAGGCGTGGCAGCCGGCTCTGGAGCCAGCCCAGGCTTTAACAGGCAGCTCTGCCAAACGCCTCTGTAGTGGTCACATCCCTCCACGCTGTGTGCAGAGACAGGAACCCCTGGGATGAGCAGGGATGGTGATGATTGCTCAGCTTCAGCGTGGAGCTGCCTGCAGGCCATGGGGAGGGATCAGAGCAGCGTCTCCCTGGATCTGTCAAGGGAATTCAGTCATGCTGAGGAGCTGAGGCTGTAGGTGTAAGGATAGGAACAAACAAGGGCAGAGGACTCAAAGATCCTTGTGGGTCCCTTCCAGCTTGGAATATTCCATGAAAAAAAAAAAAAAAAGGAAGATTATTAGGCACTGTGGAGGCTGTTGGGATCAGTGCAATGAGCCCAGAGCTGCACGAGGCTTGCTTCAGGCAATCTCGATTTTGGCATTTCATAGATTATGGGTGCCTAATTTCACAGCTGTAAGCTTCTTTGAGCACACATTTCTTTTGATGTAATTACTTCACTTCAAAAATAAAGTAAGTGCAGGAAAACATTTTTTTTCACGTGGCACCACAACCATCCTCTGAGGTGCCCTTAGCAGGGCTGCAATCCCTACATCAGCCCTTCAGTGCCTGTCTCACCAGCTCTTTATGGGATGGAGAAGTGGGACTGTTCAGCTCCTGGCCCAAAGGAAAAGCTGCCTGGGGATTAAGGGAATGCTCCCACAGAGTGTGGGGCTCCCTGGGGAGCCTGATTTCCATGCTGTGTCATGATTTTAGTATTAAGAGGGAAAAAAGGTCCCTCAGTTTAATATTCACTAGAGTTTTATTCTCTGTTATTGCTGGAAGGGTTGGCAGACCTCTAGGGAAAGTTTTACAAGGGGGAAAACTAATTTTTTCCAATGAAGAAGTTTCCAGAACTTCAACAAGCTGTAATTAGCTTTGAAACATGAACTAGGAATCACTTAACTGCTACATTTAAAGTATCTGGGGTCAAGGGTTACATTTTTTGGTAATATAACAATATATTAAGATGGACAGAGGAAGGACACGGACAAAGTTGCTCTTTTATTTGCATTTTATCCTGCACTGAAGTTTGAACATAGCTGCCTGTCTGTCCTGGCTTCAGCTCAAATAGAGTTAATTTTCTTAACAGTAGCTGGCACAAGTCTGTGTTGTGGATTTAGGATGAGAATAATACATATAACACATTGGTGTTTTTAGTTTTTGCTAAGTAGTGCCTACACTAAGTCAAGGACTTTGTATTGTGCATCACTTCTTTTCCTCGGTTTTTCTCTCTTTCTGCCTTTCCTTTTAATTACAATTATTATTAATAGCAGTATCTATTTATTGTAGTAGTTTTTATTGTTGTTGTTTTTATATTTTACTTTTTTTGATTATTAATCTATCTTAACCCACAGTTAAGTTTAACTTTTCTTTCCCCTCATTCTCCTCTCCATCCCACAGGGGTGGGTGGGGAGTGAGTGAGTGGTTGTTTGGTGCTTAATTGCCAGCTGGGCAAAACCATTACACTGTCCCAGGAGGCTTTCAAATGCTGGACACCCTGCACAGTTGCAACAGTCAGGAGGCAAATTTTACCTGGGGGACAAATGAGCTGTTGTGTTTGTCATTGACTTATTTCCAAACTGGAAAATCTATGGCTGTGGCTGTTCCTCAGCCTCCCTAATTCTCTCTTGCCAACCAGTGTCTTGTATTTGAGAATAACTGGACTCCCTTTTTTTTTGTAAGTAGGATAAATTTTTCAAAGCCATGCCAGCCCTCGGCTTGTGGTCAAACAAGCCACGCTGTGTGCACAGGTGCCCAAAAACTCACAGCAAACTCTGTCATCTCTCTGGGGAAAAAAAATAAGCTGCTTTTAAGGCACAATTGCAGCAAGGCACTATGTGGAGGGGGGCTCTGAACAACCTCATCTAGCTGAAGATGTCCCTGCTCATTGCAGGGGGGTTGAACCAGATAATATTTAAGGTCCCTTCCAACCTAAACCATTCTGTGATTCCATGGTTCTATAATTCCATGATTCCTGCTGCCTGAAGAAGGGTATTCATCTTCTGATGGGGCTCTATCCCTCCAGAGGGTGGCTGTGCAGTGCAGGTGCAATACCCACACTTCACTCCAGCCTGCAGTGCTCACCCTGACACCAGCACACCAGGCAGCAGCTGATAAATGGCCAAGAAATGTTCATATTCCCCCTCTCACAGTAGTTTTGATCCTTTCTTTGGCTGGTGGAGAGCACAGTTTCACCTGGTGGTGTTATGGGGTCCCAGCACTCAAAAGGCAGTGAAAATTCGTCCCTTCTGCAGCAAGTCCACCAAAATGTCATGGGTACAAATAGGGACTGGCCTGGCTTTTCTGCCATGCTGCAGCCACTCCAATCCACCTGCCTAAACCTGAGCCATGCTGTGGAGGACACAACCCAGAGCCCCAGCTGCCAGGGTCCAGTTCTACAAGTCCCTTCCAGTCCCATGTTGGTACTGACAGCGCGGTTTTCAAGACTGCATTCCAGGACCAAGTTTTTGTAATTTCTCCACCAATTAATGTCCTCAGAATTTTGATTCCTTGAGAAAGGTGTGTGTCTGTGCCACCTGGGGAGATACTAGTGAGGGTGCACATCTCTGCATCTAAGGCACAGTCCCAAGACAGCTCAACAACCCATGGCTGACTGATTAAACTGAATATATTACCAAACTGGCCTGTACCATCTTAAAAATGGAAGATGAGCATGATACACCAGCCCTTCATGTGAACCATATTTTCTTTGTTTTATGCAGGTTATTGAGCAGAATGTCCCATGGAAAACCCTATAAAGACTTTCCAATTTATCAATGTTCATTATTGTTACCAATTACCCTTCAGAGTAAAAATATGATCAGATAAACCATGCTTAGGTGATACTTCATATACTGAGTATTTTCTATAAAATATAATGTAAGCATGTGGTGGCACTCACATCTGTGTATGTGTGCAAAAGACAGCTATTATGCCATTTACCATCATCATCATTATCATCATCATCATTGTATAATATACCTGTATAACTTATACTCTGATTGAAATTGAATACATTTTTTGCCTTATGGGAAGGAAGGGAATGTGGCAAGGGAAGGACAAGTTAAAAGTGTCTGAGTGCCTTCAAAGCTGATCTCTGAGACACAGCTTTCTAGGGCAGCGGAGGTTTGGTAGGTCACCGCAGTGGTCCCAAGCATGGCTGTACCAGGCACTTTGTTTGAGGTATTCCCAGTCAAAACAGCCCTCTGCTTATTCTGGACTGTAAACAAGGTCAGTGCTGAGTTTCACAAGCTCTGTGCCTGAGCCCAGGGTTGTTGCATCCTTGGATGTCACTGTGGAGCCACAAGGCAGAGCCCTCAGTGCAATATAACATTGCACCTCCTGCACACCCACGCAGGAGATGGAGAGGTCGCATTTCAGGTCTGCAAGCTCTGACAGTGTCCCTCTCAGCACTATTGCAATGACACCTGTTACACCACCTCTCCTCATTGCCACTTAACGTATTGTGGCACTCGCAGTGGTGTTGCAACGACAGCTGACAGATTCCCTGCCTTTGCAGATCCACTCCTGTCGGGTTGCAGGTGCTTGCTAATCGGATAATGCTGTTGTTTTGGTGGCACTCGTGTTTGTCTCTGCTAAATGACAAGCAGTAGCTTGTGTTCTGCTTTCTGGCACTTCCCTTTCAAGCTTCACAGTTGTACTTGCCATTTCACCTTCTGCGCGAATCAAAGTTGTTCTCGCCGCTTTGTGAGACAGTGGCAGCTCAATCCGGGGGAAGGATGCGCGGTGGCAGCGCCCGGAACCCGGCAGCCCTCATTAGACTTTCACGGAGGCAGCTCGGGAATCGATGGGAAACAAAGGGCACTCGCCTGAAACTGGTTCCAATTTGGTTTCTGCTGATTGATCTGGCAGCTCCACCGGGGGGGAAAACAAGTTGTGCTGGATATCAATTATTTGTGGGTCCACTCCCTTCATTTCAGGAGTGCTTTTGGTCAGGATCCAGGGAGATAAATGAAGGAAGAGAGGACCCCGTCTCTCCAGCAGTGGCTGTTCCTGTAAATCAGCTCTTACTAATGAGTCCAAGTGTAAATGAGGTACTGCTGAAATGCACAATTAGACACGCTGATCATCAGGGGAACTTGATACGAAGATTTCTGCACCAAACCCACATGGTTAAAAAAGATTTCTCATTATATAGTTAGGAACACAGGTACTAAACTGAGGATTTAGATATTCTTCTGTTGAACAAGTTTTTTCAGCAGTGCCTGAAGCCCAGAACAGCTCCAGCCTCTCCCAGGCAGAGCTCTACCCATCATACCATGTAGCCAGGGCAAATTCAGGGCTCTTGTGGCAGGGCCTGAACTTTCATGCAGCTTCAGTGCCTGGGAGAAGACTGTCTAATCAGGGAGGGGTGCAATTAATAGACTGCCCTCATGCATGAGATCCGAGCAACAAATATTAAAACTTAACAATACAATTCCCCACCTTGGCACAGATAAAGGACGTCTCATTTAGTGCAAGTTGGAACAGCACCTGTAGGGCAAGGCTCAGTCCCTGCCCCGAGCAGAAGATCCCCAGGTTATCTCCAGGGAAGCAGCAATTCTCAGCCCCTGTACTTCCTAGCAGGTCACTGTGTGGCACAGACTTTCCAGCTGACTTTGGCAGTGCTTTGGACACGGAGCTGGGAAGCAGCTCCAAAATACAGCCAGACTAGAGCACAGTGGTGTTGGAGGGCTGTGTGTTGTATGAGTTTACTTTGTTTTCTTTAGAAATGTTACTACAGATCAGCCACCAAGCTTAAAAGATTAAATATAGGGAACATGGAAGCATGCCATGAAAAATAAATCAGATAAAGGCCTGCCTCTTGGTAGGAAAATGGGAAAGAGCACAGCCAGTGTCATGTTTTGTTGGTTTTAGTGGTGGGAGTTGAGACCTGAGAGTGAGGGTAAGAAGGGAAGAGCATTACTGCAGAAATTATACATTTTACACAAATGATCTACCAAAGATCACTGTTCTGCATAAGAAGTCAGAGATTAAAAAAATCTTACATATTTAAAACAGACTTAAAAGAAATAATTAGCCTCGTTAGTCTGGCATATTAAAGAAACCCCATAACTTCAAACTGATCAGCTCTTGACACATCTTAATTTAGCATCCTACAGGCGTGCAGAATGTCTCCTGCAGGGCTATAGAAAATAAAGATACATGGCAGCCTCTGTGTGGGTGCAGAGATCACACTGGGCAAAGCAGAAATGAACAAACACATCTGTAATGTGATGGCTAGAAAGCATCAAAGAGCAATGTGGCTGGAAACACCAGAGTAAAGCAGACAGAGGAAAAGTATATACAAAATCCAAGGGAAAGGGGGAAAGCTTTTCCACATGGAGTGATAACAAGATATATTGGATGAATACTTTGAAGGGCTTCCAACCAGAAAGAATCACAAGAAGTCCAGAGTGGGAAAAACTGGGAGGTGAAGGCTAAATGTGAAGGGTCTTTACAGGAAAGATAGGAGCAACTTCAAGTGCAGAGAGAGGACAATCTGTCAGCTTTTAAGGCTCACACTTGTGAAAACATCCAGCAAGTCATAGCTAGCCACAGCCAGGCAAGCAAGCAGAGGACCACAAAATTCAGGAAATTTGGTATGAAGATTAAAACCTGCCATGCCAAACTTTCCAACGAGTGACATCTCTAGATTGGGTACCTGTCATTTAATCCCCTAAAATCAGTGAACTCAACAAAGAAAAGCTGTAGGCCATGAGAGTGTGTGTATCTGAGCTGTTAGGCCTGAGACCAAGAGGGTGCACATCGCCAAAAGCTACCACAATAGAAAGCAAAAATCCTTCCCAGGAGCAAGGGGACCAACTGCATTCATAGGAAAGGCACCGGGCTGTTTGCCAGAGATGAAAGGCATGTCACGAAAAACATGATCCCTGTTCTTGTCACCACCTGCAATGTTTCACAAACCTGAAATTAAGGGATTAAAAGCATTGCCGAAGAAGAGTGTAGATAGCACAGGCTGTAACACACCAAATGAGAAAAAGCTCTGTGACAGTGGGCTGGGGTAGGGTCACATTTCTTCTCAGTGGCTGGTATGGGGCTGTGTTTTGGATTTGCTGAAAATAGTGTTGATAATATAGAGGTTTTTTGTCATTGCTGAGCAGCACTTGCCCAGCATCAAGACCTTTTCTGCTTCTCATACTGACAAGCTGGAGAGGGGGCTGCAGGTGCATGTGACATTGGGAGGAGACACAGGAGGGACAGCTGACCCTCAGGTGACCAGAGGGATATCCTGTACCATATGGCATCATGAACAACATATAGAACTGGGGGAAAAGGAAGGGGAAATGTCTGGGAATGACATTGTCTGTCTCCCCAAGTCATTGTTACATGTGATGGAGCCCTGCTGTCCTGGGAACAGCTGAACACCTGCCCAGCCATGGGAAGTGGTGCGTGAATTCCTTGGCTTGCTTTGCTGGCACACAAGGCTTTTGCTATTAAACTGTCTGTATCTCAATCCATGAGTTTTCTAACTTTTACTGTTCTGATTCTCTCCCCAGTCCCACTGGTGGAGGAGTGAGTGAACCTCTGACCAGGGCTCAGTTGTCAGTTTGGTGTAAACCATAAGAAACAGCAAAGGAGAGAACAGGGCACAGGAGAGGTGCCAGGGCTCACTTTGACCCTTAGGCAAGATCATGGAGAGCAGGAAGAAACCCAATTCTTCCATTAATCACTTTTTAAATCAGGATTTTATCAGCCACTGAAGGACCAAGGGACACTCCAAATGAGACCTCTGACCGGGTGTGAAGACACCACCCTGGAGAGCTCACAGCCCTCCTGCCAAGGAATGGGGACCCTTAGAAATTCCTATAGCTTGATGCAGTCCTGCTGGAGGCTCCAGCATGCACAACAGGCACAAGAGCTGAGGCTGTCTTGAAATAACCTTCCGGAGGGCTCTGAGAGCCAGAAACACTTCACTGCCTTATTGTAGGCGCAAGAGAGTCTTCAGGAATGAAAGCACCCATTGATGATGTGCCACGGCAGGGCAGGCAGTGATCAGAATCCCAAATCAAGGAGGACACTGAGGCAGCCAAGAAGATGCAACCCAAACCACAGCAGAGCCAGATGTCAATCGCAGACAATTTAATTATGTCTGGAGAAACCAACCACAAAGGCAGTAAAGCCTGCTGATTATAAGCAGCAGGGAACAAGCTGACAATGAAAGGGGTAAACATGGAAATTTAGAAATTGCAAAGGAGGTTGAAGTAGGTCAGTATGTTCACACCCAGCCATGTAACTCAAACCACCTGCTAAAGAAAATGCATTGCTCAGATACAGAGGAATTTTCACAGCCAGAGCAGTGGACATGGTCCCTTCCAGTCTTACCCATTCTGTGATTCTGAGAGAGCAAGGACCTGAAGCCTTTACAAGCATCATCAGTATTCCTCCTCTTTCACCCTCCTACCACTACAATCAGGCTCATGCTACAGGGAAAAATGCAGCTGTAAATAAATAATGGGACTTTGCCAAGCTGTGTCAATGACTACAAAATGTTCCATGGTCTCTAGTTCCCACCTTCACAAGTATCTATTTCATTAGGATGGCCATATTTTCACTCTTAAGCTATAATCCATCAAACAGTACGACATCTGTTGATGTGCAGCACAGACTTAACATGCTTGGTGAAGCTGAGAGGATGATCAAGTGTCTCTGCCTTTGGAAAGCTGCTAATCTGAAAAAACTGAAAGAGAACAAGATGTCCACAGGGAGAACTAAAGAGAGGAGAGGCGGTGTGTCACCCCAGAAATACAGGCTTGAGTAGCTGTAGCCCGTAGTGGGCTTCACAGGAGGCACAAGAAGGATGAGAACCAGTTTGGAAAGATGTGCCAGGCCACGTAGGTCACTATACATTCTTTTGATGGCCATCCCCTCACTCTGTAGCATCCTAGTAGAAGTTGCACTTAAACCACGGCATTACAGAAAAGGAAAAGGCGGGGAGTAGCACCTTGGCAGGTAACTGTGAATGCCTTTGTTAGCAGGTTGAAAGTCTGGATGAAAAATTATGCCGATTCAAAATAGCAGCCAGCATTCCACCTGGTAATTGTCAGAGTGTTCAGCCTGATGAGATACAAACGATTTGGAGAAAGCAGAATCCTCCCATGTAAACATGATAAGGCCTAATGTGCTGTATCTCCAGCAAAAAGGGGAGAGCAGGGAAAGAAAGGCAGCCAAAGAGGAAATACTGTAAGAGCAACAAACCCTCAAAGTACAGGATGGTGTAAACGATCCCCCCACAAGAACACTCAGTCATTTAGGGAATATTCACGGAAAGTGTGGGCACAGTATTTCCCACGATGCTGAAAAGGAAGGAGTAGAAGGGGGAGTGTGGGAAAGCACTTTGCAGTGACTCTGCTCACTGACATTGAAACGGAGAGAAAATAGCCTGGAAGTTCCGGGGTGGGCAGTGAGAAGGACCTCTGTGTCTGCCCTGAAAGGCAGTCAGGTGGGGGCTCTTCACCTCGAGGCAGCTGACTGAGGGGCTCACATCAGGGGTGTGAAATCCCTGCTGCTCCTCGTGGCATCCCAAGTGTTCCAGCACTGCCCAAATACCCCAGAAATGCTCCTAAGAAAGAATTTGTATCTGAGGCATAGGAGATCTGCGGAGTTAAGCAAACAGTTTACAGACTTTTAATGTCAGGCTGTGACCACACATTACCCACAGCTTTTTAAAGACCAATCTGCTGGGATTTTATCACAGCCAGGGTATCACGGTCCTTTCCAACTACCAAAATCTGACTTCTAAAAAGGCGTCCATCTGTCTCCCATCTTACTTTAATTTACTAACTTGTGCCATATCCCCATCTGGCTATTGGCTGGAATTTTGTTTTGTTTTGTCCCCTTGAGTTATTCAAGGAGACACAGAGCTGGCTGAGTACATTAGATCATTATATGTCTCTTAAAGTAGTTGTTGGATTTATTTGAATAGGGATTAGCAAGATTAAGAATGTTTTCTTTAAATTACTATAGTAGCCTACAATTTTCAAATGGTAATTTTGTCCATTTTATTGATTTGTATTTAAAGGACTTTGATGTTTTTTATTACAGTACAAAGAAGGCAGTCAAGCAATGCTGCAGTGAAAACCAACAGTTTTAGAATTTTGTTCAAGACGGAAATAACAGATGCACAAATCCCATTAAAATTCGATGGAAATTGACCTCACACCTCTGTAAGTTGCTTGAAAGCTCATTTATAGAACTTCAAGAAGTAGCTTTACGCACAATTGGTGTTTCCTACCAAACATTCTTCATACAACTTCAGTTGTTGTTATTTTGGGGGGGGAAATAATGAAAGAGCATTCCTGACACAGCATTACTGACATGGAAAAGTGGTTCAGCCCTTCTGAAGAATGCTTCAGTCCTTCCCTTATCTGTCTTTGTCTCCCTGAAGCGTTGCACCTCAGTTTAGCTACCTGTGGTGCTTGCATCAACAAGGTACAGAAGAAAGCCTCAGTGGAGTTTACCCTTCTATCATCTCAATTCCACTTCCAGCCACATCCATTATTTCATCCACAAAAAAAAAAACCTCAAATAAACAAAAACCAAACAAACAAACAAAAAACCTGAGCTTCTGTAGTTCTAAGGAGCTTTAAAGGAACAATCCAAGATTCCTTTATCAGAGGGGATTGTTTGGATGGAGAGTTGGTTCCTCAGGACCTCATCCCATTTATCCATGACCTCCATGCCCAGACCCTCAGAGCTGGTGCAACACCAGCAGCGGGTGCAGGCTGTACCTGAGGTTGCTCCAGCATCTCCTGGCTGTCCTTGTGTCTCACTCAGGGAGATGAACATGGTTTATGCCACTAACTTGCTTTCATATGAACCCAAGGAAAGCTGAAGGTGTGCCACTCCTTTCTCCCTCTGAAGGCCATCCAAGTGTTGACCCTTCTACAAACCACTACCCTTTGCTGTTTATGCCCCTCTGTTGGACTTTAGCCATGCTTGGCATTGACCCTCGGGCACAGTTTGGGTCAGTGACCAAGCCCTGGCTGTGTGCAGCCCCTTCTCCCCTCGCTGGCACACAGGGAAGGCCTAAGCTGAGCTGTCAGAAAAGAATGCTTAATTACTTGCTGCCTGTCTCCTGCACAAAGTTCTTTGCAAAAACCATGGGATTTTATTCTCCTTGCTGGAGGGGACAAGATGGGGGGAAATTAAGTGCTTAGAAACCCTTTCCTTTCCCAGTCATGGGTTCTGTCCAAATTATTTAGTCATTCTCTATGCACACTCACTGGGAGAAAAATAACAACAATAATAACTATAATAGTAGAACCTTAATTAAATACTGTAAAGAGAAACAAATTAATAAGTGTTATAGTAGCCTTTCTGCCTGTTTGCTAAATGGCAGAATCATTGTGCTGTTGGCAGGTGAGTAACAAGGGATCAGCCTCCCCTCAACATGTAACTACCATCAATTTTAGAATCTGTGAGGAGTAAAGTATAAAGTATTCAGTAATTTTTCCTCTCTGTCTCTTTGTATGCATATCCTAATACATGCAGAGACTCCACAGCTCACATTTTTGTAAGAATACAAGCAAATATCCTGCCCCAAAAGTTAAACTGAACCACAGCTCAGCAGCAATCCTTTCAAAGGCTTTTCAATGGTCTGTTCTCTGCCTTTGAACACATCTTCAGCATTCAAGCACGCAGAAGAGAGTCATTTACTAGTTTGGATCTGAGGCATTATCTGGTGTGTGCTCTGGATATTTTAGGATCTGTGCGATCGCACATCACTGCACATCTCATAAAATCAACATTGTTGTGCTTCTGTATTCACAGCACGACTCTGATCCAAACTCAGCTCCTTGTATTGACAGGAGATTGGCTTTGGGGTGTCTCACCTACAATGATGCTCACAGTTTGCCTACTCTAGCCAAAAAAACACTGAATAAGACATCTACCATTTAAGTCCTGTCTTCCTTGCTTTAATATGAAAGAAACCCTGACATTTTATGACCGAGCAGGAATCAATCTGAACGCCTTTGTCTAAAATTTCCTCTCCCTCCACTTGCATGCAGTGTGCTGCAATCCATGTGATTGTGATTGTCTTTGTCCTATCCAAGAAGGGATTGGTCTATAGCAACACATGAAAAAAATGTAATGGATTTTGAGAAAATTACTCTGAAAGTGGAGAAAAGAAGCTGAAAAGCACTTCAAGATGTAAGCTTTTAGGTAAAAGCTCAGCTGTTATTTTTATTACTTTATTAGTCATTATTGTTGATAATGATGGAAATGCTTACCTGGCTTTGAAAAGGTCATTCTTTCTGCTGCAATACAATCCCTTTTTGAAGGCTGAAGTCTTTATCCCACCCACTCTGTGTTGACTAACTTGAGTTTGCTAAGGAAGAAAAACAAATTCAAGCCATTTGTTGATTTTGAGTCCAGGTAACCTCAACAGTTTTTAAACTCACCACCCAATTTAACCAAATGTGACCGAGGGCCAAAGATGTCCAAGACAGACATTTCCTGTGGGCTGCATGAAAGCAGGCAGGTGGATGAAAAAGACCTTATTTATATTCCCAGCTGAGGCAAAGGGTACAGTGTGGGCATAACTGCTATTACACAGTACAAATTCCTCATAGGTGCTCAGCTTTAAACCATGAATCTGTAAAAAAACAGGTCTCGCTGGATCTTCCCTTCAAACACTTCTTTGTTGTTCTCTCTTGATAGCAAACCCAATAACCTCCTAAGTAAAGATTTGAATTGTAGATGACAATATAGCCTGTGCTAGCATGTAAAATGAAACTTTGGAATTATTCATAGCTCACCAAGCCTACAGGGTGTGGTATGGCTTTGCCAGAAAGCTGCCAAGTTTTCTCCATGGTGGCACATCTGTTGCCCTGTTTTCCTGTGAAGCAGGAGAGGCGTTTTGAAAACACCTCATTAGTCTATTATTATTGTTGTCTTCACCCTTTCTGACTGCACCTCAGTCTCCAGCTCAACTCAGCCTCCTTTTGCTTTGCCTCATCATCATCTGCTTTTTAAGCTGCTTGGGACACTGTTTATATTCTTGCTCTTTACCCAAGTAATGCCAGCTCCTCCCTATGACAAGTTTTTGGACCTGTAAAGATCCACATCTGTTTGTGTGGATCCAGCTGCTGAAGGAAGTTTTACATAACAAAACCAGAAATTATTTCTAAAGCTCCTCTGCCAACAAGAAGATTTTTTTCTTCTTTAAGGAAATGGTGTTCAAAGTCCAAGGCTGTCCCTGTTAACTTCAGTTCATGAAGCATGAGACCTTTTAGTTCTACATGCTGGGAACTGATTGTGAGGCAGCCAAACTCACTTAGCTATGCCCTCTCTATTTCAGAGGTGACTAGAATTTGCTGAAATTAAACCTAAAACTAAAAGGTTCAGCAAATATTAATTTGTACTTTATAAGAAATTAGGTTGGATTTGCATCTCAGGCATTTTTTCATATCTAGTTATAGTCTTAAAATGTCACGGCCCCAAAGTTTAGACACAGCACTCTCTAAATGAACAAGGGAGAATTATTTCAGAGAGTAAATCATAGATTCATACACGTGAGTAAGCCCTGTATGTCCGGACCAAAAGGCTTAGTACAGTGTTCCCATGCTTTCAGTCAACCAGCTAAAATCCCTTTGACTCCAGGGCTCCCCAATAAACTGCCTGCACATCCTTTAGGGGTGTCCTACATTCACTGAAATTTTTGACCTGATAATCTAGAAGAGTGAGTTAACGTGAGAAAATCGTGACCTACTGGTGGACAATTTCCAGGTGACAGTCCACAAAACTGATCGGATCCATTACTCACTGTCAGAAGGGATTCACCTGGCTCTGCTCCCAAGCCCTCCCTTGGAAATCACATCCTTCACAACTTGAAGAAGCCTCATTTCCCAAACACGTTGAGTGGTGGCAGCAGTGCTGTGGTGGATTTGGTTCTTTCACGGTTTCAGCCCTAAATCCGGAGATATGAATGATACTAAATATCCTCTTTTAGGCGACCGCAAATCAGTGAGGGGAGGGTTTCCCAGCGAGCCATACGCAGCTCCTGTGGCCACCACTAATTAATTCCCTTCCCACTGCCATCAACAGCACGAAACGCCCATCGCTTCTTCAGGGCACGATTATCCCGGCAATGCGGCACATAAAATACTGATGCGAATTAACCTTCAAAAATCCCCAAAAACAACCCAAGACGAAGTTCCTGTAGTTCCTGCTGGTCCATAAAGCTGGCTTTCGGCGCGGGGCTGGCCACGGGCTCCTGCAATCCGGACGCGCGGCACTAGATGGCAAAGCAGCGCCAGGTTTGGCAGCGCAGCCCGGGCTGCGGCGCCCGCCGCCCCCAGCCCCGGCCCCGGCCCCGGCGGCGGCAGAGGGGCCGTGGGTCCGGTCCCCCGGGGAACCGGCGGAGGAGGGGCTGCGCATCCCTCCCCTGCCCTGCCGCATGCCCTGCCTCCCTCCTTCAAAGCACGGCGAACGGCAGAGATCGCGTCCCAGAGATCGGATGCGGCCCATAAACACCGTAGGTGAGGGGACTGCAAGGATATAGACGTGGCTGGGTTTGTTATTGCTTTTGCTGGCATTAGTGGTTTGCGCTGCAGTTGCCCTCAGGAGCTCGAGATCCTGCGCAAGACAAGCAGTCCTCGCTCCAAAAGGGATTACCCAGCAACTGGGTGGCAAAACTTGTCTCATCTCCTTATTGAACAAAGAGAGATTTACGTTTAATAGTCCCAAGTGGATACACTTCTCCTTTCAATTTCATGTCAGTCTATGCTTTGGGTGTTTTACTGTGTGAGGGAAGCTGCCACCCATGCACTTAAGGTGTGAAGTTTTTTTATTAGGAGTCTGTTCTCCCTTTTCCCTTGTGAGCAGATAATACCAGTTTATGCTAAAAGGAGTTACAGAGAAAAAGGTGGAATCTTCATGATCCCATTTTGGATCAAATAACCAAAACCTTATAGGTCTAAGTTAAAAAAAAAAAAAAAAATCTCTGGGCAAGTCGGTAAATCCCTCTCTATTTTTTGTAAGGGAGTGTCATGGCTTAACCACTCTCTTAACAGGGAGTTAAGGTTATGGTCATGTAAATGACCAAACTCATCCTCACAACTACAACAGTACAAATTATACCATTTTAAGGGTAACCTCTGCTCTCCCCCCATATCCTACCACTGGACTCCAAGGATCAACTTAAGTTGGAGATTGCAACCCTCACAGTTGCATCAGAAGGGGATCTCCAAACTTCTCCTCCCTTTCAATGCCTGTGAACACAGGATTGATGGCAGGAATGCTCCACCTCTCCCCTACAGCTGCAAGAGAGTGTAGAAAGCTCTGCATGTTAATGGTCATGATGTGACCTTGTTGAAGGTATCTTATGCATGATCCCCTCCTCGGGAGCAGCTGAGCCCATGTTGCTGAAACATGACATTCAAAACAGAGCTTTAATTCAGAAAGTTTTGCAGAGGCTTTGAGCTGTGTCCCTCCCTTTAATTTTTCTCTCCATCCCTACAACATTCAGTCCTTCCCCTTCTCCCTTGCCTCCTATGAGCTGCTGATGACAGTCCCAAAATGACCAAGGAATCTCAGAAAACTCTTCTTCAAATGACCATGTTCTACCAAGTCCTAAACTTTGCACTTGGGGATAAAAGGGCAGCAGTGAGCCTAAGTGGGCAGCGCACACACACTGACAGAAGGGCATTTGCTTTTCAGGGTTGAAAGAAGTCATGATACTGGTCAAATCCAGATTACCTTTAGGACAGGGCAAGGTTAACATGAAAAAATCCTGCTTTCTGCTGGTGTGGACTTTTAGTAAGATGTATCATGCTCATCCTTGGCTATTTAAATAACACTGTCTCTGTATAAACCAACTTAAAATATTAATGAAAAAAAAGCTATGGATCATGAAGCAAGTGGGAATGGATAATCAATTTTTATCACTAATATTGTGGGTATGACCAATAACTCTGAATGAGCTATGGAAGCCTTTGCTATGAGCAGATGTGTCTCTTTTCAAAGCAGCCTCTTTTTAGCAAAGCCTTAATAACAGAAAAAGTGTTGATTCAAACATATTAAAACTAAACAAGCATGTATTTTCATTGTCCATGGTATTTCTTCTTAAAATGTAGGAATATGAAATTCTCAGAGGTGGGCTGGCTGTGGGAGGCACAACAATGGATAACAAAAGCTTTCAGCTTTACAAACATAGGTTCAAATCAAGCTTAAGTAAGTGTCAGACAAAATGGGGCTATTGATTTCCATCTAGTCCCATTTGGCTACAGCAAAAACTGGGCACAACAATGTCTTAACACTTAAAAGGATGGCATCAGCTGAAAGATAAAACTTCTGCAGAACATTTGCAGTGTTATTAATAGCAATTGAGATTACTGGACCACTTGAGGTTACTAGAGCTGAAAGACATTTGAGAGCAGATTGACATCTCCCCACTTTGGGAGGTGTGCTTACTTTCTAAGTTTGGCTGTGCTTTCTGCCAGACGTGTGCCCCAAATCTCCTTTCCAGTTACCTGGTAGAGCAGGCATTACCCATGTGTGTAGGTCAGGCTGGGAAACAAGTTTTCCTTGTAACAGGCCTGTCAAAGAAAAAGATTCACACTAAGCCAAAAATCTTCTGATGGTCGGGAACCTGCCTACCAGGCAAGCAATAAGGTCTGATTTTCTCTTCTGCCCATGCACTCATCCTGCAAGAAAGCCCCAGCAGGTCCTTGAAGCAAATTTGGTGGCCAAGGCTGTGTCTCCTTGCAGCTGATAACACATAAGGAGCCAGGCCTTGCTTTGCCTGAGAGGTATCACGAGCAGAGCTGTAAGTGGGGTGGACTCACAGCTCCATCATGAACGTGTAAGATCAGACCTCAGGGATCCTACTTCAAAAGCTCCCAGCAGGCACCATCAGGACTTGGTTTTTAAACACCTCGATGCTCTTTGGGTGTGTTAAGTCAGGTCCAAGGGGTTCAGGAATGAGCACAGGAAGCTCTGTGTAAAGCCTGCCCTGCACTGTGACTAATTAACACCTGAATTTCTGGCCCAAGATGACTGGCACAGGACCATTGAAGGAGCCAGGGCTAAAATGCAAGAGTTTTTGCTCCTATATTGTTCTTCTACCTTTATGCATTCGGTGCACCTCTTCTGCTGCTGTTTAAAGACACCACAGGGCTCAGTGGAAGATTGTGTGGTTGCCCTCTCCACTTCCTTACATCAGGGGATTTCTGTCAGAAGCTCAGAATTGCCAAATGTCATTTTGAATGATTTTGTAGTTCTAGGTCAATAAACTGCTTACCATCATAGGGGAACTGAACCATTAATTACTCCAGTTGCTACAGTAGATCTTTTTCTTAGTCATATACGCAGAATGTGCAGTTCATGATGATTCTCAATAGCCCTACATTTTCTGATTCACATTTTTAATTAAACATCATTTTCTTTCTTTTGTTTCTAAATGGGCATGCTGTGTCATTAAATCTCGAGCATCACCAAGACTAGAATATCTCAAGACCTCAGAGCTGCAAAGCACCATTCTTGCTGCAAAGAAAAAAATATCAGACAATAGTGAAATAGCAGGGCAGAGAGCAAGAAGGTTCTCTGTGTGCTTTTTTTTTAAATTAAATTACAGGGATAAACATCATATTAATTCAAAGTCTCTTTGTAGTGACCTGTCTTCAACATTATCTGAAGATTACGTTCATTCCTTATTTAGTGGGACTCCACTTCAGAGGAGGAATGGAGTGAAATCCCCCCCAATGCTGGGAGAACCAGGATGACAATAAAATATTTGCTGGTGGTACTGTCTCCAGTGCAGTAGGGAGTAGTAGTATGTGATATGTACCTTCTTACACATGTAAGAAGGGTGGATTCACAATCTTCTGAAAATTACCTTAAAACACATGCAATATCATGTTTTATATTCATAAGTAGTTTCCTTGATGCTATGGAAGACAGTACCTAGTTATGGCAAAGACCCCTTTTGGTGCCTTAGGCTGAATGCTGCCTGTTTCCCCTCTCAACCCACCATTTACTCCAGTTTGAGACAAGGAGCACAGTTTATAATTTTTTACTGACTTTCCTAGGTGCAACCCAGGCACAATGGCTATGATTTACTTTCCAGCAGTGTCCTTTCCCTTGGAAGCTGAGGAGCAGCCAGCTTTTGTTGTGAATCCCTGCTCAGCCCTTCACCCCACGGTAGGGATGGGAAGCGTGGCAGCTCATCTGCCCACTCCCATTCCTTCCTGCAGGCACCACGTTATATATCCCTCACAAGCCTGACCACAGCTTTCAGAAACATCCAATAAATCAACAGTTAAAAGGGAAGAGTAGACATGGGGAGCAGGTGCTTATTATGTGTGCATCTCTGGAGAAGAATAACCCACAGTGTATTTCCATGCCCATTTGAAATGGAATACGACCATGACCCTGCAAGTGGCTCTGCTTGAATTGTTCCTGGCATGATGTTTTACTCCTAATATTTTCATTGTCTGCCTCCATCAGTTTTACCTCCCACTGTAGCATTAATTTTGTATGTGAATATGGAGGCTGTGCTTTAAATAATACAGCATATGCTTTTTATTTGCCATGTAGAATAATATTTTTTTGGCTGATTTATGTTCCACCTGGACAAAATTATTTTTTATGACAGGTTTATTTCATTTGTTCCCACATCCCCAAATGGGGAGGAAAAAAAGAAATCTTGTAAACCACTGATAATGATGGACACAAAAATCTGCTTTGAAATACAAATTTACTGCAAAAACAGATTCTCTCCAGCCATGTAAATGAAAAAATGCTGTTGTAATAATTTTAAGGCTGCAAATGCATGTTACTACTGGAGAGAGTAATCTTCAGGCACTTGTGTCATCCCTTACACAATGCTGGGAGTACGGAGAAATCCACTGACAGCTATAAGTTATTCCAGTAGAACAAAATTACACATATGGCTACAGCATGGATTTAATTTAGCTCTTTTCAGAACTTCATCAAAGCTGGGACAAAACCCTGTGGTCTTTCGGTTTACGGATTTGCCCCAGAACTTCATAGGCTAAGCTGCCAAATCCACCTTATTTCCAGTTTTCAGAAGGACTGTGGAAAAATACGTTATTTGCCATTGAAACAAATTCATTTCAAACAGATTATGTGAGTTTCAGTTAAAAAATAATGTACGATGTACCTTGTGTTTTACAACCTGAAAAAGAGTGGCAGTATTTTTATGTTAATCTATCACCTACAGAAACACTCATTAGGAATAGATACATTAAAAAAAAAGAAGTTACATGCAGTCCTTAGCACAACTTTGTTTTGATTTTGACTTATTTTTTGAAAAGAAAAAGCTTTTGGTGCTTTTTTCAGAGCAACTAAATATTAATCATACAAATTCATAATAGTCATAGCATTCGTGAAGCTCTGGTGCTATTTTTGGTTGTAATAGTCGTCTTTAACCATACAGCATCCTCCAGCCAAAACCACACTATAATAGGAGTGCTTATTATAAGGACACATAACGCCTCCAAGTCAGCTCTGAACTACAGAGCTGGGAAAAGTAGGATATTCTTTCAGAGCAGCTTCTCTCTTAATACTGAATGTAAAATGAAGAGATAGGATTTTCACAGGAAAATTCTGCTGCTTCTAGTCCCACCCTGTAAGTCCCCATCAGATGGCAGAAATCCAAGCTGATATCTTTCCCCTTGGCACCTTCTAGCAGCAAGCAGAAGATTTGTTCCTACGCAGGCACCCTCCTCCCCACACAGAGCTCTCCTCCAGCGCCTCGTCCTGCCATGTCTCCAATTCTTGCTCCACCAGCCAGCACGAAAAGCTATGGTGACGGTGGCCACCTTTGTTCTGCTCCTTCTCCTTCTGAGCACTGCGAAGTGAAGAATTTATCCAGCAAGCCAGGCTCTGAAAAACAGTGACTGGTTTACAATGAGGGAGTACAATTTATAGGACTGCACGAACGCGTATTGTATTCGTTTCACCACCTGGACAGCTCTGGGCCTTTCAAACACCAGAGCTCCCGTTTTTCCGCCGGCTCGGCGGGATGAAGGGGCAGCTCCTGCGGGAGCCGCGAGGCTGCGGACGGGAAGGGCCGGCAGTCCCAGGAAAGTGCAGTAGATGGAGCCGGAGAGGCGCGGCAGAGCCCGCGCGTCACCTGAGGATACCTGCGAGATTTCCCCCTCAGCTACAGCGGGTTAGAAAATGTGCAATTTAGATTTATCAGTTCAGGAGGGAGATTCAGATAAAAACAGTTGAGCTGGTGAGATTATTAAATGCAGAGCCCCATGCTGAGACGGTGCTCACCTCACTACGCGTGCTGGTGAAGGGGAAATAGGGCACTGACACCCCCTCAGCTGCACCCAGGCGGTCACATGGGAAAAAGGTGATGGCAGGAGAGGGGGAAAGTCACGGACAGAGACCTTCCTCCACCACGAACGTCTTCTGGGAGGTTGAGGTGGCACCCTTGGGATGGGGATTGCAGAAGCAGCAGGAACGATACAGGTTTGGGTCAGAGTGGGAAGCACAGATCGGTATTTCCTCGTGTCAGTCCCTGCGTATCAAGCCGGTAATGTCACAGAAAGGTGGTCTCGTGTATTTAATTTTATCAGGCGGAAGAACTCTGATATATGCTGCGTTCAGTTCAGCACTCCCGTGCAGATTTACTCGGTGCTTTAGCATGCGTGCTGCCTCGCTGACAGAGATTAAAGGCTCTCCTCAGAGCCCCAGGTATTACGCTCAAATGTATAAATCAGGGCTTAATATATAATATTTGTCCATAAAAATATATCACAGTGGCATTCGTTTGACTATCTGCATATTAAATACCATTACAGAAAAGTCCTGAGCTTATTGAGGATTACTTTGCTACCCCAGTAAAGTCTCCTGCCATCCTAAACAGGTTTCTTTCCTGCCAGAGCGTGGTAGAGAGGCAAAGAGGAAGGGGCAGATTTTGCTAACACTGTTCATGACCCCACGCATGCCCCAGCCATGTAGAGCTGTGCCAGGGACACGCTCCAGGCTGGCCCTGGTCTCTGGCTCACTGGCACTGGCCAGGCAGGACAGGGATCATAGTGGAGATGACACCGCAAGCCTCTAAAGGAGAAAATTGCATGATGTATTGCCACTCACGAGCACCCGCCAGAGAGCTGTTTAGAGTGAGATTACAGTCTCAGAGGAGACTCTCATGCCTCTTGGTCACAGGGTTACTAAGATGATGCAGTTGTAACTTGTATGCGGGAGGTAGGAGGGATTTAAGCAATGGCCAGAAAGAAAAGCTGGATCAAACCTCCACAAACCCTGCTCAGATTAACCCAGATTCCTGACTCGCCACCTTTGAGGGACTTGAAATCAGCCAAATTGCTTCTTTTCCCTTGAACAGAAGACAAAAAATGTGAGGGAGATGATAAAGTTTGTACTTTGGCCACAAGTTTATGTGCAGCATTTTAGAATGAACAGAAACAAAGCTCCCCAAAATAAGAGTTCGTGCAGTACAGAGGTCTCAATCCTGATCATGCCAATTCCATATTAGCACAGCTATACGGATTTCTCTGCATTTGCCGCTGACTTATGGAGACACAAGGGAGAAAAAATCAGACCCAGTTGCAATCTTTTCCCCTTCATCCTCTTCATATTCAAGCTCTTTTTTTTTTTTTCTAAATTCCTATTATTAACACAGGAGAGGGAAAAAAAAAAAAAAGAATCCCTGGGATCCCTGGTGCATCCTTGGAGTGGCTGCAGCCTCATCATGGATGACTAGACAACCGCCACTGTGCCACATAATGAGGAGCACACATGCTGCACCGGGAGATACTAATGAGGGAGCTACAGCCCCCTTAGCCCTCTCCAGTAAATCCATGTCTGCAAGCCATGTTTTATTTATCAGGCTTATTATGGCAGCACTAAGGAGCCATTTGAAAAGGGCCGCTGCTGTCCTGGGCACTGCACACTGCAGTGCCTGCTCAGCCCAGCTTCCAGGGAAGATAGATGAGGCTGGTAAGAGACAGGGGAGAGGGATGCTATGCACACACCATGTGAATAATCCGTGGCATCATTTATCCCACTGGTTCCTTTAAGGAGGAAGAGGATTCAGCCTGTTTCGACCTCACAGTGCTAGCTAGCTGATCCCAGGCCCTGAAAATACACAGTAACTGGCAAACAGATTGAAGCTGTACGTGAAATTTCCAGGAAAGCAAGGGCTTGACAGGCCTGGAGAGACCTGGGTGCAAACTGCAGCCAGGCAGCTCAGAGGGGCTTCACAAAAGCTCAGCTGCCTGAGACAGCCACCTACCTGCCCGGCACTGCTCCCTGATCCCACTGCCAGCAGAGCTCCCACTGGATCCCACACTTTTCACCATGCACGTGAAACACTGCTGTTCTGCGCCAGGATGTGATGACACAGAGCTCTCGTGTGGCTCCTGGCAGTGTGCGGTCTTGTGCAGATTTGCATGTGTACCGGAGGGAAAGAGGATTTACCATTATCACTGCCTTCTCCAAACATCTTCCTGACCCCTCTCCACATCCTCACCCAGGCTTCTGTGCACTTTGAGAATCGCTCTGCTCATAGAGGACCAACAGAAAGAGGAGTAAAAGGTGGCTAAGAGAAAGATAGGAGGGAGATGAGTAAATCTTTGCAAAACTTACACTGCAGGTCTCAGCAGGGCTCAGACAAATTGGTCTGCATTGCTTTAATATATTAGATTTCTACTTACCCTGTTCATTAGCACGTTAAGCTACAAGGGCTGATTATATGAACCTCATGGAGAGGCATCAATTAAGATGATAAATTTACATACATTCCTTCTGGATGAGAAATGATGGGTTTCTTCAGTTCAGTGTTTGGTACAACTGGACTCGGTTTCAGAAAGAGAAAGAAGCGTTAAATGCGTGCATCTGTACTTCCTCCCAAAATGATGGGAGCAGTTCACAAGTTTGAGCAAAAATGTATGTCAAATAGGAATAGAAGGAAACAACTCGCAGTTTCCAAGGCTGAACTCTAATCTGCCATGTCACATTGACAACAGACTATGAGAGGAAGTGAAATTCCCAGGAGATGTTGCCCTTACAAGGCTGGCCCAAATGGTGTTCCCAGGCTGCAGAATGCAACACTAAATATTTGCACATATTTATCACTTTGTGCCCACAGAAGATATCATCTTATTTTGCAAACACTTTGCAGCAGAACTACTTCCTAGCCCCTAAAGTGTAGCCATTTCTGGTCTGCAGCATGCCAGTGGCACCTCTCTCGTGCCAGCACGTGTCTTGGGAAAACTGTGAACAAAGACGGTTTGTTATCCTGTTGCCACTGAACAGAGAAATTAGATAGGCCTTGCAAATGGTATGAAAACCCACGCAAGATGACAGAATCATCTGTCTTTACTTGGAAAACACTGCACAGCTGCTAATGTTGCCAGAGGAGACAGGCCAGTAGCAGCTCTGTTCCTATAGCTAACCTTTGTAGCACTAACCTCGGTGCTCCTGGGGTTGCTCTAAACCAAACAAGACTGGTTTAGAGCTAAGTCAAACAGTTAATGCCATTAATAGCTCAGTAACAGGAACAGCTAAATAGTAACAGCCATAGTTCATCCCTGTTCTTCTTCATGAAGGAGAAAGAAAGAAGGGTTTAGTCCAGAAAGGGCTGAACACCACCAGCTCTCATTCACTTCAGAGAAAATTAAAAGTTTTAGATAATATAGTAACTTTTACGTGACTCCTGCTTTCTTGAATAGTAGTACCAGGTTCATTTGAGCAGAAAGATGTTTTCATCCCCACACTAGTGGGCTTGTACATCAGGCATGCTCCATCCAGCTGAGGGGATGGATAAAGGCTACTGTTGCATGTTGTCCTGTTGGTCTCCTTATCCAGGAGCCTGTGCTGGGCAAAGGTACACATTTACACCTTCTTGGACTGTCAGATAGTAAACATGCAAACTTCCTCATTGCTCAGGTCATGATAAGGGGTTCCAGCTGATTCCCCTTCCAGGCCCTGCATGGCCACGATAACCAGATCATTCTGAAGATGACGTATTTCAAACAAATGCCACTTGCATATAAAAGTTTTTGCCTTAAATGGGATCATATTTACTCAAGAGGAGTGGAAAAAGTACCATCTCTTTTTCTCTCATGTGCAGAGCCATGTCAATTACATACCACTGGAGTAAGAAATATGTGCTCCTTTTTTTTGTTCTAACCAAAGAGCAATCAAACCTACCCAGGCCTGTGTTCATGACACACATTATATGTACCAGAGACATTTATGTTGCATATCAAAATCGATCAGAACACAAAGAA
>VZTX01004039.1:17091-100702 GCA_013400915.1 Pardalotus punctatus | reverse complement strand
AATGCAAACCATTTGCATTGATGCCAATAACTGTAAAATTAGTTCAGGGTTCTCAGCGGAACAGGGCCTTTGGGAGCACTTGGGGATTGCTCCCCACCATGCACATCCCTGGCTGCCCACAGGGATGGTGTGGCCCTCTTGTCACTGTGCCTGTTTTGTTGAATTGTGCTTCTCAAAGTGGAGGACACCAGCAGAATATCCTCTGGCTAATGAGAATTAATTGGGAAGTCAGCTGCCCCTGAGCAGGGAATTCTTGACTCTAAAGTGCCACAGAAGACATTACTGCGTGAAAAATGAGTTTCGCTTTAACTTGACAGACAGCTAGAGGTGGAAATTGGCTTCTGTAGAGGGGCCACAGGAGTGTTTGCTTGGGATTTCTTTGCATCCAGGGGTTTTCCCAGCAAATGGTTCAAATGATCCAGAGCACTCCTGTAGTGATGCTCATTCTTGTGCCTGGTACCTGGATCATTCCTAACTGAACTGCATAAAATTCACCACATTCACTTGGGAATCAGAGGCAACATTTTATAAGAGACAGCCTGATTGAAACCAGATACCAGTTCCTTTCTTCATCGGGCCCCAGATAAATCAGGGCTTGTTTTTGTACATCTTGTCCCCAGGGATGTGAAGAACAAGTTGGCAGGATGTGTTGTGCAAGTGCCTGTTGTGGGAGGCTGGAGGTGGATACAGAATGAAGGGTCCCCAGGGGTGTGACTGGCTTTGCCCCTTGAAGGGGTCGAGTGGGGTTTTATTTTTACACTTTGCAAACTGAAAACCGTTATTTTCTGGTCGATGTGGAAAAGACGTGTTTGGGAAGCTGGGCTGCTGCAATAACTGTGGGAGTGAAGCATCCTTCACCAAAAGGTTCTTTCTCTGAGCCCAGGTGGCGTTCAGAGATCATGCACCAGCAAGCAGGATGCTCACCTGGAGGGGAACTCCCACAGGAGGAAGAGATAAGACTGATAAGGAGAGGGCAGAGCACCCTGCCCGCTGGTGTGCATCTCCTGCACCAAGAGCCCTCTGGTGAGGGTTGCAGCAGGTCTTTGGGGGATGAAGAAATGTGTCTTCTGGACATTGTGCTGAGGCCAGTCCTCCTGGAACCCAAAGGGGAGAGGACCTGCAGGTCCAGGGGCTTGCACATCCTACAGGACAAGCTGAAACGCTGTCCCAAAACCCCACAATTTTCACAGTGGGTTTTTTTTTTCTCAGTTTTCTGGGTATCTTATCACACGTGTGGGTGCTACAAACAAATTTGGCTTCGTCTTCATCAGGATCTGTCTTCATCTCAGTTTAGCAGGGATTGGAAACTTTTGTGGCAAGCTTTGGACTCCTCCCTGGAGAAGGGGGAAAAGGAACAGTGCTGGTTTTGAGAGTCTCTAATAAAAAGCCAGCACTTAATAAGTTGAAATTTTTATTTCAGGGCAACCCAAAGCACCTGTGAAATGTTCAATAGTGTGCACAAATTTTATATCTGAGGAAGTGGGGAAGCGGATCAGGACCAAGATCAGGAGCTATCGCAAGACCGAACCCAGCTGCAGAAAAGAAGCCACCATGTAAGTGCTGCCCCACTTCCAAGCGGGATCAGTGTTAAACAGATGGGGAAGGGGACTGAGGGATGTACTTGGCAGAACAGGGCAGAGGGAGGGAGGGAGCTCACGTGTTTCTCTGAAAGCAGATATTTTGTCTGAAGACAGATTCAGACTTGTGAGCTTGTCTGGAAATGAGAAAAGTTCAATTTTTTTGTTTGGGATAATTGTTGCTTTCCGCTTACACTGAAGTTGATGCACCACTGACACCATTTTACTGCAGCCCAGGGGGTGGCTCCAAAGTGAAGCTGCTGGGCTGACTTTGGAAAGTCTCACATCACCCAGTAAATCAGAGGGTTTTGCCTTCAGACATGTGTGCCCTGGTGCAGCTGGGGCCTGCGGAGCTTTCTGCCCTGAGTTCAGGAGGCAAACATTGTGTCCAAGCAGGACAAGGCTTTTGAAAGACAAAAAACTTCTTAGAGGAAAACCCTTCAGCCATGAGTCATATCCAGCTACTACTCATTCAGTCAGATATCAGAGGCACCTGCCCTTCCTGAAATAAATCATCCAGACGACACTTAGCCTTCGCTATCTACACACCTTCCCTATAGCTCTGATAACCTGAACCAGTGTTTTCTTTATTCAGTGATCCCTTTTTATTTTCAGATTTATTACTCTGAAGGCCAAGGAGATTTGTGCAGATCCACGTGAAGATTGGGTGAAGAAGATTGTGAAGGAACTGGAGGAGAAAAAGGCCACAGTGTCCCCACTTCCACGTGATGCCATCTCACCAGGAGAGCCTGGCAGTGTTGAGAGGCATGTTGGTCTTCCAGATGTGGCTCCATCTCAAGCCACTGCTCCAACTACTTTCTTCCAAGGGCCTGGAACAACAGTTGGGGAGAGAATACACACTGCTGCTGCCAGGACAGAGGTGCCCAGCAAGTCACCACTGGGCAGGAAGGAGCCCACCCAGCTCCCTGCAGGATCCACCTCCATGGTACAGGAAGAGGCTGTGCAGTCTGAGGTCACTTCAGAAGCAAAGAGAGAGTCCTTTAATTCTCCTGCATCTTCAACAACTGTTCCTGTAGGCATGGACTCCAAGCAGCCCACCCCACATCCCACAGCTCCTGTCCATGGCTTTTCCAACACCCTGGGATCTACAGAGGGACCTGTACAACGTACTGTAAATGTTATGGCTGATGCTCAGGACACAACTTCTCCTAACTCAAATTCAGACCTGATGGCTGCTACTAAAGGATCAGACCAACCTGTACTTTCTACAAATGGATCCCTGGGCCCTGCAAGTGCCAGAGCCAACACACCAGACACTGCTTCCAACAGTTCTAGATCAGATCTCCCCTCCATCCGGGACAGTGTGGAGACAACAGTCACAGACACAGCACCAGAGACTACTTCATTTTCTACTCTAAGCTCCAGCACTGCCATAGACAAAGCTGCTTCTGTCCGTACCAACAGGGTTGTTGGTCCCTCTGCAGATGTGTTTGGTACTAGAACATCTGATTGTTCATCACCTGTGGGAAAGCAACAACCTTCAGACGCAGTAGTTTTTACTCAACAGGCATTCTCAGGCCAAGCCAGAGTGCAGATGATCACAGTCAGGCCCAACAATCTGCCTCTGCCCAGCTTCTTGTCAGGGTCTCAAATGCACTTTGTCATCCCAGTTTCTGTGGTATGTGGACTCATGGCTAGCAGTGTTGTTCTTGTGTGGCTGTATCTGAAATTTGGAGTCAAACCAGAAGAAATGTCAAGAGAAATGGTACAGGGCTTGCTCTACCAGCAGGCAGGACATCAAGACAATGTCTATCCAATGGAAGTAGTCTGAATGCTTCAAGGCATGGACATTTCTGGCCTCAACTGTATGTGCGTTGCTGCAGAAAAACTGTTCATGCTGAACTGGTGACCAGTAGGAAGCAAGCCTGGGAATAAAAATCACAGAGAAAACTGATTTTTTTGCAGAACAGAATGTCCAACAATATGTCTACTTCATCGCTGACCAATCACAATGTTTTGGGAATAAGGGAGGCACTTCTTTTCTACTGGCACTGTTATGTACAAAGGCTGTGGCTGTTCTATTGCTCTTGGTGGCTCTTTGCCAGGTGATGTGATTTTCTAAGTCACTGTTAGGAATTTTTCTGTGGTTCATTGTGGTCCAGCCAAGAAGCCACTCACCCACTCATGCTATTGGACTCGGGCTCAGCCCCCTTGAGCAATCTTAACACCAAACCCACACAATTTGCACTTAAACTCTCTGCTGCTTCTTTCTTTGCACTTCAGGTCTCTGCTCTGTCAGAGCAAGACCGAAGCATGTGGCCAGCTGGGTCCTGGCTGTCCTTGGGCTGGTTGAATTTACTGTCATCATTGTCTCTTGCTGGAGGCACGAGGGATAGCCCAGCTTTTCAGAAAGAGGTGACCAACACTGCATCTGATCGGGGGACTGAAGGTCAGTGCTACAGATCTCACGCTCAGAGAAGCTGGCAACCCAGTCTATCTCCTCCTTGAAATCAGGCCCTTCTTTTAGCAGCTGTGGGCATTTCTTCTTGCACATGAATTCTGAGAGGTGGTTCTCAGCAAATCAATGCAATAAAACCCTTCTGCAAGCTGATGTGCCCTGTGTCCAGCTGCATCCAACACCAGGGCAGGATAATGCTGATCAATCTTCGCAAATGGGAGAAGACAAGAAGTCACCCAATAATTTTGCTATCCCTATGCTATCATTGGAACATTTTTGCTGTTCTCTGCAAGCACAAAACCCAGGAAATGCTCTTGGAGGAGCTAAATACAATTCTGGATTTAATCATGCGGGAATTACTCTACCACAGCAGACATAACATCCTTTTGATCCCATTTTCTCTCTAGAAATAAGCGTATTTGCTGATCCACAAAAAAAAAAAAAAAAAAAAAAAAAAAAAAGCACAAATGGCTGTTCACAGTCCTACATTTCAGCCACATTTTAGTTTTTTCCATTTTGGATAGCACTGATCACCAGGCTATGAAAGCACTGTAACAGAGCCAGGCTTTTTTTTAACCCCAAATTGATTGATTTTGATTTTTACAGATCCTGAAATTGCTGTACATAAGTCTTACGTTTTATCTGTGGTCAGGTCCTGAAAGCCCTTATTAAACTTTGACTCCAGGATGAATTCTGCTGGAGGGTGCAAAGGTCTTCATGATATCTACTTTGTAAGTAGATACATATCAAGGGTCAGATCCTAACCCACATCAGTGGATCAGATCCCTAAGTATAAATAGGCATGCAGAAATTGAAAGGGAAAACATAATAAGCAAGATCATCAAAAACGATGGGCCAGCTGTAAAGCAGCGCTCGAGGAATGTGGCCTGTTAGATCTGTGTGATTGCACCTTCAGGGCATCCATCCAGCCCGGCAGGTGGAGAGGACAGACTACAACTGTGTTTGTTTTCTGCCATCATACATCCCTTACTTCTGCATTTTGTTGATTTGAGAGAGGGGAGCCAGGGATTCATCTCGGATTTTGCAAGTATGGAATGCAATCAGATTAATTGTAATGATGAATTTGGAGTGAAATCCTTCCTTGTGCAGCAGCCCAGCTGTGGAACCCTGGTTGGTGTTGATTTTCCTAGAGGGTAAATCTGGGGCTGTCAGTGCCACCACCCCATGCACCCCACTTGTGCACAGCTGGAATTCGTGAGGTGATGTACCATGACATTATTTTTATATGAAACACTAAAAATGTTATTTTTGTAAAAAAGTTTTATAACATTTTGAATGTATGTGATGTCCTGTCTGAGCTGCTTGGAGTCGAGACCTTTTTGGCAGCACTGGAAAACACTGTGCCTTGTCTATTTTGTTGCTGGTCTCAGATGGCTTGTGCATGTCCATGGGAGCTGGATCACTCTCCAGGCCCTTCAGCAAATGGAGTGGACAATTGCCTGGCTGCAGGTGAAGTCCTTATCTTAGAGCAATGGATGTGCAGCAGTCGGATCACTTGGAATCACACCAGTCTTTGTAAGAACACTGCTTGCAGCTCCACCACCAGCCCCCGCCGTCTTCCAGCTGCCCTGATCCCACTCGGACTCTGCAGGAGGAGCTGCTTCTCCAGGCTGGCCCTGTCCTTGTGCTCTCCCTGTTCCTGTCTCCTGTCCCTTGGCTGTTTGCAGGCAGGGTGCTGGCACCCTCACAGGGGACAGGTAAAACCCAGGACAGGGGGACACTGCTGTTCCTCCCTCTGTGATGGCAGTCTGGAAGGGAGGGAGGATGGAGCCTGTGGGTGTCACACATTTCTGGGGGTTAAAACATGACTTGCTGTAGAGCACAGTGACTGTTACAAGCTCCAGTTCATCTGTATATTGAGTGTGTGCATGAGATATGAGCTGTACATTTTTATAGAAATAAAAGTGATGAAGTCGTTATGTTAAAAGCTTTCATCCTCAGGGGACTGGGCCCTGAGCTGGGTTACCAAGCCTGGTCCTTGCAGAGATGCAGAGATGAACACCTATGACTGAGCACTACTGAGGGCATCCCAGCATCACCAGGGGATGGCAAAGCTGGCACGACTGGATGTGGCCAGGCTATTGCTCCATCTCCTTTAAGGGTTTTGGTCTTGCAAATGTTTGTAGGAAATACATTTCCTCACAGGGGTTTATAGTTCCCATCTTACTAAGGCAATAGAGAAAACAAACAGCTGCGGTTTTGCTTCATTTAAGCAAAGCTATGGCCAAACAGCAGCTCAGAGACAACAAACATTGATCTCCAAGTCTGTTCTGTAAGGAGGAGAGAGGCCAAGAGTTGAGATAGGACCTCTCCCACTCCAGCCAGGGCTTGGGCTGCCCTTGTGTGCTCCTTTCTGGTGCTGGAGAGGTGATGTGGGAAAGGCAACTCAATGAAAGGGTCAGTTCCTGGGGGTTTGCCTGGAGTCAGGAGATGGCAGGAGCAAGAGGGTCAGGGATGAGCATCTCCCCTGAATTCCAGGAGCGCTCAGTCTATGACCAAAGCCCATGCCCTCCTAGGAGGACGCAGAAGTCAATGAGTTTCCTGCAGTTGAGTCACCAGGCCAGAAAGATCATTTAGGGGATAAAGAAACTCTTAAGGAAACGAAAGCACTTTTTTTAAAAAACTTCGTTTCTCCTCTCTATTGTGGAGAGGGCCAGTGAGGGAGGAGGCAGTGCAAACACGTCAGGCCTGACAGGATGAATCATTTCCGATCATTTCCAACAGGCAGAGCCAGCGCCATCGGGGCTGTTTGGGGGCTGCTCCTCTGCAGCTTTTGGGTGCCCAGTCCCTGGGCTGTGGGTGGCACACCCTCCCTGGCTTTGCTTGGTGTCGGTGTCTGGTAGTGCAAAGACCTTGTGTTCCTCCACACACCTTCCCCTGCTTCTCCTGGAGCTCCATGGGCTGCCTCAGGGGCAGAGTTTGGGTCAGGGGATAACTAATGCCAGGTCTGTCCTGCTCTGGGCAGGGCCAGGGGATAACTAATGCCAGGTCTGTTCTGCTTAGGGGAGATGAGGGTTGCATTCTGCCCCTGGTGTGAAAGACACGTGTCCTGCCTTGAGGCTTCCCCACAGCCCAAAGGAGATGGGGGACCCTCGGTCATAGAGTGCCCCCTTCTCAGCCCTTGCTGGCCCACATCTTCCGTTTCCAACTCCACAACATCTCCACCATGTCATTAGCAGCTCTTTCAACTGACCTTGTGAGAAGGAGTAGTCATGGGAGCTCTCTGAGACCCCAGGTCCATGCTTCACTTAACCCTGAGGTACTTGATTGATTGACCTCATTGGATAAAAATGGAAAAATGTCTCATTTTCAGGTGTTTGAGAAAGTGACATCAGATCCATGTTGTTATCTTCCTTAGCAAGATAAGGCCACTTCCAGTTTCTGGTGCGGGTGCATTCACCCCGCCGGTGCTTGGCTGTGGTTTGAGGGTTTCCTGCCTGCCCACGGTGAGTTCCTGCTCTGTCCCTGTGCCTGTGGATGAGCTTGCCCAGTGAGGCCGTGCAGACAGAACCCTGGGGAAGGGCTCCTGGACACAGCCTTCCTGCAGCCTCTGTGTCTTGTGACTCCGGGCAGAACTTCCCGCTCAGGATGCATCTCGGATCACCAGCTTACAGTACTGGGTGGTCCCCAGTGTCCCTCTGTAGGAAGCAGAATTTGGAAGAGATTCTCATTTTTCTAATTTTAGAGTGTCTTTCCAGGCTGCAGGACCTGCAGGGACTCTGAGAAGGAAGAAAAGAATCGCCTTTGGTTTGTGATTGTGTCCTGAGTCAAATCAGGACTTTGACACAGAGTTGTGGAGACCCTGGAGTGAGCACTCTAAAGAAATGTGGAGGGGCTTTACCTTCAGAAAGCTGAGGGCTTAATAAAAGTAAAACAAGGACATCTCATATAGTAAATGGAGAAAACTCAAAAGTGACTGAGTAGAACAGAAGAAAACAGGGAAATCTTATCCCAAGCCCTCCCACCACCTCCTTGGGGACAGGTTTCAGGCACTGGGTCATGCCCAGGTGGTGCTTAGCCCTCTTTTTCCTCCTTGGCAGCCCAGCTGCTCCTGCAGTGCCTTCCCGAGTGCACAATGTCTGTGGTTGTGTTTTCCAGCACAGCTGGGAGTGCTCAGTCACCTACTGAGACCCCAAATCCCAGTGTGGGGCTGTTCTGCCCAACTCCTTCATCCCCTCACGGGCACCATTGCTGGTAAAGGCTGCACCTGATGTGTCCCCTCAGCTCCCCTCCTCCTCCTCTTCTTGCAGAATAACAAAGATGCTGTTTATTTTTTATATAAACAAGCAAATTCTTCAGAGCCCTTTCAAATTGAAGGGAAACTTGGGACCAGCAGTGGGGTTTTCCCACACTTACCAGTTAATGTCTGCAAATCAGCCTTTCCCTTTCCAAAGTGTAAAAGAAGAAACATTGAAAGGTCTCCAGGGAGTTGTGAGTCATCAGGCTTCAACAGACATGGCTTCAAATCCTGAGAAAGGGGAAGCAGAGCATCCTAGGCCAGACCTTCTACCAGAGACAGCACAGTTCTGCAGAAGCTTCTTGAGGTCCTCTCCATCCAGAGCAGTGGATCTTGAGCCTCCATCAGCAGGAGACATGCCTGAATGAGCTGGGCTTAGTGAGAGCTGGGAATGACCAGAGCAGTTCTCTGAATGTTTTTAAAAAGTTTTCTTTTTTCTTGCAAGTTTAAAAAAAAAAATACATGGGAGAGAGATGACAGTTCCAGGCACAATGTCCTACTCCAGAGAGTGGCTGGGGGTTAAAGAAGGGCTTATGGTGGCCCCTGGGGTAATTCACAGGGGGTGAGGGGGGACTTTGGTGCCAGGGGATCTCCACGGGACCCCCTGCTCCATGCATCCACTTAGAGTGTGGTTAAAGAGAGGGAAAAGTGAAAAAAGAGTCAGAGCTGAGCATGACTGACAAGGACCTGCAGAAAGGCTCCTTAGACCTTCAGAAGGCCTGAGGAAGGGGGAGAGCTGTCCCCCAGGTTAACACAGAAGTGCTGACCCCGTTTCAGCAGGTCCCTGCAGGATCTGGGATGCTTCAAACCTGTGAAGGGAGGAAGATGAAGGAAAGACACCCAAAAACTTTGAATGGGAAATTTTCCATCAATTCTCCTCAGCCTGATGCTGACTTCTGCTCCTCGACTACACCCCCTTCTCTTTTCACCCCACACTTCCCAGCTATAAACAAGGATTTTTGGTGGAAAATTTGTGTTCCTCTCCATAGTACCAGCATGGAATGTGATACAATTTCTACCACTTGCCACTTTGGAGCCACGGAGGACTGGTGGCTGCAGCAGTCACTGTGCTTCTGTTTAATGCTTTCCAGGAATTCACAAGCCATCCAGCCATCCCCACCACATTTGTGTTGGCTCTGGGGCTGAAAAGTGACCTTGCATGGGACACTGTGCTTTGCCTTTCCTATGGCCATGGATCCCCTCTGAAGGCTTGGGAGCTCTTGAGTTCACATCTGCACAGAGGAGGATTTTACTTCCCTCATAGTTTTTCCTGTGTGGGTGAACACAGAAGCTGACACAATTCATTTAGTCTTTCCAGGTATTGTTCGTGTGTAACCCCAATGATCTCATGTGACATGGAAATCCCCATGGGCAATGAAGCTGTAGCTGTTCCTTGAATTTGGTCCAAATTTTTTGGAAAAGGGGTAACTGGGGAGGGGGTAGAGAGGATAAATTGCAGCACCTCCTTGCCTGAGCACAGAGTTGAGCTCCTCCAAAGAGGCAGAGCAGCATCCTGCAAGGAAGAGCCCTCCCAGAGCCACCATGCTCACTGCAAGGACAGTCCTGCTGCTCGTGGTGTTCCTCACCCTCTCCCCATGCTCTGATGCAGGTAAAGAACCTCATGGCCACCACTGCTGGTTGGGACTTGGGATCACCCCATCGGGGTGGTCAGGAAAGAAACCCCATTGTGGGGCAGGGATGGTGCTGCTGGCAGGAGGAGCAAGCCCTGGCCAGGGCAGAGCAGCACATCCTGGAGTGCAGGGAAGGATGGAGACTTCTCCTGGGGCTGGGTGGCTTTGGCAGAGCTGCTGCAGGGCTGGGTGATAACCTGGAGCATCGTTCTGCCCAGGAATGGAGGAGGAGGGCACCTGGGGCTCCTCATGGCAGCATTTGCAGAGCTTGGGGGATCTTGTGTTCGCCTGCCGTGTCATGGGGGAAGCTCCTGAAGACAGGCTGCCTTCCAGAGCCAGCATTCACCATCTCTCTTTGTCTCTTCCAGCCCCTTACGCTCCGTCCGAGTGCTGCTTTGATTACCTAAAGCGCCCTCTCCGGCTGGCCAACCTCGTGGATTTCTACTCAACTACCAGGGAATGTTTTTTCCCAGCAATTGTGTAAGTCCTGCTGATTTCCCTGCTGCTGTGCTGTCTCCTGGGCCACCACAGGTTTCATCTGTTCCATCTGGGGAAAGGACAGGGACAGGTCTGTGTGACCTCCATGATCTTCTAGCATGAAGAGGGGAGGACATGACTGTCTGGGCACTTCTACAAGGCCATCACAACTCCTGGAGGTTCTGCACGGGGTCTGGAGGTGCAGGATGAGCCTCTTGTAGGACACCAAGTACCTGGGGCAGTGCACAGGGACAAAGGGAAAGGAGAAAATGGGCAGGGAAGGGAGGATGGCATGGGCATGAGTGGGATTATAGCTGCCAATCCTCACAAAGCTTCACCTTTAACCTTGGCAGGTTTGAGACCCAGAGAGGAGACAAGGTCTGTGCAAACCCACAAGAGAAATGGGTGAAGAGAGCAGTTGGGAAGCTCCAAGAAAAGAAAGAACATCATGCCCCGTGATGTAGAATGGTTCAGCCCTGGTTCAGGCTACCGAACATCCTGGTGGGAAGGAAGGTTTCCAGTCACCCTCCCAGAAGGAATTACAGATGTTCCTGCTGCTGGGAGAGGGCACTGGCTCCCCAGAGCCCTGCGCCACATCCACAGCTGGCACCAGCTCCTGGAATGCTGCTGGCCCCGCCAGCACCCGCCTGCTGCTCACAGACACAAAATAAAGTTTACTTCATGTGACATTGCTGAGTGGTGTCCGTTCTTCTCCCAGCCCCACAACTGTGCTGCTGCCAGCAGGAGCTGGCCAGGGGACTGGCGTGGGATGGGGGCTCTTCCCAATGGGTCTCACTGGGGCAGGAAGGGATGGGGATGGATGTTGCTACAAGGGGACCCAAAAGGAGCTGAAAACTCCTCTGAGGGTTTTTAGGTGCAGAACTGCCATCAGTTTTGATCTTAGAGGTTTCAATTTGTCTCACGTGCTGCCCTGTGCAGGAGCACAGCCTGTCCACCACCTGTGCCCAGGCCCCTGGTCCCTCTAAGCTGGGCTGCAGAGAAAAGTTTCTCTGCAGAGCTCCCGAGGCAGGTAGGACAGACAGGGGATGCTGAATCAGCCACGGGATTCCTGCACATACAGCCCTGGAAATGCCTGCCCTGCCAGGGGCCACGGGGAGCTCAGCAGGGATCCCTGTCAGGGCTTCGGGATGGGGAGGAGAAATGGAAAGGCAATCATGGGAAAAATTGTGGGTTGAGGTAAAGACAGGTAAATAAATGGAGCAAAAGCTGGCACACAAGCAAAGCAAAACAAGGGATTCATTCACTCCTTCCCACTGGTGGGCAGATGTTCAGCTGTGGGGAGCAGAGCAGGGCTCCCTCACGTGTAACAGTGACCTGGGAAGAAGAAAGCTGCAACTCAGAACACCCCCTTGACTTCCTCCTTCTTTCCCTGTGACAGTTCAATAACGGGGAAAAAAAAAGAGAAGTAACCAAGAATGAAACCCAGCAAAAAGCCCCAACAAGTGATTTAAAAAAATTCACTTGCCACCAGCCAGATGATGCTCAGCCAGTCCCTGAGCAAGAGCCACCGGGGATCCCTGCTGCCAGCACTCCCAGCTCCTGGGGAAGAGGATTTTAGCTGCAGCAGCTCCAGGGATGCTTTCACAGCAGAGGCAAAACCCACCCAGAGCTGAGGGATGACCCGGACGCACCGCGGGTCTGGAACCTGAGGTCTCACAGGCACCAACAAAACGAAGGACTCTGGGTGATTTTGCCCCAGGAGAGGCTTCAGCCTGAAAAAGCCTCTTAAAACTGTTACCTTTCCACTTCAGGAGTCCCCAGCCCATGGGGCCACACAGTTTGCTTGGACTTGGTGCCCTCTCCTGACAGCTGTGGCTCGGCTGCAGCGCAGACCTCAGAGCTCTGGCCGGGAGGGGCAGGTCCAGCCCAACACTGACATTATCCCGTGCAGTTCATATTCTCTGTTAAAGTATTAACTTTTGTGGTTACCCACTCAAACCCCAAAGCATTCTAGGAGTCAGAGAATATTTCCCATCCCTACATTGCTTTTTTTGTCCATGCCTATCCATTTTAATTTCTAAAGTAGGGTTTGAATTATAGTGAGGTTGCGGGTGGTTTGGACACCCATAAAATCCTGTGCAGAGTCTGTACCCTCTCTTCTCTCCACTGCGTGTCAGGCATTTTCTCCCTGCAGAGCCCTTGCCTGGGGACAGTGGCATTAGAACCCAGAATGGCTGTGCCCAGCTCTGCGTGGCCACCGTGCCCCATGCAAAGCCACCAGACCCCATGTCCTGCAGACCATTTCTTCTAAACCAGTGTTTTCAGCACATTTGATCTGCTTCCTTCTCCTTTCTCCTTTCAGAGAAGTCGTGCAGACATGAGCTAATCTTCAAAGAAGTCCATTTCCACCTTTCTTCCCCTCTGAGAAGCCTTGGATTGCCTCATCCCCCAAGCCACAGCCAGGTCCCCTCCTGTGCTCCCACTCAGCATCATCCTATGTGGGTTCCCACCAGGATCTCATTCCCTCCTCACACGCAGCTGCATGGGCCTTCCCAGGGAGCAGATCCCTGCATGGAAGCTGGGCTGATGTCCATCAGTTCTCCGTGGTGCTGCCATTGGGATCTGTGCCACCTGCCCATCCTCTTGGCATCTGGGATGATTCTTTTGGGGCTGTGGTAGGATCTGTCCATCTCCCCACAGAAATGCCCTGGGTGTTCACTGATGGCCACAGTCTCCCTCCCCCTGACTCTCTCATTTCAATCCCAGTGCTCGTGCGGGAGGCAGAGACGACACTTGGGCTCGGAGCTGTGATGAGAGCCAGACTCTCCTCAGACACCCCACTGCCACTGCCCCATTTCTTCCCCTTCTATAAAGCCTGCTGAGCCCAGCAAAAGCATCTCTGATATCCCCTGCTCTGGGATCCCTCCTGGATCAGTCTAGCGTCACTTCTGCCTGACATGCCATGCCATGCCATGCCATGCCATGCCATGCCATGCCATGCCATGCCATGCCATGCCATGCCATGCCATGCCATGCCATGCCATGCCATGCCATCCCATCCCATCCCATCCCATCCCATCCCATGCCATCCCAGAGTGTTTCACTGCCTAACCCAGTGCCCTTAGTACATCCAAGGTGGCCGGGGAGGTTGGTTTGGAGGGGACTCATTAATCACTTGCCTTTGACAATGTGGGCAAACCAATTACACCCACCCTGCTTTAATTACACCAGTCCCTTCTCAGGGACTGTGGGTTGTCTCTCCTATTAAAAACAAAAGAGATGAGCCCTAGACTTGATGTTCTGCCTGCATGGGAAGATGGTTTTAATCTACTTTCAGTTCCGCCAAAATCTCCAGGAAGCTCCTTGCCACGTCATGGCCCTTCCATTGAAAGCAGAACTGCTCCTCAAACTTTTCCACCTGCCGCTGGATGGGTCCCAAAAATAAACGACAGAAACCCCCTTGTCCCTGGGAAGAGGCTTCTTAGAACACGTCTGACATTTCTGGAAATGCCGCCCGAGTGGGTGGCAAGCAGAGGATAAATGACAGCACGGCGAGAGCCAAAGCCACAGCCACCGGCCAGGGCGGCACAGAGGACAGAGGAAGAGCCCCCACACAGCCACCATGCTCCCTGCAAGGACCATCCTGCTGCTCACCCTGCTCCTCATCTTCTCCCTGCACCACACCACAGGTAAGGAACCTCACGGGCCACTGGGGCTGCAGGACAGGGCTCTGAGCCCCCACAGGGGATGTCCCACTGGGGAGGCCAGGCAGGAAACCTCAGCGGGAGCGGGAATGGTGCTGCTGAGAGGAGGAGCAACGCCCTGGGCAGGGCAGGGCAGCACATCTCGGGATGCAGGGATGGATGGAGAAAGTGCTGGGTGGTCTCAACAAAGCCAGACCTGGGGAGAGGCTGCAGGAGCTTGGAGGAGACTCTGGCAGTCATTCCCCAGATCTTAGCTGGGTGAGCAAGTGGTTGGAGGGAGGGAGAACATGCAGCTGTTTGCAGCCTTCCAAAACACCCTGCAAGTTGTGCCCCTGCCTTGGAAACCCCCAAACCTCGTCCCCAGACCGCGCACCCCGACCTTACCGTGTGCTCTGGTGGCTGCAGCAATTCGGGCTGTGAGGTGCCAGGTCCCAGGCTGCCCCACTCCCCACTGCTGTCCACGTCCTAGTCCTGTGATTGCTGTCCTGAAGGGTGACAAACCCCTCTCACAGGATACTGCAGGGGCTGCTGAGAAGCCCCACAGCGTCCACGCTGTGCTCCAAATCCTGTGGTGCCATTGTCTGGCGATGCAATTCACAACATCCCCCCCTTCCCTCCACAGCCCACTTTGCACCCGTGGAATGCTGCTTTGAGTATGCACAGAAATCCATCCGACACCCTCAGAGCTTCTACGAGACATCCAAAGACTGCCCCAAGCCTGCAGTTGTGTGAGTATCCCAGGGTTTGCTTCCCATCCCGGATCTGGAGCAGCTCCCCCATCCCATCCTGCCCCACAGACAGCTCAGTCCCAGCTGGGGGGGCTCTGGTAGGAAAGCAGCTCTGAGGGGTGGGAAAACAGGAAAAAAATAGGTTTTAGTGCTTTTTGCTAATGGCAGTGGTCTGGGAAGACTCAGACACCATCAGCCCAAGGAGGGCAGGGGCTGCTGGAGACGGCTCCAAGCCTTGATCCAGGATGGGGCTGCATAAAGGGAGGAGAGAAATATTGCATGGGAAGAGAATGGCTCATGGATCATGTTTTCACTCATTTTCCTCACTTTCTCATTGCAGGATTGTGGCTGCCAGTGGTGATGAGATTTGTGCCGACCCCAAAAAGTCCTGGGTGAAGAAAACCATAAAACGGCTTCAAAGGGAAAAATTAAATCCATCCACCATCTGACTTGCCCATCCAGTCCCCCTGTCTCTGGAGGGATCCAACGGTGCTGCAGCTCTTCTCTGAAGGGTGCTGTGGCACTGGGCACCATCACTGCAGGAGGAGCCATCCCGTACCCTGGCAGGATCAGGTGTCACAGTGCCTTGGACCAGCCAACCTCTGAGCTCCTCCTGCTGTCACTGCCCTGCCAAGATGTGCCAGTGCAGCAGATATTTATAATAAAGACTCATTGCCTCAAATTGCTGTTTGAATTTTTCCTGATTGTCCAGCCCAAGCAGCAGATCCTACAAGGCACCCCAAGGCATGCTGCAACCAAGAAAAACCTTTGTCACAAGCTCGTATTTCTCCAGGAGCAAACTATGCCTGGACACAGTGTGCTTCACTGGGGACGTGGTAGTGGAGCCAGGCCTTGACCCACAGGTCCAGGACGCATAGGTGAGGTATCCTCACCCCTAGGCAAGGCTGTACATCCTCGGAGCATGCTCGCAGCCCCACGGGCTTTGCACATGCTCCAGATTTAAGGGGAGGGCTCTGGGAGAAGATACTGATCTACCCAACCCTTAATACCTCACCAGCTTCCAAATGTGCTGGTGGCCACTGCAAAATATCTGAGGGACATGAGAAACTATGTCCACAGTGCCAGGAGGGTGAGGACACAACCCCTTCAGCTGGGCAGAGGGGTCCTGGCTGCCTGTCCCTCCACAGGGCTGGGGAACAGTGGGAGTAGCATGGGATCCGAGACATTAACACCAGGCTGTTGGTCCATCTTCTAATGAGAGAGGTGCAAACATAGACGGGAAAACCTCAGAAAGGTGAATGCAAAGAATGTGGCAAATGATCCTCGGCCTAAAGCTCCATCTGTGTTTTATGCTCATGGTTAGAAAACACTGCAGAGCTGTATTTTCTAGGACACTGAATGGCACAGGAAAAACATCCCCAATGACATTTTTTCCCATGAGCCATAAGCACCATGAAGCAGTGGTGGAAAGAAAAAGCTGAAGCAGAATCAGATGTTGAGGGACAAACACCTCGTGGACTGTGGATCCCCTGTCAGAGGGGACACGGGCGGCCTTCCCTGGCAAGCAGAGACTGACAAAGCACACAGCTCCACACTGGCTCTTGCACATGGATGTGTATTTTAATAAAAATAATTCTGTCAATATACAGCAGAATGTCGATTTCTTTACCATATTTCCAGTATATTTTCATAGGCTTTTTCTCAGTTAAAATCCACCCCCCCGACCCCCTTTTTTTTGAAGTTTTCATGCGAAGCATCAGATAACTTAATTCACAAATACTAAGCGTAGACTGAACCAATGTGCACAGTTTGTGTAATGTCCATGTAGCCAACGTTGTACCAAAGAGGTGACACTCCCTCCCAAAGGCGATGAGAAGCCTGGAGTGGCACAGGGAGCTGCGCCCAGCGGCGGCTGCTCCTCCAGGGCTGCCAGGAAACCTGCGGAGACCTCGCACCCCGTGCTCCAGCTGAGCACTTCATACCTGAGTTTTGAGCAACCAGCAGGAGAGAAGAGTTCACTGTGTGCTGGGCAGGTCCTGGGGCTTGCACTGCTGTGTGCAAGAGCTTCAGGGGCTGCAGCCTCCTCCTGCCTCCCCGGCTGCACAGGCGGGACCGAGACACAATCCCAATCCAACGCTGGTGCAGAGTCCTTGGTCTGGAAGTCACCATACTTTCGTTTTTCAAATTTTCTTTAAAATTCGGATTATCCCCAGAGCTGCTGCTGCTTCTCCTTTCTCCAACTTTGAGCCTGGGAGAAGCCCAGCCTACAAAAATCCCTCTGCGCTCCCTTCTGGAGGAAGGATGCAGCTAAAGTCCTCCCGAGCAAGAAAGTCCTAGCACACACCTGGACCCAAGTGGAGGGACCAGAGAAAAGGTGTCTGCCTGGCCAGGGGACGTTCAGCAAGGAGCAGAGGTTTGCATGGGCTCCAGGAATGTTTTGTGGTGATGTGAGTGTAAATTCCACATGGGACTTGTGGGCTTCCTGTGAGCAGGAGTTAAGCCTCCCTCTTGGAAATAAAAGAGCTGGCAGGACATGTGCTCCTCAAGCCTGGATGATCCCTGGCTTGCTGGTACTGCTACAGCTCAAGTTGCAGCCTCTGAGCTCTGGTTTGGGATGGCGGGAGAGGGACAGACATGCCAGGTTCACTCATCCATCACCTGCCACCTCTTGCTGCGGGGAAGGATGGTGGACAGCAGCTCGTGCTGCCTATGGAAGAGGCCTCCAGGCTCTCACCTCCTCCCTTTTCCTCCCAAATCTGCTGTAGTTCCCCCCACACAGCCCCAGCAATGCTTCCTCCAGCTCTCTGCTCTACACAGGGGACGGGACAAGGCTCACAGCCAGCTCTGGCTCTAAGAGTAGCTGGACTGCAGTTCCCTCCATCACTCATCCCTCTGTGGCAGAAGGGTCCCAGCAGCCCCCAGCACATCCTCTGGCATGTCCCCAAGTCCTTCTGCAGAAACACCTTGGTACAGCTGCAGACCGAACACTTGCTCCCTACAAGAGACTGAGCCTCTCCCTAACACACCGCTCAAGCTGCTCTCACACCTGCAGGGCTGCAAGGAAGGAGCTCCTTCTGCAAAGGGAACTCCTGGGTGGGCTAGGACCACCTTTTCAAGGAACGTGTTCATTCTCCCAGGCTGTGCCCAGCTCCACGGGGCCTCACTGCACCCAGGATCAGAACCGGAGGGACCTCTCTCTCCACCTGCAGCCACGGGCAGTTCAAACCTGCACTGCTTCTTCATGGGAAGAAATTCCTGACCCCATGTGGTGCACCACATAGCTTCGTGGCACTTACACACTGCTCTACAGCCTGGCTGCCACAGGTCACCTTCTCAATCAACCCCAGGACAGCAGAACTCTGAAACTTGTGTCTAAGCAACATGTGCTACGTATGAACACGGACAGGTATCAAAGCACAGCTGCAATCCAGCCTGGTGTGTTTTGCTGGTACATCATCCCTGATACCCAGGGTGGAAAATTATATATTCAATCCCCAGAACTAGTTCCAGCAGTTCTGGCTGCTCCACTTATTCAAGGCAGCCTCAAGAACAAAGCTATTTAAAGAATAGTAAAGATGCCTTAATAAAAAGTGAAAAACAAGGACGAATCTTGAGAACAGGTTGAGATGTCACCGTAAAAAAACAGAAGGAAGGAAGGATATGGGAAGATCCTTGGTGTAGGTAACCATGAGAGATGATTCTCCCAGAGGGGCCCATTCTCTGTGCCAGCCACAGCTGCACCTCCTGGTGCCCAAATCCAGTCGGCAGCAGCACAGCAAGGACCCACCAGGATGTTAGAAGTAGAAACAGGCTGTAGCACCCATCTTTCATCACACATCTTTCACACATCCCAAGGCATGAGTTCCAGCTCTGGTTCACATGGGGCTGAGGGAGAGCATCCACTGGACAACCTCCCCTTAACAGCTGGATGCTGCCTATTGTCCAGTGCTTCACTGCGAGTCCCTCTCCATTCTGCTGGCCACACACAAGAGCTCAATTCCTAACAGACTCCAAAAGAACGGCAGCAGCGCTGCAGCCAGCCCAGCTGCAGGCTGACGGGATCCTGTACGGTGGCAAAAAGGGACTGTCACCCATGGGCTGCCCCTTTAGGCCAGCAGGGCAGAACAAGCCAAGGAAGGGCAGATGGAGTTGCCATGTCAATGTTTGACACAGACATGAGACACAGAGCTGACCCTGGTCTTGGAGCAGCTCCCACAGCACCCAGCACTGCACACACCACTGCTCTCTCAACCCTGTAAGTCTTGAATTAGCTTTGGTTAAATACCTGCTAGGGTAGGCTCATGGAGCAGCAAGAGCAATCATCCGGAACAAGACACTTCCAAGAGGAACAAGACGTGGCTCCCTGGTACAGGAGAGATATCCACAAACTGGAATGCATCCAGTAGAGCCACTAAGATGGTCACAGGCTGGAGCACCAGGTGTATGAGGTGGATACTCCCCCAAGGAACACTTACCCCAGCCACTCCAGTGCATCTCAATCCAAGTTCTCCCAAATGCATTCTTGATGCTCTCACTCACTGCTTTGAAACCTTGTCCATGGGGAGAGAAGTCTGGCGATGTAATTCAGCTCCAAGAAGCTCTCTCCAAGCTCCATGCTCTCTCTTGGTTGAAGAGCCCCTGAAGAACACTTCAACCAAGGCTCCAGGTCTGGAGTTCTCAAAATGCTCCTCTCAAAAGGCCACTTAAGAGGCAGGGCATTGACTCAAACCCAAAGCCCAGGATGTGCAAGGCTGCAGTTCACCACCCCTGAAATCAGGTTCCACCAGGGCCCTGCGAAATGTTTTCCTTCTGCAAGGCCTTTGCTGCAGTGCTGAGTGTGAGCAAGGCCCACCAGGTGTCCAGAGAACAAAGCTGGAGCGTGTTTGCTGCTCTCTAGATCACAACTCTTCGGTGGTGCCTCTGGACTGAGCAGGGGGGAGCTGAGACCCTCTGAGTGCAGCCACAGGAGAGCTGGAAGTGGTTTAGTTGTCACAGCAGTGGCATTTCCCAGGTCCCAGCAGGGATGCACAGCTGGAGAGCCTCTCCTGGGGCTGAGGAATGCTGCTTGTGCAGGGTCCAGCTGAGCTCTGGAAAACTTTCTTCTAAGATCTGAAGCCAGCCTAGCAGAGAGCAACCTGTGTGTCAACCACAGGTGATGGAAGTGCTATATCCAGTGCCATCAGCACTACAACATGGGGCTGCAGCTGAGTCCTTGTCCCCTCACCAGAAATGGGAAAGCAGCAGCTTCTCCTACAGGCTCCACAGTCATTTACATGGCTTTACTGAAGGACTCTTGGAAGCAGTGACCAGGTTCCTTGAGGCACTTGGAATAACAAATCCCAAATCATTTTTATAAAAGTAATTTCTGAATTGCCACATAGCCTCTGGTTGGGTGTACAGCCACATTCAAAGTTAAAGACCCCAATTCACTTTAGCTCTGTTTTTAAAAACTACTTGCAATAATCCAAACCAAGTTTCAGCTGACATGAACCATCCAAGAGTAGCCAGGGAGATTCAAAGGCAAGAGGCTGTGAAATACAACCTGGGAAAACCACATCAAAAATCCCATCTAGGAATCAGGGGTAAGTTGAGGCTTACACCCCACCACACACCACAAACACACTTATCTTCCCCATACTGAGTCATGGCCACATTAGTCAGAATTTGAGTAAAGAAACAGAAACCACTAGTGAAACCACCAGAACACTTGAAATAAATTTAAAAAACCCAAATAACATCCATCACGCATTTCCTGGCACCAAAAAAACCCAGATATCTAGGAACATCTCGTGTTTTGTTTCTTTTTGTAGTGAAACCAAAATAAAAAAAGATGCTCTAGGACAGTCAGCAAAGCTTTGCTGAGACACCAAATGGGGCATTAATATGACACATGACAAAGGCTTAAAGAAACCACAATGAGAAGGAACAAAAAAAACCTGAGAAAGAGATAAAGATGGTGTTGCTACAAAGATGAGGGAGATCTGACTGCAGCCACACCGCCACAACTGAAGTGGTGACCAACAGCAGAGGAAGTCGCCGAACACGGAGGGCAAAGCAAGGTCCTGAGATGTTTCAACCTCAGGACCTACAATCAGCCCAGCAGTGTGTTGTCAGCCTAAGGAATGGAAAGCCTGCAGGAGAATCTCACCAGGTGAAGTTCACACACTGCCTTGGCATGTCTGGGATCAGAGGCTTTGGGAAGGAAGCCTGACCACTGAGTTATCTCTGCACTTGCAGCAAGGCAAGGATTGCAGGCTGCGCTAAGATGCATCAGCAGAAAATCAACAGATGAGCTTCCAGGCATATGAGCCGTTCCCCAGAGCTGAAACAGAAGCCCCAGACTGGCAAGATAAATTCTTCTTGCTGCAGCTCTCTGCCTCTGGCTCTGTCACCCTGGAAAAAAGGTGGTGGTAGAGCTCCCTCTGCCTTTTGCAGCTGTACCAGTGACCTGATAAAAATATCTCCTCGATCTCTAAACTTCCTGTTGCCTTTTTTTCTTAGACCAGCACAGTTCTAGCACTGCCCCTACAAACTGCACACCTTCACCAAAAGGCAGGAATAGTGCTCCCAACCACTTCCAACACCATCTGCACATTCACTGCCACAGTCTGCCCTGGCACCTGCCCCTCTGCTCTACCTTGATTTCAGACCTCATGTGCCAGCAGCAAATCCAGCCTGTAAACACAGAAAATCCTTAAAGCTTTGGGCTGCTGCTACTTTCCTTCTCAGTGGCACACAAGCTCTCTTGCTGCCTGAAGTCCTGGCACAGGCTAACTTCCATTTTAAGGACAAACCTCAACAAAACCTGTTCATCTTTCACTGACATTCCAAAAAAAATTTGTGAACAGCAGTAAAATCCATGTTTGGTTTGAGCTCCCTTGGGTCCTCTCTGGGGCTACTGACCTAAAATTCATTTGCTGCAGAATTCCAACTTTTCCTGCGCAGCCAGGCTGAACCTGCCATCCATCTCCTAATGGTACAGCAGAGGATGGAAAGCACATGGTGCTGCCAGGCAGCCTCAGCAGGTAAGAGAACATGCTCAGAAACTCTCACAGGTGGTCTGAATGCTTGGTAGCACTCCAGTCCCTGGGCCTGACACACAGCATGGACACATTAGTCCATTTTACTCGGAAGTTACTCACCCACAGATCTCTGCTGGTCTCTTTTGGGCCTGAAACTTTGATCCTTAAAGAAACATTGCTGCTCCTTTCTGAATGGCTCAGGCCCAACAAAGCTGGTACTGACCCTAACCTGCAACCTGACCTCAGCATGGACCTGCAAGGAGGAGCACAGCTCAGTCCAGGCTTCTCAAGACACTTCCAAAATTTAGATCAGTGTCAGTGGGATGGGAGAGGGCAGGAAATACTGTTATTATTTAGTAGCAGAGCCCTCCTCCATGGACAAATGGGGATTTGTTATTTGATTAAAAACTGTCAGCCCACCAGGGCAGCACCCACAGATGTTTCTGGCTGACTCACATGGCCCGGTTCTACCCATACAGTGGCAGATGACTTCGTACTCACCACTCCTGTCCCTCCACTGTTCAGAGAGCTGGACTGAACTCTTTCTCAGGGCTGTGAGACACTTCTACAGCACAACCACTAAAGCAGGCAATGTCAATCTTCTGCTCTTCCTACTCACAAAGCCAAGATTGAGAGCCTGGGGCTCTTAAGAGAGGCACCATGAAGGACCAGGCTCCTCCAATTCCCATCATTAGTGTGTGACAGGACCTACCTCACCTGGCCTCCGGAGGGGTTGTATGACATGTGTGGCTGGGACCGAGTCTGTGGGCAATAAATACATCAATGACTTTGTGGAGGTGGAAGAGACCTTTTTAATAAACATGATTCAAATTAAAAAAAAAAAAAATCCCTCTGAACTGCCACTGCGAGAAGAGTTCGGATTACTAGCACGGATGATGCTGTATGTGCACGATGGAGGGAGAAGGGAAGAAAAGAACAAGCTGTCACCAACTTGATGAGCTTCCTCAGTAAATCAGCATAAACCAGCTCAGCAAAACTCTCCAGATAAAATATTGGTGGAACCATGAGAAACAACTCAAATCAAAACAAAGAGAAAAATCCTTACATCAGAAGGCGCTACATTAGAATAACCAGCGAAATACTGAGTGCCGCTGGAGCCGCAGCAATGGCAGGGAGACAGGTCAGATCTGCCAGTCTTCCCGGGGTCAGGAATAGCCACACAGTGAGGGACTCACTCAATCCTTGCACAGGCAGTGTGTGTGTGCTAGAGGGGTGTCGGTGGCAGGGAGGTCAGGCTATCGAACGAGGTGGTGGTGCAGAGTGGCAGCAACGGAGGGTGAAGGGCAGCACTCCACGATGTCAGCTCCGGCCCCTCTGGTGGTCAGTGCAAATAATCGTCTACTCTGGCAAAGGAGCAGGAGCCCAGGCCCACGCGAGCCATGAGCCGCAAACACTCTGAGGCCTGGCCCAGGGCGAGCATCAGCGGGGGCTGCTTTGGCAGGTTCTGAGATTCTGTGGGGGCAAACAAAGAGAGCTGTTTAGAAGAGGTGTCCTGGCTGTGCGCTGGCTCACCTGCGCTCAGGTCTCTCTCCGTCCCAGCTGGGCACCAAGCCCAGATCCCTGGCAGAAGGTGCTGGTTCTGGAAGGAAAGCTACTCCTGAGTACTGCTGGCTCTGTGCTGCTGCTGCTCCACACATGCCACCACCCACGACACACCCCACAGCTCAGCAGGGCCTTGAGAAAGTGCTGCTGTAGTGGCCAGAACAACAAAAAGGCAATAAAGCTCCTGCTGCCGCTGTCTGCCAGAAAACTCTCAGCGTATCAGAGATAAAGCATGGAAGAACAAGGAAAGGTGGAAGAAACTGGCCCCAAGTGAGAGGCAACCTCTCCATCTCTCCCACTTGTGCAAGGCTGCACAGCAGCCCAAGCTCTGGACAAACTCTCTCCCTCATCACCATGTCCTTACAGTGGCATGTTTCTTGTGCAAGCACAAGGGAACCCCCAGCTGAGATAGACAAGGTCTTGTAACCTGTGTGATGGAGCATGTCAACATCGCATCTCCCTGGTGACAGCCCTCAGCAATTTGTCCATGCTCCTCAAGCACTGGACAAACAACTGCTGAGTGCCAGGGGAAGGAAGGGACTCTCCTTCACAAAACAGGTGATTTCTGTTCATCTACTCAGTCAGAACAGGAGCCCTCATGGGTCTGTCCATCAAACTGCTCCCTTCCCCAGAACACAATCTCTAAATCTCCTTCTGGCACACTCAGAGTGAGATGCACAGACACCACAGGAAATCTGCCTGGGCACAGTGAGCTACATTCGGCAGAGGAGCCAAGTATGGGTTTCTGAGACACAGAAGCTGTCCAGTGGACAGTATTTGACCCCTGTGGATGGACTGAGCTAACCCAGACTGGGGAGTGTCCTGTAAAGTTACCTGAGCAGTGAAACAGTGTGGGCATGGTCTGGTGACAGGATCAAGGGCCCTGGCTAGAAGAAATCAATCCCTTTCTTGCAAACTGGTGTCAGGCCATAACCTCATTTTTTCTCCATAGTGGGTCTTTCTGAAGCTGAAGATGCCAGGAAGATCAGTAATGACACAGCAACTCACTGATGGCAGCACACCAGGTTCAAGACAGGGGAACAAACAACAACAAGCTCTTGGGCCACGGAACATGCTTGTCTAAGGAAAACGGAAGAACAGCCATGAACACTCAGCTCTGAGGACAGGTAGGAGAGCAACAGAATGCTGAAATCTGGATCTAACCATGATCCATCCTGCCGACACAAAGAGCAAAGCTCATCAGAAGCAGGGGAGCTGCCTTGCCAGATGAAGAAAATGAATCTGTAACGAGATCTCTCAGCACAGTTAAGTCCAAAAGGGAAAGAGCAACAGGGCTTGTCTGATTCTGACACTGGGCTGCAGGCAGCCAGGCTCTCTGAGCTCTAGCAGGCACAGCAACAACGGGAACACACACAGGAAATGTTCACAGGGAAGATAAACCCTGCCTGCATTTAACTCTGCATGTTCAGCAAGAACTCAAAGGTAACTGGAATTACGGTTCTGCCATGCTTTAGAGCCAACACTATGGAAAACAGCCTCACGTATGATATGCTGCAACAGAGCAACTGTATACCCTCCTAGAAAGTAGGATGATACCAGAGCTGAACTCTCCTAATTGACACAGCATGGAAAAGAGCGCTGGTAAAGCCCACAAAATGATTCAGGTGGGTTCAGAGCACGAAGGGAGAGGGGGCAGGAAATGCACCAAAGAGATCTTGGCTTTTTCAGTAAGCAAGGGAGGAAAATACTGAGCAGCATCCTTGGGAGCAGCACACAGAAAAATGCAAGGAAGGAAGTCAAAAGGAGAGTGGCTCAGGGGCATCTGTTCTCTGCAAGTTTCCCTCCTGCTCCCCTTCCTGCGTTACTGCCCTGACAGTCCCCAGCAACAGAAAGGCTAAAGCTAAACGCAAGCATTTCTGAACTTTCCCTAACACTCCCAGGCTTGCCTGCCACAGGACAGCCCTTGAGAGCAGGTATGTCTGGGGGAACACTCCCAGAGGAATCAGATCTTACCCAAAATAGCACTATTGAGAGCAGCACACACAGGTTCCCTCTGGATCGGGTCCAGCTGTTGGCCAACGGGGCAGTTCCAGGGGTCTGAGTAAGCTAACAAGCTAAAGGCATCCTGTGAGAGAACAGAAAGGCACAGTGAGGTCAGGCAGGGCTGCAAACACACAGGAAAACCACCAAGTCCAGCCGGGGCACCTCCTGCCATCACCACAGTGACAGGTGCCTACCTCCTGAAAAGAAATGGACCTTTTCTTCTTGGCAGCAAGGGACCACACTGGGCCATCAAGATAGTGGATTAAAGAGGGTGCCCCCTTCACCTGGCAGGGGAGCCAGCACAGGAAGGCAGAAGTGTCACCTGGAGAGAAGAAGAGCATGCAGTTGCTCCACGAAGAAAGGTGGGAGTTGTGTTTCTTCTCTCCTGTGCTGGGAATTTGGTGTAGATGCTCTACATTCATGTTTTGATCTCTGATCCCCAGGCAGGTCCCTTCTTGCTCAGCAGGTGCAGAAGCGGGAGCTTCCCAGGTGTCTGCAAGGGAACCCACAACCCCAGACCTGGCACAGAGAACTGCTGCCATGCAGCACAAGGCCCAGGCTTACCTGAAGCATCTTTTTGTGCATGGTATTCTTCCCATATTCTCTGCAAAGCTGCTCGCTCAGGATCTGCAGCTCCCGTCCAAACTGGATCATTCTCTCCGTGGCAGCGTGGTTCCCTCCACAGAGCTGCCTCTGGGGGCAGCTGTCTTCTAGAGGAAAAGCAGTGGAGAAGGAACAATCATCTTGCATTCCCCACCAATGCCCACTGTGTGTCATGATATCCACAAACTCCCTCCCCTTCTGGAGCAGCTAGCTGCTCCCCACTCTAGGTTCATTACAATGGAAGCTTTCTGTGATCCCGGCACTATGACAGCCAGCAATGGGTTTGTTACAGCACCTGTTAGGTACAGGGAAGATCTGAGTTCTGCTTAATGCATGAGGACTACCTAGAAATCAAATCTCCTGATAAAATCCCGGGAGTTTGCAACTCCAGCTGTGTTACCCTTTCATGCGTGTAACGCAGCATATAAAATCTAGAAACCCTTGGTCTAACAAATCCTGGACTCAGAGAACTTTCTGTCAGAGATGCCAACACCACCAGCTTCTCAGTATTAGTGGCCACAAAACCCATTTTAACTGGAGGAATCAGTTGCAGAGGTAGTATAGCTGATTCATCTGCTTCCTCCTGGCTACAGCACCCACAAACAAGACAGATGTGGCTGACCAGCTGTGCTGAGGCCACTCTGCAGCTGGACAGCACCAGCCTGGCACAGCCCAGCTCAGCTCCTCAGCAGGCACTTCTGCCAGGACTGCTCTGAGTTCAGTTTCATGAAAAAACTCCTATTGCTTTCCCTGCTCCAAAACATCACCAGCACTGCTGTGAGTCTATGAAAAGCCAGACCTAGTTTTAGTTCCAGGACAGATCCATTTTCCCCATGAAGCAGGCACTTCATTCACTGGCTGGGGAAAGAAGGCCAAAGTACATGTTTTTTTTCTCCACAACCCAATCAGTTTAAACTCTTTGACATCAGCTCTTTCTACTTCCCTTTACCCCTCCTGCCTCTGAGGCCCTACCCATGCTGGACTCATCCGTCTGCAGGATCTCTTCGTGTTTGTAGGTGCCATTCATTATCCTGGTGGATGAATTTTCCAGGACTCCGTTGGGGTAATGCTCAGCCTCCATTTCCATCTCACTGTCACTGAGGTGAAAGGAGGGAAGAAAGGTCAGATGTCTAAATTAAAAAGGGAATAAATGAAGAGCTTATGTGCCGAACAGTGCCCAGCAATGGCCAGCACTCCAGAAAAGGTGCCAGTGGGACTACAGGGAGCCAGATGAACTAAGCTAGTGCAGCAAAAATTGTTGCAGGCTTCTGAAGACAATTTATGAAACAAATTTCTGTTCTGTAAGTGCCCATCATAATTCCAGGTGCAGAGTACTCTGCATTTTCCCTTCAGGAAGTCGTCATCCCTGGGACAGCAAACAGCAGCCAGGTAACAGATAACAAACACACTCAGAGGCTGCACAGGAGGGAAATCTCGGCTATGACACACCATCAGTCCTTGCAAACAGTGCAGTACTGAGCACTCAAATGTTCAAGAGAGCAGGCTGATTGCTGATTAACTGCTGATTAACTGAAATTACAAGAAAACCTGACTGGAACTTGGGCTGTACATTTAAAAAATGAATGACAAATCCAGCATCATTAAATGATTCTGGTAAATTGAGTCTGAACAAGTGTTTCTCACTCAGTTATGTGCTGGGTGGCTCTCCAGAGGTCATAATGAGCCTACAGACTGCCCTGCAAGCCACGCTCAGTGCAGCACTCAAAGGATGAGCGCCAGCTGCAATTAGCAAGAGATTCTTTTAATCACAATGACACCCTCTGCTCCAGCGGGGCCTCAGACAGCACTGCAACACCAGTGTGGAGAGTGAGCCCAAAGGAAGCTCCGTTTTCACCACAGCTCACTCTGCTCCACGCTCCAGCAGAGGCAGCAGTGTCTGCACTGTGCTGCTGCATCACCTGAGGCTTCTCAGAGAAGGGAGGCTCAGTCTGACCTGCTGCCACAGCATCAAACAAATCACTGCTGCCTCAGAGGCTCACCTGGAAGGAACAGGGCAACAGGTAGCCAAGGGAATTACACAGGAGAGCAATGCACCAAGCCAGTAGTGGCCTGAGCTGCTGCCTCACCCAGCACAGGGCAGGAAAGCTGCTCAGCAGGAGCAAGTGACTGGCTGAGGCAGCAGAAACAACACCAAGCTCACTGGGAAAGCTTCTGGGCACACTATCACATTGGGAACCTATGGCATCAGTGTAATGGGACAGCCTGGTGCCTGAAACAAGAGCATCATAATATTCCTTATGAGATGAGCCTCCAAGCCTGAGCCTGAACAGGCTTGTGCCTGCTAGGAGTAGCAGTGACCTTGTAGATAACAAATATTGTTCAAAAGGCCAGGACAGACACCCTTCTGGCTCCTTAGAAAGCAGACTGAGCCTTTTCCTGCCATCCCACCTCCCCTCAGGTATTTCCAGAGGAAAAACAATACCTGGTTTCTTGATTACTCGTACTACTGTGCTGCTGAGATTTGGTAGAATCTGTAGAATTGGACTCAGAGTAGTTCACAGATGAAGGGGAAGAGGAGGAAGAAGATGAAGATGATGAACTCAGCGTTGGGTATTTACTGTGACTCTGTTTGCTTTTTGTGGACATGACTCCATTGCTACAGGTTGGACTATCTGCTCCTGAAAGCCAAGAAGAAAGAAAAATGAGACCAGACTGACAATATCACTCTGTTGTGAAGCCAACAATTTAGCAACACAGCAGGCCCCAAAGGAAGAAAGCAAAATAAGACTGCAGATCTTAAATTATGGTTTATCATTCTTAAATTCAATGGGGTTTAGAGAAGATGCACGTGAATATGAAAGGAACCCCACTGATCACCAGCAACATCTGAGCTTCATGAAGTTCTAAAAACGGGCTGTAAATTAGAGACTGGCAGAAACAGTTCACAAGTACAGAAATTACTGCTGAGAGTGGAACTGCCCAGGCTTTCCACAACCTGTCAAAAGTTAGGGATGTACTTGATTTATACAACACTCAGCAAACAGTATCAATCCTCTTAATGAGCACAAGCTAACTTTCCTCATTCAGGAGAACAGAAATTCCTGAGAGTCAGGCTTGAAATCTCACCTGCTCCTCCACAAAAGGTGCTTATCAAGCTGCAGAACACACGGGCACAGGACACAAACGTTTATTCATTACCACAAGTTTTATATGGCTTCAGAACTGACAGGGGCTCAAATATTTTGGAAAAACCTCACTATGGGCTTGTCTTCTTCACACATTCTTCCCTAGGCAACCAGTATTGATCACAGGACCTTGGCTAACTGATGTGACCTGCCATGGCTGTTCCTCCAGAAATGATGGTGATATATCCAAACTGATTGGCTGATCCCACAATTTTGGTTATAGCAGGGAATGTATTTCTATCTTCTATCACAGCAACACAAAGATTCAAATGGGCTGTTTTGTGCATTTTAATGAGAGAGCAGACTGTTCACAAAAGCTCTGCTTCATGTCTGAAATACGCTCTGATGAAATTACCACTCTTTTGAAAGAACAAGGTCTGACAGAGAACTGTGGAAGGTGACGTCCATGTGTAGAGACAAATATATCTATAAATGCTGTGCTGCATTGCAGTTGCAGATGTAGAGGTATTACCAAGTCATGTAAAGGTATTACCAAGAGCTTTTAGGGACTGATGGGATAATTCTGACTATCTACTCAAAGACACACAGTCAGGGTTTCTCACAACACAACAGAGGAAAACAAAGATACTGCCTTGGAAAGGTGAGTGACAGCTTGGAGGTATTCAACTAATTGTATTCCTCTTCCTTAAATATTTGCCTGTCCACAGTTTGTCACATGCAGCAGTGGGAATACCAGCCCAAAACACATTCAGATGGCTGTGAGCAGCTCACAGCTCAGTGAAGCAGCTCTGCCTGTTTCCAAGGGCTCAGTGGGTCATTTTTCCTGGCTCACTCCATCTCCAAAGCTGTAGTCTGCAATTACCTAGGGAAGATATCTTATGTGTCCTCATTTATCTCGTTCTTTCCACTTCAAATCCTGAAGTTTAATTTCCCAAACTCCAAAGAGTTGATGCTCCAGAGCTGAGCTTTGCTGGAACAGAACTGTTCCCTTCTCACATGTTTAGAGCTTGCAAGGTAAAGCCCATGGGGTAGGGAGAAGCTTTTGTGCAATGCATTCCCCTGACCTTTTGCTCCATTGGCAATAAAGCTTCTGCTCAGTTCTTTCTGGAAAGCAATTATTTTGTTGACTCCAAGGTACAGAAAACAGGCTTTGCTTTCCAGACCTCCTCTCAGCACTCCATCAGTGAAACACTGAGTCACAGGTGGCTGCAGTAGAAGACTGCTTTCAAAAACTTCTTTATTCTGAAATAAACCTGCTCTGCACACAATTGTGGAAAATAACTAACGCAAAGCCAATTCTGTGACAGTGTAGAGACACCCATGATAACAGAACATCCCCTCAGCTGGGGAAGGAAAGGCACATTTCAGAGAACAACACGTGGAAAGCAGAAGGTAATGTTACACAGAACCAAGTCCACCTCTGACATCTGCTCTGCTCACCTGGACACAGGACACACTTACCAGTACTGTGAACGTGTGAGTTGCTTGATCCATGTCTAGGACTTAAGCTGGGGGAGCCGGGGTAACTGTCCTGGGATCTGGGGCTGCGGGCACTGAAACAACGCACTTCACTGTCGGTGCCATTCACCATCTCCACAAACTGCCGGCACCTGATTTCATGGGAGGCAAGAGGGACAAAAGGGTGCGTGACAGCCAGGATGCTCTGCACTGGGCCTGCCTTAGGCCCTGAGTGGGGAAGTCCTAGAAACTTTCAAAAAGACATTTCAGACTCCTGATGCTTTTGTATTGTGAGCACTCTGATGACGCTATAGAGGAAGGAGTTCAGATCTGCACCTTCGATACTAATGGATGTTGAGACATTCTGAAAAAAGCAAGTTTAATTCCACTGTGCTATGAAAAAACTGTTCCTTTACAGCTTTCACCTCCAGCTCCTCTGCAGATACTCCAAAATTCAATTGTGGAGGGTTTTTTTCAGGGAGAAGATACTAAATCTGCCAAACACCATCATTCCTTCACTACTCCATCAACCTAAAAATACTGGTGGCCAATGGAAAATAGAGAAGGAAGAGTAAAAAATGCAATATCCACAGTGACAGTAAGGACAGCTCCTCATTTAGCTTTACTGGGAATTGTCCTCATATGTCTCAGAAGTCTGGGGAGAGCCACTCTGTACAGCTGGGAGAACTGGGACACTTTTTCCTTTAGCCTCTACCCCAAACAGCCTTTTCCATACATCTGCCTTTCTAGGAACCTTCACAGTGACTGCCACTGCTCCAGCTCTGCAAGAACTCAAAAAAACCAGTAAAGAAACTCCTCTGAAGGAATTTCTGGCAGTCAGCAGAACTCAAATTGACCCACCTGTCCCTGACCTCATGAGGCAAAGCCATACTGGGTCTGAGCAGCAACAAAAGGGCTATGTCGACATTGCTACAAGCCCTGTGCAAAGAACTCCCAAAGAGATCTCAAACAGTTTGAATTCAGAGCAAGGTGTGCAGCCAGACTGGATGGCTGGACAGGCTCTTCTTCCCTCCTTCATTTACACATCAGCATTAGAGGGCATAAAGCTTTTCATACTTACTTTAACATGAAGAGCAGGTTGGGGTTATGTTCTAGAAGGCCAGGATAGAGCTGCTGGGTGGCTTCTATAGCCTCTCCCACTCTGCCTGCTAATACTAGCTTCTGTATTCCTGAAAGCAAAAGGAGACCCAGTGACACACAGGACCAGCCACCAGGAACAGCCAAAAGAACTGTCTCATACATTCTGCCCAGCTCCCCACTACCACCTTGCACAAGGGCTTGGGAGAACTGGGGACCACATTTGGTTTATTATGGATTAGGGTGAGGAAAACCCTGTGAAAATGAGGAAGGATCTGTTAGTAGCAAAAACCCACCAAGAGTAGAAGGATCTGAAGGATGGAGTAGGTGGGTTGGGATGGGGTGCTCTGAGACTTTAGTCCTTCAGTCACAGAGCTCTGCAGTGATAGAAAGGAAAGCAGGACACACCAGCTGGATGGAAACATGGAGGCTCCTGAGGAAAGGACAATTTCAGAGGGCAAGCTCCTATGTCACCCTCATACTACATTCTCTGGCTGGCTCATGCTTGGAAGTGTATGGACAGTTGAGCATGAGATAAATGGAGTATTCTCAGAGGGTCTGTGGGCTTAAACCACAGCACAGTACGGCTTCCACAATATCCCTGCCTCTAAGCAGAAGTAATTATATTAACAAAACTGTGTTCCTGCAAGTCCACCTCAATGTATTCCCAGAGAAGTAATGCTACAATGAGCCAGACTAGCTCTGACAACCAGCTACCAACTAAGCTAGAAGCAGCTCAATGAGTTGTACACTTCTAGGAGGTGCAAAGACACAAGGCAGAAGACACTTATCATGCTGGGTGTTCATGTCCTATGTATGTTCCTTCATTCAGTCAGAAAACCCCTGAATGCTCAGAGAAGCTGCTGATCTACAGCAGCTCACTTTTTTTATTCTAAGTGTACTTAAAGATAAAAATTAAATTTACTTAAAACTAAAACTGCATTGTTTTTCCAGCACTCCTTATCAACAGCAGAGGGAAGGTTTGGAATGGTCTGTGAGGTGCTTTGCAAGCAGAGCCTCTGATAACAACAAGGCTGCAGCTTTCACAAAGCATGAGCGGTTGGAAGCCCAGCCTGGTAAATCTTCATTAACAATCCCAGTAACAAACTGCAATGACTTGTCTTGTCTCCCACTTCCCAGTGTCTATCTGGTTGTTATCGTAGCTCAACTCTGGAATGAAAGCCGTGGCTCTCACACCAACACAAAAGCTCTCATTTCACTCTCTTGAACGTCCATTTTCTCGTCTTGCTGCTTTTGACAGCTCTACTTTGCCTTGTTTGGCAACTCTCACAGATGTCATTCCCTTTCATATTTCCCCCTCTTTTTGTTTTCCCATCTGTGTTTTCCTCACACCTTTTATTCAAGCCCCAACTTCAAGGCTCTGTATGCCTTCCCTCCATCTGCCTAGTCACCTGTCCTCAGACAAACAAGCCTGCACCGTCTCGCGTGCCTCCCGTCAGGCTCTGCCAGTTAAACCCACACCACTGGGAACCCTGGCTGGGGTCAGGGTTGCATAATGCATGACCTGGAAAGCACAAAACCCATCAGCACTAACAGGCAGCAACTGCAAGTTATTTAAAAGCAGAGTCCCCAAATGAACCCGAATGCTGGCTAAGCACATGCAATGTATGGAGAGCGAGTCACAAAGGGGCACAATGCTCTGAAACGTAACAATCATACGAGAAACAGTTCACAAAGGGAAGGGAAATGTACAGGGATGTGGCCTGCATTCAACAGCCAGGAGAATGCAGAAAACACACCAATGTTCTGCCACCCTGTGGGCTGAGCCTGTGAATAGAAAAGCTTAAAAAAAGGTACAGCAGGAGAAAGCTGCAAGCCTTATTCTGCAGGACCAAAAGTGCTGACAGCCCTACCAACTGAGAAATGAGCCACTTGGGAGCAAAGAGCAGCAACCAAAACAGACACTGAATACCAGTTCTTCACCCAGTGCGAGCTAAAAGTGTTGGCTGCAAATCTGAAAACCCCTCAGCATGTAGAAGTTACCTGAAAGCACAATGTGCAGAGGGACTGGAAGAGTCCTTAACTCTGGGAGCTGCAGGGAAACTAAATGGATGTGTCTGAGTCCCTGTGACCAGGCTAATGAAACTGCCCCTGCTGCAACAGCCTGCAGTGAAGAACTCAAATCCAAAAGGATCTCTGGTGCACAGTGACCTCAGCTCAGGTAAAGGCCAAGCAGAGCAGACAGGGGCAGGAAGGAACAGGGCATTTCTCCAGGCAAAGTTGGCAGAGGGTGGAGAGGGCGCAGTGATGATGGGAAACGTGGTCCCAGCAGAGATTCCCAGGCCCTACTCCACAGTCAGCAGTGTGCTGTGGAAGCTTTGTACCCTCATGGAATAACTTCCACAGCATTCACTCCTCTGCAGAGTCCCAAAGGACTTGAGGAATGACACCTGAGACACTTACTTTGTCTATTCTTTATTGAGGTCTGTTCTTCCTGGATTGTGGTGTCTGTGACTCTGGCAAAGGCAGTCGCTGTTGAACAGTACCCATGGTGAACCAAATATGACGAAACCATACTAGAAAAAAAGAAAATACAAAGAGATGAAGAGACACTGGTGAAACAGTCATCACACTGGAGAAGGAAGAAATCAACAGAACAGAAGTTGTAATTTCAGTGAGAAACTCAGCTTGCTTAGGACATAACCAAGGTCCTGCTTCTGGGTCCAGACAGTGTATATTTTGTAGGACATGCACCTGGTCCTCTGCAAACAGGAGAGAGGCTTTAAATTCACTTTACAGAGGGAAAAAAAAAATTAAGAATCTCAATGCATACACAATATTTATTTTATGACTGCAAGTCCAAGGGTGTTGTAAGGGCTCCGTACTGTGTTACTGCCAGTGACATCCTACATAGACATAAATCTGAACCTCAGAGAGGTTTATGGCTTTCAAGTAGATCTAAAAAAGAAAAAAATATTCTGGTCCTGAACTTCTTTCATCAATTATTTTGCCAGCAATTATATCTTTAGCAATCGAATCTCCTTATGAATTCTGCACATTCACACATACTTTAATCTCGTGACTGTCAGCATTGATTTTAAAAATATTAACACACTTTGAGTTGCATTTTCAAAAAATCTTAGGGGAGGGAGGAGTATCACTGTCAGAAAACAAACACAACAAAAACATCTTCCTGAACAGACCATTTCTAACACACTTGTGCCTTCCCAGGACACAGTGACTCAATGTTAATGCTCACTGGATTTTAACAAAATCTAAAAAGCCAGCACAGGATTTCAAAGCTTCTCACAACGAATCTCAAAACAGGCTTCTCATGATGAAGCTGGCATTGATCTGATCAAGTCACAGCTCAAAGCACACACCCAACTTGACTACTTTCAGTACAAGAAAGAAGTATTTTATGAGTCAGCAATCATTTTTAGGCATAACACTCTAGCAGGTGTGTAATTTTTAGAAGTTGTTTTAAATACAAGTGCTTTTGCCCAAGAGTTCTATAGGAGGAACTCCAGAGTGGTGACCCTGACAGCCCCACCGTGCATGTCAGAAGAAAAAAATTCTGGAGAACACAAGGAGCAAATTCAGGGAAAAACTGGTCCTCCTGCAGCAGAATCAACAGCTCTTGTTAAGGGAGGTCCTGGCTCTCTAATTTGGTCCCATTTTGGAAGGAGTCTGGAAGCAGGCAAAAAAGGGATACTTCTGCAGTATCAATAACACTCCTGACCTCTGACAACTCCTGTCAACTGTTCTCATCAAGTTCCACTCAATCCTTTTTGCAACAGGAAGTGCTTTCAATATTCATAAATGTATAAAATGCTATAATTGTGCTTTCAGTTAGGTTTGGAAGCCTTTGGTTTAGCCTTTTTCTTGCTCTTTCATTTCTGAATTCAGCTGACTTACACACTGGCTTTCCTCCTGCGTTAAGACTGTTTATAGTGTCTTTTCCCCTCTCCCAGTGCATCACCTCAAAACATATGTTCTTCCATTCCTACAACCTTTCATGCACACTTTGGCTGAAAATTCCTCCCATATCTTTTACATCTGAAACAGCAGCAATCTACACAGGAGAAACTCTTAAACAACAGAACAGAGGGTAAAACAACTTGAGCAAAATGGACTGAGTGGCACTTTTTGCCATAAAACAGCATAAATTAGCATTTAAGAAGTATTTAAAGCCTAACAAAATGGAAGAAGCTGACCACTAAGGCAGTGACTTACTTCTGCAGCATGGCTTGCCACTCTCCCAGCCTGTCTCCGATGGGAAACCGCTTAATGGTGCTCTGGATCTTTGCCCTCCACTCCCTCATGTAGTCCTCGATGTCAAACACAAAGGGCTGCTGCCCAAAGTTGGCATCCACGATCTCTCCTGGAGTCTGGAGACCCACGGTAGGGTAGAGATTTGACTGGGAAGGAAGAAAGAGAAACCTGTATTAAACACAGCTTTCTCCTTCTGGTTCCAGTTATGCTGTTTGGTAAGATCAAAAAGCTGCTCTTTAAATTGAAATAAATATAATGGAATTGGAAGAGGCAACAGCCCTTTGGTTACTTCTCAAGGAATCCCATGACTTAGTGTGCAGTTATGAAAAGTTATTGCATCAAACCAGAACAGTGGGTTCAATCTCCCAGCAGCCTGTGATCGAGGCCATGACTGCTGTCTGTGGATGGCCACTTCTGGTTTAGTTTTCTGCAATTTCTACCAAATTTCAAGAGCCAGCAGATAATATAATAACAGCAATAATAATAACAAAAACATCAATAATAACAAAACCAATAATAATAATGATAATGATAATAATAATAGTAAAGGAAAGGCATGTCATCTTAACTGTATCTATGTATTCTCTGCTGTTTCAACCGAACTCTTTTATTCCTTGGAAATTGTTATCTCAGTATTTTACATCTCTGATGAAAAGGGAACAGACAGTGGTGTAGCCCTGAGGTTAGGTCTTTGATGATCCCAAGATCCCAAGACAACCACACAAGAAATTACACTACTGATAGATGAATTTAATTTTAAGAATAGGTCTACGGATCCAAATGGAAGCTTTGACCCATCATCAGAACATGGGGAAAATAAAAAGGTTACCACCATGAAAATACCTCCAAAATTCAGCCAATAATTCAGCTTCTAAGGATGATCTAATTGAAAAGAGGTGTTCAAAGTCTATCTAGAAGTTCTCTGAATTCATGTTATTTTGGGAATAAGCTTATGGATACAAATGGAATCCCTGAGCCCACTTAAACATTGGGAAAAGAGAAACAGCGTCAGAAAAGGTATAGGGGTGCCTGGTTCTCATCACTCTGATCCCATTTTTAAGAATATGTTTCATTCACTGTAATGTTACTTCTCTGCAGCACAGATTACTTTTCCGTTTGCAAAACAGACACAAACTTCATTAATTCTCTGCTTCACAGCATGTGCTGAGAGCCTGCAGGGTGGGGGAAGAAATCTCTCACACCACTCAGGAACTATTTGGTGTTGGGTTTTTTCCACTTGCCTCTAAAACAGTGGAGACTGACCCAGTCAGAAAGTGGACATTGGGCAAGGCACAGGGACACACGTATGGAACTGAAGTCTGGAAGGTGCCTGGCTGTGGTCTCTTGTTCAGGGCTGAACCCCTATCAGGTATGAGAACAGCAGAGGAGCAGACCTCTCTCCTTAAGTCAAATCAGAAACCTAGGATGAGTCTCTCCTCCTCTATAGCAAGAGACAAGGGCTTTCCTACAATTATCTGGAAAATTTCTTCAACTAATTCTTCATTGTTGCAGAGACCTGAAACATTGGCAATGTCACTGATCATCCCTTGAGACCTACTGCAGTTGTGGATTTTGCTTTTTACTAAAGGTATTAAGATTGTTATGAGGCAGAGCTCAGCCAAATCCTAATCAGTGGCAAAAACTGAGCCAGCAGGCAGTGGGAAGTGATTCCTCCTCCACTTCCACTGGTGTGGCTTCACCTGCAGGATGTACTGGGTTTCCAGCTTCCTCATCCACATTCCCAGGATGAGACAGACATTCCCAAATGGGGTCCAGTGGAGTTCTGCTAAGATGGTCAGAGGGCTGGAGCGCATGGCATACAGGGAGAGGCTGAGGGAATTAGCTTGGGGAAGAGAGGCAAAAGGGAGAATCTAACTGCAAGTCTTCCATTCCCCAAGAGGGAGGTGATAAAAGAGATGGAGACAGACTCTTCTCAAAGGTGTTCACTGAACAGGCAATGGGCATGAGCTGCAGCCAGGGATACCTGATGGGACAAGGAAGAAATTTTTCCTGATGAGGGTGATTTAGGCCTGGAACAGGTTCCCAGAGGGACTGCAGCATCTCTGTTCTCAGAGTTTTTTCAAAACTGAACTGGGTAAGATCCCAATCAACCTCCTCCACCTTTGAAATTATCAAATCTCAAAAAACAAAGGAAAGAAATGAATCTATAAGTACAGTCTGGAAATTGAAAACAGAGATCAGGATGATTGCATTACTGCTGACTCACACACCTCCTCCTTTCCTGCTCTCACACCAAGGAAGTCTCTAGGTTAGAGATGTGCAAAGTAAATACAGAATGATAAAGGAACAGCTGCCAGAGGAAAATGCTGTAATTAAAGTTAGTCCCTCCATTCTTTCAAAACTGGCTGACACAAAATTATCTCCAATGAGGGATCAGACATTTTCCACAGTCCATACTTCAGACCTTTTATTATCTTCTCAATATCTTAAACCCAAGGGCTTCCAAAGCCAGGAATCAGACGCCCAAAATACTTGGAAGTTGGAAGCAAACCCCCCTCCCCAATTTACAAGATGCTATGTATTTTTCAGTCAAAGATCTGGCATCTTTGAGCAGAAGCTGCCTACCCTCTATGTCTCTCAAATGATCTCTGAGTTCAAATTCCATTTTGCACATGTGGGATGTGTTCTCTCTGTTTAGCAGCTGTTGGGAACTACACGTATCTCCAGCACCTCGCCAGATGCAGGGATACACGATCCCAGAGCCCACTGACCCAGGAGATGCTTTTCCTGCCAATTTCTTCAGGAACACCTTCTCCGTGACATCTGGCCCACCTTTTGCCCTGATGCTGGTGGCCAGTTGCTCACAACCCCCTTGTTCATCTTGCCCTGTTTTTTAACCCCCTTGTCCCTTTGCACTCCTGCAATCTCATCCTGGTCTCTTCTGGTTTTTTTTCATCTCCTAATGTTCCTTCAAACCTCCAGGCAGGACAGACCTGATCCAGGCTTGTGTAGATAAGTGTTAGGCTTGAGCACTGACCTAAATTGGTGGAAAAAAAAGGAAACTCCCTCTGTGGGAATTCACTCCTATTTCAAGCAGTTATTTTGGTTTTAACTTCAGCCTGTGCTAAGCCAGAATGTGCTTTTTCTTATCACTGTATTTTTGTACAAATGAAAACACCCTTTAGAGGAAACTGAAACAAGCCAAAGCAAGTATGTTTCAACATGTGTGTCTCTGGTTTTCAAATTAAAGTATCCATTTCAACTTCCTAATATTGTGAACATTGCAAAATACTGTCTTCACCATTTGCCTCTGAAAGGGGAATTTTGGAAAAAGCACTTAAAGGAAACGATTTCTAAACTGGCAGTGTTTTGAAGGGTCAGTTTAATTCCTTGTGTAATCTCACTGACATGCCAACCCTTAAAGTTATTTAAGCTTAAAAAGCATAGAAGTTAGGGGGCTTACTGGCCAAGCTTCTCACTGATGTGTGTTACCAGTCAGCTTCAACAGCCCTTATGCTGTAACACAAGGAAAAGCTCTCTCCTAAAGCCCCCTGGAGGGGTCAGTAATGAGCAATGGATCAGAGCCAAAAAATCCATGTGGACCTGCTCAAACCAGGGCACTTCAAGGGTCACTCAGGTAAGGTTGCTGTTCCCACTCCTGTTTGCAGTTAAATTTTTAGAACTGCAGCTTTAGTAGGTGAAGAATACAGATTACACTCCATCTCCTTCCTATGATGGATGCTTTCTCTTCTTTACTTTATAATGACTTGACATTGTGTTTGAACCTGAATCAGAGAGCTATAATAAATGAAAAACATCACCTGCAAGTGATCAACTTTGTGTTCGCCACTGCCTCAAGACTTCCACAATCTCTGACAACACTCACTATATTTACACCAAAGTCTATCTTGCGTTCAGCATCCTCTTCTTTAGGAAAGGTGGTAACCTCAACTGTTTGGAACAACCAAGAATCCATGGGCCAAGGGAGCAAAAAGAGCACATGGAATACATTGGCATCTGCAAGGGTGAAGAAAGAAGGCAGTAATCCAAGGGAAGGATAATGGAAAAGAGAATGATGAAGGCATCCTTAGGATGAAGCTGCCAGCAGAGCAGCAGAGTGATTTAGCATATGCAGATGAATGTCCTAGATCCACATGGAGGCAGAAGTCTCCCATCCTTGCTCACATCCACAGTTAAGGGGTGAAATGTCCCAGTCAAGCTTCTCTCCTCCTCTTTTTCAAGAGGAATTATCTCATGAAGGATAATTTTCGATGGCAGGAGGCCTACAGGGCATCAGCTGTTCACCTTCCTGGCCCAGAAAAGCAGTGTTATGGATTAGCTGCTGCTGTAAAAGCCAGAAGGGGATTTCGACAGAAAACAGCTCAGCAAACTGAATGGTGAAAGGCACAGAGATCATTTAAAAACCATTTAACCACTGGAGACTTCACCACAAGGCATCCACCAAAACCCACTTGGCCAGATCTTCTCCCAGTTTCACACTAAAAGATCTCCTCTGTACAGGACACACAGACAAACAAGACTGAGATCCCCTAAGGACAATCTGACCAGATCAAGTAACAGCAGGACAGGGAGGCTGGGGCTCAGGAGATTTTTGAGTTCAATCTCAGTGGCACTGCAAGATCTCACTGCAGCAAACACCATTCTGTCTGCTCTGCTCCCCAGCTGCTCACCCCCTGCGCCTAAGAGAGACTCAGCACTGGGGTGAACAGCCTACACATGAACATTAAATGTATTCATCAGCTCATTGTGCAGTCCGGGACCAACACGATGCAAGTTAAGCTAAGCAGGGCAGGGAATTTCAACCTGCCAAATCTGTGCCGTGAAGCTCCACGGCAACACTTGAGCTGTAAATGACAAAGCAGTGCTACATGTATTGGACAGCTATTTTTGAGTGACAAGAGCCTAAATACCAGTTCTCTATCTATCCCGACACGGAGACTGCTCCTGTTGCAGAAGGAGAAGCAGTCTAGCCAAATGAGAAGACAAAGTGGTGAAAAAATCAGAGGGAATATGGTAAACCTGTGACTCCTAATCAATCTATATTCAGAGGGAAAACAAACAGCACCAAAAACTAAGGAGCACATCACAGAAGTGCATGCAAGGTTGTCACAAGACCTCACTCCAAAAGGTTAATCTTTATGGACAAGCAAAATATTCTTGTACTTTAATAAACTGTACTTGGACCAAGTGAATAAACTGCTGTGAGACATCCCACACAAAGAGTTTCTGGTTTAGAACACACTGCAATGTTACCAAGTTCAAAGACCCTAGGACAAAAAAACCCCAACCCTGTATTGACAGCTGATGTGAAAAGGCCAATCAAATAACTGCAATTCCAGTGCAGGCTGTAGTTAGGATATGGGAGAGATCTGAAAGCCCTAAATCCCACTGGGAAGGTGAACAGGGAGTGCTAGCCATTATTTCTCATGATACAAAATTAGAGGAACAAGGTAAATTTTTGGCAGGAAGCACAGAACAAAGCAAAGCAACCTCTCCTCCACACAACAGGGAAGTCAGCCAAGAAAATGGATCATTTTGGAGGCCTAAAAAGCTATGCAAACTAAGAAATTTCTGAGAGGAAATTCATTTGGGGTTATTAAGTACAAAGACAGGAGTACAACCTTAGGGACAAGAAGTCCTGTGTATGAGAGATGGATGCAGGGGATGTACTGGTGAATGCCTGACCTGGTTTCACCTTTTCTCACTAAACACATCCTCCTTGTCCAGGAACACTTGGGTTTAGAAAAGAGGGAACACTTTCTTGTGCATGACCCCCTGTGCTTCTGTGAGACCTGACCAGACATCAGTGTAACTATGCACATGTACTCCTCAGAGTCGAAGCTGCATTTGAAAGACAATGACCTGTAATCAACTTCGAAGTCTTGCTTTAAATCCAGAAGGTGCAACATATTCTTAGGGGTGGTGAGGGATGAGAGGAGGCATGTGAATACCCCACAAACCCAGTCACAGGATTACAAAGTTTCAGAAAAAGGAGCATCCACATCATTCAGTAATGTGTGTTATCATGTTTTTTTTTAACAGGACATCAAACAGAAAAAAAATCACACCCCCACACTCTTCCCCCTCCCTTCTGTTTGCATCCTTAGTTAAAATATTGAAAATAGGTGTACTTACAGGGAGGTCTGTAAAGGCTATACCTGTGGGGGGAAAAATATTAGAATTAAAAAGACAAAGGATATTTTCCCTGCTTGCCTACATCCTTAACATGCTACAAAACATTACTGCATTTCAATAAATCCCATCTCTGACCCTACATTTCACCACCTCACATATTTAGAAGTAAATTCCCTCCCCAGTCCCCTCCTCTGCAATGTTTTGCATCTGGAGAAAGGTTCAGCAAAAAGCTTAAATGTTTTCAACATCTCTCCCGAAAATCTGATGTTCTAAAAGCAGCTCTTCTTTCCTTTGCTTCTCCCGCTGTTACTATGAAGGAGTTAGTTTCCAAGACTCATTTTGGTGTCAGAAACAGAGTTTTAGTGTAACATTGCTTTGTTGTAGACTGTAACTGGTTCTTCTTACCAGGCAGAGAGACTGGAATGAACATTCAACACTTGGCATTACAGCTGGAGAACAGCCCTGCAACAGGACCAAGCTGCAGCCAGGAGCACCTGAGAAACACTGTGCAAGGAACAGTCTCATCCTCAACTCTGCTGCTGCAGTTCCAAATAGAAGAGATGGAAAAAAAGTGGTTTCCCTTTCTATTTACATCTGGCATGCCAGAAAAGAGGCATTTAAGCCAAGGCAGCCATTGCCTGGGATGGTTAACAGAGTTTTGGCCAGCCAACACTCACCACAGCCAGGCTACCCCAGGCACAGCTCTGCATCTGATTTAGATGCCAGTTCCTGCTCCAAAGGAGGGTGCCTCCCCTCCCTCTTCTGCCATGGGTAGGATCCACCAGCCAGGCAGCAGCACAGTGAGATGGATGAGCCAGAGACAGCAGCTCTAACCTACAGGTTTTGGGTCAACCTCACCAACAGCACAGGGGACACAGCTGCCATCACCTCATCAGGCTGAGCTAAATCCATACTTCCAGCCAGCATTCCAGGAGTCAGCCTGGAAGCTGCAGTCTTTTCCCATGTGTGCTCCCACGAATGCTTTCTGTCCCCAGCCAGAGGAAGGCTGGTACCCACACCAGCACACCCAGTTCTCACACACGTCCCACCTCTCCTCCTTCCCTTCTGCCTGGCACTGGAAAGCACTGCAGAAGCAAGAGAACACCACCCTCTGTTTTTAATTTTAGGACTATTTTAACCCAGAGCTGCAATGTAACGTTACCAGATCAGCCTGAAATGGTAATTTGAACCAGTTTTAGGAGTCAACATCGGGAACAATTTCTATTCAAAACAGCATAGATCCAAAATCAAATGCTCGGAAAGAAATCCTAAATATTTTACTACATAAACAGCCAATAAAGTTAAGTTAACACCCTGGCAGATAGCCAATATAGTTTAATGACCATCTTGGCAGTTTGGACCTTGTTTGTTGAGCACCCTCTCTACAACCCAACCAAAGCTTGTGTACACAGGTGATGCTGAACACATGGCTGAGGAAAATGTTCAGTAAGCATTTCTCTCACCTTGTCACTTTGCCCAGACACTGTTCCTCACTCAAACCTTTTTCCACTTTGCAATTATTTTGCTCAGCTGGATGAAAGGTGGATGAAAACTTGTTCCTACCGTTATGCCAGAATGAGGCCAACCTCCTTGAACCTGTTGTCCACTGGAGTCCTCCTCTGCCCCCAGCAACACCCAGAGCCAAAGGTGGCCAGGCTTGTGTAGCTGTGTGGCTGGAAGCTGCTTCCAGCACCTGCACAAGCACATGGTGTTTGAATGGACTACAAGGTGGGTGGAAAATTGGCTGAACTGTCAGGATCGAAGAGGTGTGATCAGCAGCTCAAAGTCCAAGAGTTGTCCCTCAGGGATCAATGACAGGGCCAATACAGTTTAAGGTCTTCACTCATGACCTGGACAATGGGATGAAGTGTGCTCCCATGAGGCTCACAGGTGTCACCAAACAGGAGGGTAGACAATGCTACAGCTGGAGAAATGATCCAGCACAAACCTCCCAAAGCTCAACAAAAGCAACTGAAGAGCCCTGCACCAGGTTGTTGATACTCCCAAAAAACAGGACAGGATGAGGCTGACTGGAGAGAAAGTACATCTGCAGAAAAGATTCAGGGTCCTGCTGGGCAACAAGTAGAGCAGGAGCCAGCAGTGGGTCCTTGCAGCAAAGGAGATCAACCACATCCTGAGTTGAATCAGTGAGACTGTAGGTTAAAGGATGGGATTTCTCCTTTCTTTTCCAACACTCCTTACTGTACACTTGGGGTATGATGTTCACTTTCGGGCTCCCCAGTACAGGACACAGTGAGACTGCAGTGAGTCCAGCAGAGGCCAGCAGGCCAAAGACAGGCTAACGGAAAAGTCTCGATTCAGTCTTAAAAACATTAGGGCAGACACTGCTGCCTACAACTGTCATAGAGGAGGGTATAGAAAAGGCTTTTCTCAGAGATGCAGGGTGGCAGGAGACAGGAGGCAACAGAGACAAGCTGCAACATGGGAGGTTCTAATTAGAAAAATTCAGTATGAATTGTGGCCAAACATTGAATCAGGACCAGAAAAGCCCCCAGGTGATCTCCATTCTTGGAGACAGTAAAAACTTGACGAGTTTCTAAGTAATGTGATCTAGTTGGGCCTGCTTTCAGCAGGGCGTTGGATGCTTGACCTCCAGAGATCTCTCCCAGAGAAAATTATTCTATGATTCTATAAATAAACTTATTACATTGCCATTACAGTAAGACAAATGTATGTTTTCCACCTTCTGTTATGTAACTCAGACCAATAAAATGCTTTGTGCAGACAGCACTTGTGTTGCACAGACATGTCTGCTTAGAGCTCATTCTGCATCTGCACTGCTACACACCTGCATCCAGGAAAGCCAACAGCAGAAAGTGAAATAATCACAGCTTGCATGTGAAACTGTTTTCTTTCTCTGCAGCCCCTGCAAACCCTGGATCCAATTAAAAACCACAACCTTCTTAAAGACTTAAGGACTGGACAAATCAAGAGGTCAGGAAGCAAGAGCGAGTGTGTGAAGAGCCTCCCCTCTACATCCATGATGTTAATGTGATCATCAAGGCAGTGATATAAAGACATTAAATGAAGGTTCAGTGCTAGGGCACAGTGTGATTGACATCTTCACCTGCCATCCAATCAAAGGACTTCCACTTCCCATAACTGAAGTGCACTTACACACAACCCCATGCACACAAATGTTCATGGACCTTCCAGCCTACCTCTGCTCTCTACCCAGCAACAATCATCCTGTCTGCCTCATGACTGGCCATTTTTAGAATTCAATTTGCACAAGACAGCATACACTTGGGTGATCAGCCACAGCACTCCACTGCCTGCATGGCAGGGCACTCCTCCAGCATCTGCTTAGGTAACTGTGATCCAGAGAATCTTTAAGCAGTGCTGATGGATTGCAATAAACACAACACATTCAGCAGGGTGGGCATCCTAAAGAGCAGACTAGGAAATGCCAGCCCAGGAAAATACTTGAATACTTCTCCAACGTGCTGCTGAGGAGAAGCACTGTCAAACCCACACAGCTCTACACGCCCTTGGAAACAGATATCCTCCAGTCAGGCCATTTGGGTAAAACTGCTCATCCAGAGAACAAGGCTACAGCCAAGTCTGGTATTTTCTATTCATTTTGGCAGTGAATGAGAGCAGTGAGGCCATGGCACAGGTTGTCCAGAGAAGCTGTGGCTGCCCCATCCCTGGAAGTGCTCAAGGCCAGGGTGGGTTGGGACCCTGTGCAACCTGGTCTATTGGAAGGTGTCCCTGCCAATGACAGAGGGACTGGAATGACATGATCTTTAAGGTCCCTTCCAACCCAAACCATTCCAGGATTCTGTGATTTTAAATTTGACTAATCTGAAGTCTTGTTTTGACAATCTCAATGCTACTGCTCTCTGCAAACTTCATTTGAAGCTTTGGGGTCAAACCTATTAAACCTGGGACTGACACCTGCATCTCTCTATGACAACAGATTTCTTCATGATCCCCAATGCTCCTCTTAGTCTCTAAACTGGCTGCAGAAAGGATACTTTACTTCATAGGTTAACTTGGTCTTTCCAAGAGCCTGCACTAGAACTCAAACTACGGGAAGTTTTCTATGCCAAGACTTCAGAGGGTTGCATGCTCTTTTTATAGCCCTGCTGCTCCATTTACCTTGGTCTGCTGTCAGAGTCTGAGATCTGAGACACTCCTACATTAGTCCCTGAGCGAGTTCATCCACTTAAACCCAGAGACCTGTAGCAGTCACATTTCCTCCTCATGTCCTGGTCCAAGACTTCCTGCTTAATGGCTGGCGCCCCAACATTTCTCCCCCCTTCTCTCCAAATTCACCCTCATCACACTTCTAGCCACATCTCATTATGTTTTTTACTGCCAGGACTCTGCTCAGAACTTGTCAAAAGTGTTTCATCAGCAGCCAGAAGACATTCAAGACATTTTCCAGAACAGAGAATTAAGACTACATACGATGTCAAACAGTTTTCATGTGACGTCTCCAAACAAAGTTCAAGACTTAGCTCCAACCAGAACATCCAGAATTTGTGATGGCCAAGAAAACAGTTCTTACACAGTGCTCCTGATGGATCTGATTAAATGAAAAAGTATGGAGACAATGGAAGATAATAGTTAAGCAACAGAAGAAATTGCAAGGAAAACAAAAGGGGGTGTCTAATTAACAGATGAAAGGAGAGGACTTAAATGGTGAAGAGTGAATTGGAAAGACAAAGCTACAGTAATTCCATTAAAAGCAAGACAAATTCAAACCCTGAAACCCTGCTCTGAAGCTAACTGGCCTCACAAAGGGGCTGATTAGACTCATGAATATTCTTGGCATCTGCAGTAGCATTACACAATTACCTCATCTCCTAGGAGGAGACATACATGGCTTCCACAGCTTTATATCAGGGAACATCAAGAAAATACACGTTCATCCCCTTCCTGGTAAACCTAGGGTTTACACAGCACAGAAATGAGATTCTCAAGCTAGCACTAAATATCATGAAAGTTCAAGACCTTCAAGGAGCTGCTTCCATCAGGGAAGAAAGCATTCTGACTTCCAAATAAATCATGGCTCCTGCCTCCATTTGGCCTTGGTTCCTCTGCTGACACCTGTCTCACGCCCTCCTCACACCTCTCTGCTCTGTGCCCACGAGGAGCTGTGGAACAGCCAGGTGACTGCGACCCCTGCTCAAGGGGCTCCTCTCCTCAGCAGTCCAAAGGAAGCTGTGTTTATCAGTGACACAGACAGACACTGCTGGACCTTAGCAACAGCCTTCCAAGATGAGATTTTCATTCTGCTTTTGGAAAAGGCAGTACAATGTTCCTGCAGCTTTTGTGGGGTCACCCAGCAAGGCCTGAGGTCTACTGCTCCATTCTGTACTTCCATCCCTGTCTCCTCCAACTACATCATCTCCCTCAGTACAACCATTTTGCCACTACAGCTCAAAGAAAAGCTGGTACACAGAGGAGCCAGCTGTGAATGCTCAGGAGGCTTCTACCCATTCTTTTCAGACAGCTCATGACTTGTACTGAAGAGTTCTGAAGAGCTCAAGAGGACACCCAGGGAACAGCAATGCATATATCTAATGGTTCTCTGAGCATGGTAACTTAATTCCCTTCCTTTCCTGTTTCTTCCCACTGGCATTGTTCACCCCTGGGGTAGGCTGTTCCTCAAGGGGCCATTCAATGTCAGAATAGAAAAACATGAGCTTTCTGTCCAGAAAGCCCCATCTTTGAAGGAAAGGGAACATTAAAATTTAATACAGGAAGACTAGATAACTTCACTGATGTAAAGAACTCTGAATGTCCCAAAAAAACCAAATTTCTGAGCAAGGACATGAGGCAAAGAATCAGAGGGTGGCAATGACGAAAGGCAACACAGAAGTTACTGAACTGGGCTCTTTATTTGGCTTCATCTGCCCAGACACCCAGGCACAACACGGTCCTGGTATAAAACAGAGAAGGAGAAAGTGACCATTTTTCAACTGATACAGCCTTATACTATGCAGATTCTGTTCATTAAAAAGAAATTAAATTTCAAATGAACAAACTTGTATTCATTAAACAGAAGATCTGGCCTCCTCCTGACTCTCACGCTTCTGTTGTGATGAAAAGTAACAGAACTGTCAGGGTGAGAAACAGTGAAACTGGAAAACCACCCACTTCAACAACAGAAAACATCCAGAGGAGCACAGCACAACCCACTACAGGGCTTCTGTGTAAATATGTGGCAAAAATCAAGGACAGCAACCAAAAGGAGAGATTTTGTGGAATCTTTTAAACTATTGCATTACCTCAGTCGCTGTTGTATGATCTTGTCTCATTCCTAAGCAAAAGCTCCTGCTCTACACCATCAGCTGCTGCTTTCAAGCCTCTACTTCTTACCAGTACTGGACTGACATGGGCAGCCCAAACAGCCCCAGCTTTCCCAGCCTTTCCTCCCAGGACAGAGGCTCCAAACCCTTCATCATCTTGGCAGCCCTTTGCTGCACTCCAGTATGTCCATCCCTCTCTAATACTGGGGAGCCCAGTACTTTTCCCAAGAGCTCACCAGAAATTCTGCACTCTCCAGGCACACACTGCACTCCAATCCCACTACTTCCTTCAGCCCAGCCAGTAACTCAAAACAACTTTGCTGTTAGGTGTTTTGAGCAGGGTATTTTTCTACCAATTTAATCTTGAATTCAACAAAGTAGAATTGACACAGCAAGGAGAAGCAAAGGAAAGGAGTGCTTGTCCCTCCCTGCCAAATCAAATGAATCCCAGTACAGAAAGTGGGATGAACTTATAAAAATTTACTGCACATCTTACGTGACAAAAAAAAAATAACGGAAAAGAATTTATCTGGGTTGGAGAACATGTCATCCAAGGAAAAAGTATTTTAAAGGAAAATAGCCAAAAGTTTCTATTTTAGACAAATCAGATATGACAAATGCCTGGAAAACATCTGAGATATTAATTTGGGCAAAATTTCTAAGTCCTTAACTTCAGGACAATTACTGAATCAAGTGTGGAATGAACCAAATTATAGCTCAGTGCTTAAATAAGACTTCTTGTGTTGGATTAATGTCTGGCTTTGGGAATGCTTGGACCAACATGTTGAGGCTTTCAGATGGACAAGTCCTTTCAAAAATGAAGATACCGGTACTGTGGCTTTGTAGGTAGTTGAACAACAAACTAATTAAACTTCCCACTTCTTTCTTTCCCTGTTGCCCAGCCATTAAACTGTTATCCAACCTCCCACCTACTGTGCAGTAGCAGAGGAAAGCAGCAGAAGGTGGGGATGAAACTCTAACATATCTAAAAAAATTGAGCAGCGTAGAAACCATTTTACCTGCTGGAAGTATTTCTGTCTTGGAGCCAATTTACAACTCCTGACTGCTGCTGAGTGCTCTTTTCCTCTGCCATTTCTTAAACCTTACTCACAGTTGTGGGACAAGAGTTACAACACAAGCAAAGTATTAAAGAGCAGTGAGAGCAGGGCTGGAGCATCCCTCTCCTGACAACACCTTCCTTCACTTACCTAAACTGTGGCCATTTTTCGTGTAGAAGCAGGTGTTGTTGATAAGGTTGACACAGCAGCCGATCACATCTCCGGTGGTGAAGGTGGGGCCGTAGGGCTGCCCTGTCCCCGAGGAACAGAAGGAGTGCCCATCGTCACCGTGGTACCCATAAGAATGTTTATCCCATCCTGCAAAAGATGAGGCAAAAGAACAGGACAGCAGTGAAGCCAGCTCAGCAGAACCACATGGAACTACAGCTCTCAAGACAACCTTTTCTGTAGGAGTTTTAAAATTTGATTCCCACTCCTGATTCATCCCAATATTAATTTTCATGTACCAGTAACTGAAAAGAAATTAATGGTCCGTAATCAGAACACATAATTTGCATTTCAACCTCATTTATCCCTTATGAGAAATAATAAAAAGAACAAGTTGTCAAAAGTCACTCTGACATAGATTTTTGTTTCTAAAAAGAAAACATTAAACCCCTGCTTTTCTTTTATTTTGTCTGAGGTGAAACAAACTCCTTTTGTAAAACACTTGTGTTTCCCAAAAACACAATCTTCCAGCAAAAGCATTTAACAAAATAATTCTCAGACATTGGTAGCTTTGTCTGTAAGCAGTGTCACAGGTGTACCAAACGGACAGAGGCAATTTTTGCATTCTCAAATCTACATTTCCTTCCTAACAGTTTATAAGGATTTCGGTGTTTCCCTTGAACAGTATTTCCTGTTCTGCAGACAGCTTAAAACACAACCTTCAAATGTCAATGGGCAGCTTGCAAAGTGGTCAGTTCTAGTATTAATATCTTTTATTTCTTCTGCCAGTAACATTGTGCTAAGGGTTACAGCTGGGCTCAGGGATTGCACCTTGCCCACTTGGTTCTTTTCTGTATCTCCCAGCAATTTCACTGGAGTGTTCCTATGAATTGCACCATCAAAGCCTCATCTCACAGAGAGACAGGCTTCCATCAAAAAGTCAGATACAACATTAAAAACAGCCACCTGCGTTCTAAATGGATACGGGTGGATCCTTAGGGAAGCAAAAGAAGCTGCCTTGGCCACCTACTGACCTTATACAACCTAAGGGTAGTGCAGACTCTGTTAAATGTGGAGCAATGGTTCTGGCAAAGGGACTATGTAAGAAACACAAAGACTGCACAGGAAGTACACATCCTGCAATGAGGCACAAAAAGGCTGAGCACACTGAGAACTACAGAGCAGAGCCCTGGGAAGGTGGGCTGGAGCACTTCTGCGAGCCAGGATTTTCCTCCAAAACCAACGACATGAGGGCACTAGAAATTTAATCTTGTAAAAGAGTGCTACAACACTGAGGTATCAGCACCCACGTGCTCAGGGTTTCTCAGAACAGCATGAAACATTCAGTGTGTGCCTAAGGCTCCCCATTTATTGCACCACACCAAAGTAACGCCAGTGGGAAAGTCAGGGAATGAAGCAAGACTGAAACGTGCCACAGTCCAAGATTCTGGACCTCAGAGTGAAGTTTTGGAGTGAAAGGCATGAAGGAATCCCAGCAAATCCTAGTCTAGAAATGGTGAGTAATTTCCTCTACTAAGTCCCACACATCCAACAGGAACAGACTGAGATGTCCCAAGAGTCAGCTCCATCTTCCCTCAGATCAGCTCCAAACAAGCTGTTGACAGTAGCACCAGTCCTGTTTCATATCTTCATGAAAGACAGGGACAACAGCACAGACAGCACCCGCAGCAAGTACAAAAATGATGCCAGATCAACTTGCCAAAACAAAGGAGGAAGTGATAGGGGCTCTAGAGTCTGTTGTCAAACTTCCACTGCTAAGACTTCATCTAGTAAAAATATCATTGAAATATTTTTGAATTTTTAAAACTGTGGCTCCTTTCCACTATCCCTTTTATTTCCTCTGCTACCATCACTGATCTATTTTTTAGTCTCCCCAAACCAGACCTGTTACATGAGTGTCAGTTCAGAGTTGTCCTAATAAAGCTGTTGGTAAGTTATAAGTCAGATGGTAACTTAAATCAATTGATCTCCTAACCTACTCATAATACAATCCAAATACAAACTTGTAGGTCTTCTGCACACAAAACATCCCTGGCATTACAAAGCATGTACCAAGAACTTGTCATCAGTTACATCTAAATGGTGAAGTGTTTACACATCATGTACTGGGTAAGGCTCTTGTGAGAAATACAACAGCACGTCCAACTGTGAGGATGACCTCACAAAATACTTGTGCCAATGCAGACATTACTGGTTCTGTAGTACACAAAATAAAGGTTTCATTACCTACAGATCACAGCTGATCCTACTGAAAAAACCCTCCTCCTGCTTCTTTACAACTTGAGCTTCACAGCGTCAGTTCTTGCTGCAGCACCAAAGGTGGTGATGAACTCCAATGAGAAATGACTGAACAAAGGCCTTGAAGACAATGATAAATGTGGTATACACTGCAACAATGCCTGGAAAAAGCTTGTTTTCAATCTTATTCTCCCCAGAAAACCACTAACACAACCAGTTAAGGAAATTCGCTCACCCAGCACTTTGCTAATGATATGCAGAGTTCACTTTTTCAACTCAAATGTTGTATAGTGCTGAACCTGAACTTGACACAACACTATGAGCTTTAAATCTAGACTGTCACCCTTATCAAATCACCTTGGTCATCTTAAAAAAACAAGCCAGAGTTATTTGAGTGAACTTACTGTACTCACTGTAAACATAAGCTGAGTGGCATTAATTATATGCCTAACCTTATTTATTAATAAAAAACAGATCCCAATTTCTAAAATTCTGCCCATAAACATGATGGCGGTGGTATGCAGGTCTTTCCAGCACTGGCCAGCTTCAGCCAATCTTCAGAAATTTCCTAATAATCTGAATTAAAAACAACAATCAGCACTTCTAGTACTAGGTCAAAGTTATCTGGGCCTGTTGACTTAAATAGCGTGTCCCTATTGAAAGCATTTGGCATTATCCCGGATTACCAGCAGAGCGGGGACTAACTCATCACAAGTATTTTGAAAACACAGGCTCCAACTTTTCTCAAAACACTCCTGAAAACTTGGGCTTTCCCTGCATCATTAACAATTTGCTATCGCCACCTAGGAATGGGTCTGGCATATTACAGCCTCCTCTGTGACTCCCATGACACCACTCAAGCCTCCAGTTACTCAACAGCTTCTTCCTCTACAAAATCCAGCAGTGTTTTAATAAGGACCAAATCAGAACTTCCTGAAAGCCTTCCCCACGCCTGCATCTGCAAATTCTCTGGACAGTTTCACCTCTGAGCCACTTGCACTCAAGTGCTTCTTGAAGTCACCATTGTGACCTGGAAGGCAGAGATGAGGTGATACCCACACGCTCTTAAAAAGGCTGGCCCTATGGGACAGGGGGTCAGCCTGGGCAAGGATGCTCTTCAAGAAGTGAGAAAGCAGAAGTGCAGGACATGCACATATTGCACCCTGACTGAACAGTGTTACCACTTTCCAACCATCTGTAAGCACAGACAGACTGAGCCAGGTGGAGATTCTGCTCACTCAGTACTCCTGATTTTGTTTCCATTGAATTGTTCAATTCTCCATTAAGTACATATAAACACTCGTGCCATCCACTGTGTCTTGCAACAAGGAGTTTGACAGCATAACTGCAAGCAATGAAAATGTGTCTCCTACTACTTGTATTGGATATTCTGCAGTTCTTGCACTGGAGGAGATGGCAAACTATGGATTTGGTGTCTCCAGAATACACACCAGTATGCAGACCTCTGCAAAATCGCCCATAATTATCCCTTTCCCACATTTATGACTCCTGACTTATTTAGCTATTTCCTGCTTTTCTGACCATCATCACCTGACCCTTTTCTGGATTTACAGTGTTGCTTGTGAGAATGAAGATGAAGGTGCCCTATGAAAAAGGGAAGCAGGCTGTAGATGTTCTCTGCACTGAGCCCTAGCCCTCTACAAGTTAATCCTAGCATTTTCCCTTTATTGTCCTTTTTACCACTGACCTGATGTTTCCATGATGTCATTGTAATCACTCCAAAATGCATCACTGCTCTTGTGACAATGCTCCCTCTGCAGAGATTCTAATGTGCATCTCCCTGCCAGTGCACATCACCTCAGTTCGCTCCCACAGCTCCCCCAGCACCTCTCACCACCCTCAATCTCACAATCCTCAGCAGCTCAAGCAGTCTATCCCACGATAAGAGAAGTGCAGGCAGCTGTTCCTAAGAAAACCCTGGGAGAACACACGCATGAGCAATTTGTCACTGGTAACTCATTCCAATGAGGCTGTTTAAAGAACATCTAATTTCAGACTCTAGCTCTCTCTAGAGCAATGGACACTTCGCACTTACATGCAGTCGTGACCAAGTCTAAATATTCTCAAATGAAAGTGCAGATTCCTCAGAAAATTGCAGAAACCTGGACAAAACTGGAGAATGTGCTTTTTCTTATAAAACACAGGTCATGGATTCCTAATGGACTATACAGACTGAAATCAAGCGAGCTAGAGTGGCTGCAGGATCCAGTTAACACAGTTCTCTCCTTCTTTCCTTTCCTTTCCCTTCCCCATCCTCTCTTCAAAAGTACAAAATCATTTTAAAAAGGAAAGACAGGCAGAGAACAGAAAGGATTTGGCCATCTGGCCCATGGCAGTGGTCAAAGCAGAACCTCAACAATCTGACTCTAAGGCTGTTCCCACTACAGCTCATTTTGAAAACAACCCTTTGAAATATACAATCATAACCACCCTTCAGGTAGGACCTCAGCAGCCACTGAGCAAAAAGAGATTAAATTTACATCCCTTTGAATGGAACCCTTCAACACCCAACCCCAAAATATGTATTTACTAATAAGACGCAGAATAGCTCAGATTGTGCAAAGAACAGGAAAAATGAAAAATGAAAACCATGAGTAGGGCTTGGGAAGACATTTTTATATGTTCAGCACCAAACTGAAGTTCTGTTTGGCCTGCTAACGAGAAAAAGCTGATATGTTGACCTTCTTGGCAGACTACCTTGATCCCAACACATGGGAGAAAAAAATGAACAGCAAGTTCCATTGCTGCTGCTTGATAAACAGGTCAGAATTATGCAATGCCAGACACGTGGCAGAAAATACTTGAGTTACTTCAGGACACAGTTACAGGATAAACTGATAAACACTCACTCTTAAGCAAGCACTGGAGTTAGTAGTGTGCTACTACTATCCCTCACTGTCCTACATCAGTCCCTGTTCAATCCCAACTTTCCCATTCAACATCAGCCTTGATTTACTCTTGACTTTTTGGTCAGATTGTGACTTCTGTACCTGAGATCAGACTCTGCCTCAGAAGGCAGCAAGTGGGAAGCGGTTCTGCTGAGCTGGGACACCCTTTACGTCTCAGCACTGTGGAAATAACACAGCGTTTCATCTTTCTGCTTCAAGAGCATCACAGCTACATCACACCTAGGAAAACCAGGACCTGGATACGCTGCTCAACCTTGGAAGTGTGAAGCATCATATAAAGGATGGATGGATGGATGTATGGATGGAGGGATGGATGGATGGATGGATGGATGGATGGATGGAAAGGCAGGATGCTCTGATGGAAGTTACCAAGGGCAGTATTTTCACTATGCCTTTTCTAGCCTGACACTTCGTTTACACAGGATGAAGAAGAAAGCAAAATCATGACATCCCCCTGTGCATCAAGGTTCAAACACATCAAACTTGCCACTGGACACAGGGGAACAGGGAAGGCAACACCCCCAGGGATCTGTACTGAGATCCCCTCTGATGACATGCCAAAGGACTGACACACAAGGCCCAGTGATCATGGAAAATACACTTCTCCAGTGAGTTATAGCCACACACGTCTGACTCTTCCTGCTCTGCACCTGCCGGGCTAAAGATGATGGCAGGCAGATGAACTTTATCACTGACACATGGACCATTCCCTGCCCAGAAACATTCCACAGGAGAAACATGTTCTACTGCAACTCAGCCCAAGCATTCAACGTAATGGGTGCAGAAGCTGCTGCAAAGGGCAGGGCCCTACTCACCACACATTCAGCGGTAATCTCCCTGCAGTCAGGGAAGCCTGGGACATCTGAAGCTGTAAGGAATGGTGAGCTATGTTTGGGCTTATGAAGAGCAGATTGAAGTTTCTCATAAAGAATCTGAAGATTTGTAAATAGGGTTTGTGTCTGTCGTATCCTGAGTCATGAGAGAGTTTGAGGCTTATTCTTCAGGACAGACCCTGGTGACCGCTCTACAGTCTTTCCAAATTTTACCTGTACCTGCTTTCTGTCTTTCATATTTTGAAACACTTTTCATTTTTCTCCCCTCTCTATCCTTGTCCAGTATTTTCCCTGTGGCATTCCTCTTCCCACTCCCCTGGCCAGCAATCCTAGCTTCCCACAGCCACCCATGCCAGGGCAAGTGGTGCGCAAACACTAGCTGCAAAGGGACAAGAACTTGTGTCAACACACTGAAATAAACCAAACAAAATAATTTTATAAGATTTATTGAATCCAAAGTCCAGCAGAAACAGATGTACAAACTTTGCTTGTACAGTGCTTGGGGAATGGGATGTGGAGGGTGGAGGGAGCAGCAGAGCCCAGAGTTGCTGCTGGACCACGTTCCAGTTGGAGGCAGGGCCTTTTCCATGCACTGTGCTGAGCAGGCTGCTATGGCTCAGCCAGCTATGGGTCTTTGGCAGCAGCAGAACAGGAGGTCAGGGGAGGGGAAGGTATGTTCAACAGAGGCTGAACAGATGGAATCTGGTGCACAGAGAAGTAGGATGCTACTTCTACACTGTCCTGGGCTGAGCAATCCCAGGCAGGGAGAGGACAACAATGAATTCGGGGCAGGAGTCAGTACCACAGAAATGGAACCACACTGTTGATTACTCCATCTTCCAGTGGATGTGCCTCTGGTGTACATTAGTGCAGAACAGTGAATGCAGGCCTTTGCCTCCAGCAAAGGGAAGGCTGAGCAAGCTCTGGCACTCCTACAGCCTCAGAGGCCAAACACCTGGCCATAAGTCTGTAAATGCCTGGCCACAAGAAGTCTGCTGCCCCAAGAAGCATCTGAGGTGCAGCAGCATCTCAGCAGTCGTTCAGTTTTATAGCTTTTTTGCCAAGCCTTATGAAGCTGCACACACATCACATGTTTGGATGACAGCAAGGTGGCTGTTCTTCTTTATTCAAGCACGCTTCAGAATCAAATAAACTATTAGTGATGCAACACAACTCTCTGTTTCCATATGAACCTACAAAAATAGTTGCTCAGTGGCCACAGGAATCTACATTATAGATTTGGCGGGGTGGGCATAGGGAAGACACAGTCCTGGCATAGAACAACTATCTAGGTACAGTCACACCACCAACTGCAGGACAAGAATAGGACCAGGGAACAGCGTGCTTAACACATTACAGCATCTTCCTGGCAGAACTTCAAGGCCTGGACATCTGCCCAGAACATGTCAAGGATTTTAAAAAAAAAAAAGACCCTAAAACCCACTTACCTAGGGACACCAGGATATGAAGAAGCCCGAGCTAGAAACATCCCCACCTTTTCTTGCTTCCAGCACCTTCTATTTCTTCTACAAAGTGTCAAAATGACTGAACGCAACAGAAGGCCCAACCCTGCACTACAATACCAATGCTTGTACAGAGAATAAAACCACCCCCATGGAGCACAAACTTGCCAAAGTAGGGGCTGAATGGGTTCAGGTCCCATAACCTTTGCAGTATCCCCCTGAATCCTGTGCAAGGCTATGGTGCAGTTCAGCACAGCACCACACACAGCCCATCGAGGCACTGCTGCTCATGGCCTCCCTCTCACCCCAGGTCCCAGCAGATCAAGCAGAGTCAGTTTGGCCCCTGCACAGCCATAGCAGATGATGCTAATCAGAGAGTGCAGGACTCTTGGCAGGCCTGGCTGCAGCTTTGGCTCAGAAGCTATTCCATGTTTTTCACTAAAGTACTTGCAACTGTAAAAGAGATGAAACTCAGACCAAATCCTCACAGCAAGACTTATGTGTGGCAAGAATCCAAAGGAGAGAGGGGGGAAAAAAAGAAAAAAAGGAATCACAACATCTCTCTCATATTAAAAGAGAGCAGGAAGAAAAGGACACAGTGACCCAAAAATCAGTACGACTCAAGAGTCTGGGAGATTGAGCAGAATGCGGGTGCTAGCAAGCATTGCCTGATCCATCACAGAGACAACAAGCAGAGTAACACTGTACAATTCAATTGTTCACAATATTGATCTGGCACAGTGATTTTTAGACCAGATCAGCAAGTCCTACCATTTAACAGCTACTGCATGTTAACTAGCCTTCAAAACAACACCAAACCACAGTCTACTTCATTATATAAAGTGACACTACCCATTGACTCATAAAGAGAAGAAACAAAACCAGAAGGCTCTGGATGGCTGCAACACAGGCAATACCTTTTCAACAGGAAAGGTCTGTTCCACCAGCCCCAGAGATTTGTAAGGAGTCCATTTCACTATTACTTAGCATGCACCTAAGTACAGAATACAGTCACCAAGATAAAAATCCTACTTCCTTGAATGAATAAAGATGGCAAGTCCTCCTAACTTACAAGCTTGATGGGTCCATCTTCTGCCAGAGTCAGAACATTATCTGGTTTTCCCTACACCAGAGAGGTCAAGATGTGCTACAAGCCATTTATAGCCCTGTGAAGAGCACACCATGGTTAACTACAGAACAGGCTGTTTCTATCTACAAAGGAAAAGCTCTCTAGCACGACCAGGTCACCACTGCACTATTATATCCATTATATTCCCTGACACACCACACTGGAGGGGGTGGGGAGCAGAGCAGGGGTACAAAGTAATGCAGGACAGGGATGAAGAAAAAGTCAGATGAGGAGCTTTTGCATTTATCTATTAAGTGGAAGGGGTAAAGAACAAGTTACAATCAAAAGCTTATCGCATGCACAGGCTTCAAATCTCATCATATTAAATAATTCACATGTTAATTTATAGGCCAGCTTTTCAACCTTCAGCTGACAGGCAAGAACACCTTTATAAAATATTAAGACACCTCCAGTAAAATCTTGCAAGGTAATGGGCAAGAGTCATTTTACAGAGACATCAAGGCAGGACAGTTCAGTGACTCAGCCAAAAGCAACGTTAGAATTCACTGTAGAATGCAGGGGCCTCATGTCCAGCTACTATTAAAAACAATCCCTAAAATGGTATTTAATGAGCTAAGAAAATTATGAACAAAAAAACCACTTATCTAAACACAAGACCTTATGGAGAGAGAAGTCTTCCAGAAGAAGCACATCTCATGATGTTAAAAGGTTGCAACAAGGCCTTCTAGATTCTAAACAGAGGTTTCTTAAATACTTTCCATATAAATCAAGGCGAAGCAGCAGGGTTTTCTGAAGAGGATCATATTTATCAATCAGCAGAAATAGCTGCTACCCTACAGTTTGAGTTGTAGTAAACTGAGCTTTGTGTTGATGTTGCCTTTATCCAAAAGGCTCTGATAACAGGTACAGCCACATTAAAGAATTTGTTTTAATCTGAAAAACAAGCAGTGCTGTGATTACCACTTGTGTTGACAGCTAAATTGCAGTCTCTACAGTGCCAGTCAACTCTCAGCTGTCACTAAGATACCTGGATTTCCCAAAATCTGTGCTACAGCTGGAGATGCAAGCTGTGGCACTGGTGAAGGCCAAACCCCACTGTGCAATGTCATCTCTGCTCTGCATTGGAAACTCTGCTTTCACACAGCACAAAACCAACACAACCTGCCGGATGACAGAGAGCTCCATGCAAAGACAGGAGCTCCAGCATACCCACATCATACATCTCTGGGAACATGTTGCATGAGAAAAGAGCACAGGACCTCTAGAAGAGGCGAGCTCAGCTACGAAAGAGATACAGCACAGAAATCAGGGCACAGATAAGCATGGGACAGCCAAAACTGCTGAGTAAGAATCACCCATACTGAGGCCAGAGCACTTAATGGCCAGTGGAAACACTTTCTTTGGTTATTTTCCACAGCCAGGATTCCTGTCTTGAAGTACTGATTCATGGTTTTGTTCAGCTTTAATGGCAAGCACTTTCCCAACTACTCCAGGGTGAGGCACGGCTGCTGAGAGCTCAGCTGGAGCCTCAGTCTGCTTCTGCCAGTCAAACCTGACGTCTGTGCGCCCAAAGCCAGTATAATTGAATAGACCAAAAGGAAAAAAAATAAATAAATAAAAGAAAACAAACACTTCCCTAAAAACCCAACCAAATGGCTGGCAATAGTTTTTCTGGCTGCAGACAGGACAATCATCACAATCAATACGAGCAAACACGTGAACTGAAGTCAGTCGGAAAGGGAAAAAGGCAGGAACTTCTACTTTATACAATCCCAGTTTTCATATACATAGCCATAAATAAAACATGACATTAAATTTAACTTTAATTCAGAAGGTTATTCATCCCAATTCTGTGGTTCAGGAGCTGGTTTTGTTACTCTTCAGCTCTGAACACACCTGACAGCATCAGGTCTGACCTCATTTGAGGACCTGATTGCTCTGGTGTCACCCCTCAGCACGTATCATGAAGAACTAAGACATCTGTCCAACCCCCCTGTGCTCCACCAGCTCCGCCAGTATCTGCCCCGAGCACAAGGCTCATGTTCTAAAACACATCCCACCCAACCCAGCTGTGTCAGCTCTGTGCATGATAAGCTCCTTAGGGGGAACACCCCAAATGTGCAGAGTGTGGGAGCATGTGGGGACGGAGCTTTGGCAGCCACTGGGGTATAGAATGGCTGATGTGAGTTCAGGTTATTGAAAACACAACAAAAACCTATCTAAAATAATAATTCACTCAATGTGTAATTTATAACAAAACCATCATCACCATCCTTATACACAAATTCAGTCCACAACCTTCCCTCCCATACCATAAAGGCACCTACATACAGTACACCCACTTAATTCTTTTCATCACACACACAGTTTTAGCTGTGGATGTTTATGAAATTTAGATCTTTCAAATCCAAACTTTGTCAGAAATCCCACTAGTGATTTCTGAAAAACTGAAGAATGTGAAAGAAAACTTCCAGTTCTTCTAGGGAACAAAGACAGGATGCGAATGAATGCACAACACATGCAACAAATCTGTTTCAATATTCAAGCTGGAATTTTTATACAAGTTCAGGCAAATTCAGCACATAAACTAAAAAAACCTATTGAAAAAAGAGAAGCTGACATGGGATGAGAAGACAACTGAGCCATCCAGTGGAGCTCAGCTGAAGTCAATGGGCAATGGATAAGGTGACCACAAACTACTAAGATTCCCAAAGACACAAAGAATTTTTTTAAAAATAAAATAATTCTGAGAATTCTAAAATTTTAAATTTTAAAATTTTTTTTTGTTTTAGATTTTAATTTTTCAAAAGTGTTCAACTGATCTGCAGAGAGCAGAAGCAGGAAAAGATGAAAGAGAGTTAAGTAAGGCCAGAGGAACTCAGATTCTTCAACACAAGATGCAGCCATTAAAATATACATAGAATACATGTACACATAGAATTTAGAGTGAAGATGAAAAAAACCCCAATATAATGAGTTGTGTATGTCAAGGATAAACAAAAATTAAGTGCTCCTCAGATTACTTTCCTATGATTGCATTTTACATACACTGAACATGAGATTGATTCCATATGGAAAAAAAAATCTTAACACTAAAAATATGTGAAATCTTAAGCTCTAAGGAAAACTTTTTGTTTTATTAGAAGAAGCCCAAATTTCTTATTAATTTCTTTAGTATGATCTTAATTTTGACTTAAATAAAAAAAAATAAATAAAAGCTTTCCAGTATGCCTGGAAAGATGTCCCTTTGTAAAAATGTCTCCATGGTCAGGATAACCGTTAACTGGAGGGAAATTTAATTGAGGTTTTCAACGTATATCTCTTTCTACCAAAAATATTATCCAACCACTGTTATCCATGTGTTTCTGGAAAATAAAGTTTCCCAAATGAGCTGTTTCAACCCGCAGTACCTGTGTGATGAACCAGGCAAGTGGACAGATCCAAGTTAATAACAACCCCAAAATCAAGCAGTGCCCCCCACCCATTATTATTAACCCAATTACATGACCCATTTCACATGCAGCCCCACAAACTGGTTTGATAGGATAAATTAGAGGGTACCAGAGGCATAAGTAGTTTTGTGGATAGGAATTGGCACAGCCAGCTGAAGGACTGACTGCATGTGTAACTAACACCTGGAGGTATTTCTACAAGTAGTTTTGGGGGAACACACATTTATTTATTTTAAAAACCCAGTACCAACCCTAACATGACATATAAAAATTATTTACCATACTCTATATTTTATGCAGGTACTAAGTAAGTGATTTATCCAATTCCTTACCAACATGAGGATTCTGGCACTATTCAATCTGGGTTGTACCTACTGCACAATTAAAATAAACTCCTGACAAGTCAGATCTGTCCTCCTGGCTAGCAGGGGGAAATGTTTAAACACAGAATGGCAAGCAGAGATGGGTTATACACCAACTTTTTATTAAAGAACTCCAGCAGGACACGATATAGACAGTATTGCTATTACTGGTCTAGTAGAAGTGACATTAACCGATCCAAATTGCCATAAAAAGTATTACAGTGATTTAAGTATACAAGTAAAACAGTAAAAGCAACTGTACTCAGACTTCTGAGAAATCACAAGGCTTCCTTCAGCCATTCTTGAATAATCTCAGTGGTTAACTATAAATCTCAGTGGTCCTGAGTTCTCCATGGAGAGCCACAGCAACACTAAAAACAAAATGGGTGAAAGGGAAGGCAAACTGAACTTCTCTATGCTTTTTCCAGCATTAAGCCTTCCATATGGATGGTAACAGAGGGGAGAAAGAATTGTGGTTTTCCATGGTTCCCTACACACTCAACAGGCATCACCCATGAGGAGCTTTACCTCAACCTAACATAACTTAGCACAGCCACCCTGCCCATACCCTGGCTTCGGCTCGCTCAGCCTTGACACTGCCAGCAGCCTGGACTGTCACCGCTTTCTTGTCCTTTTTCCCACCCATCTGCCCTCCTAATGTGACAAGTTGCAGTAAGGATAGACTATGCAACTAAAATGACATCTAAACTAAAAGAAAAGCTTTGATTTGCTTTATTTCCATAACATAGCAAACAGAGCAGACAAGAAGTCACACCTGAGGGATATTGATGAGAGAGGTAAGAAGTGTGAGCACCACCGTCTGAGGCTTTGCTATGACACTGTGGAAATCCCACGTGCCATTTTGGACAACTATTTTTAAGGACAGTTCTGAAAGAGCTTTGCAGCAGGACAAACACCATAAGGTATTATAAGACAGAGCTTCATCAGCTGCATAAATAAATAAACTTAATAGAAATTACTTCTAAAGACAGAAAATCAAGCAGTGTGTCCAAGCTGCGGACGTAGCCAAGAGGCTCTGAAAGCCTCAGACTGAATCACTGTTTGTTTGCCACATACTGTTCATGTATTTAATCCCATACTTCAGGGCTTTTGCTGACTGCTCTAGAAGCCAAAGGCCTTCTTTTCCCAGGTAACCATGTAGCTTCTTCCCCTCCTGTTTCAGCTGAAGCCTTAAGAATCGTGAAAACTTGCCAAGGATTTTTCTTTGCCCTTGTTTGCAAGATGGGATAAGAGCCACTTCCTGGACTTGTTCTGAATTTTAATGTTTTCTTTTACTATAAAAAGTAAGATACTGGTGCTTGTGATACATCCAGTGATTAAACGTTCAGAAAACATCTACAAGAATTGTTGTAAATCAAGAAAACCTGACAAACGGGGAAGGGTGAAGAGACAGGAATGTTTGATCTGGAGAGGAGACCACAAAGCAGTGATAGAGGTTTTCATATACAGAACTACAAAGAGGAAAGAAATTAATTATTTTCCACCTCCACGTGGTCCAAGAATAGACTTAGACTACATGGGATATTCAGCTTTGTCATCAGGAAAAGTTTCCAACACAAGGGCAGTGTTGGAAGCAGTTGCCAGAAAAATAATGAAAGACTGGTTTAGGCACACACCTGTCAGGCAGAACTGATGCATAATTGAATTCGCTTCAGATCAGATGATTTGGTGAGGTCTCATCTTCTATAATTATTGCATTTACCACTGGGACTGAGTCCTTTAGCACAGGTCCTTTGTTTGTCAGTGGAGTCACAGAAAGTGACAAAACAAAGCATAAACTGAAAACTTCCTTGAACACATTTGAAGTAGAAAGATTCCCTGGCAATCACAGAAAACAAAATAAAAGCAAAAAAAGAAGTAAAATCCCACACCAAAACCAAACCAATATTGGCTAGAAGGAACATCTGGAAGTCTTCAGACAAACTTCCCACTTGTAGCAGAATTAACTTAAGAGTCAGATGAGGCTGCCCAGAGCCTTGTTGACTTGAGGTTTGAAAACCTAAATATAGAGCCTCTGCAGAAACCCATCCCCAACTCTGATGAGGAACAGTATCTTCCCAAGAGAATTTTACTTGTGCAGGACCAGGAGCTGGACTTAAATATCCTTGTGAGTCCCTTTCAACTTGGGACATTCTATGATTTCATGATACATAGGGCTCATTTTTATTTTATCTTCATGTCTACATAAATGGGTCACTCACAAGGACCATTTGCTGAACAAAGACTCAGGACACCTGGACAAACTGTTTCTGGTTTTCCTGACCTGTCTTACAGCACTACAGTCCCAGAAGCCAAACCCAAATAGGGATTCTGTATGCTAAATTCTCTTGACTGATCTGGCTGCACACTAATTCAAGTCTATAAAACATTCTTGAGTTTGAAAGCTTGTTCTTTTAACAGAGGGTTTGGAGCAGGAAGATCGTGAATAAGCTGAGCAGTATATTTTTGCTTGAAAAGCAAGCTGAAAAAATTATCCAGGTTTCTGAAAATCAAAGAATAGTGACTGAAAGCTGGCACTCCCTTCAGCATGTACAATGCTGCATAGCAGGGCAAGTTATTTATTAACCAGAGGGTGTTTAAAGTCTCTAACAGTGATTGGTCAGATCCTATCTATGCTGTTTAAGAAACTGAAGCAGGGTATGCCTAAGGGTGTGGGTTCACAACATTTTAGGCTGAATTAAGACCTTGCTGCTACCTTAGAGATTCATGCTTCCTTCCCTCTCTGCCTGGTTCTACGTTCCTGCTGAGTTATCCTCAAAGAGTTCAAACAAATGAAATGTTATTTCTCAACAGCAGAACCAATACAGAACAGGACATGCAGGGGAGTAACATTTCCAGCATCCACATCTTTTCCATGTTAAAGATAGGACACTTCTTGTCCATTTTATGAAGGTTTGGTAAAACCTGTAGCAAACCACCAATGCATTTTCAGCTGGACTCAGAAAAACTTACTGGACTGAGAGCTAAATAACAATAAAATTTTTTTTTAAAAAGGACGTTGAGACTTGTACATGCAGGATGCAGAGGTAAGAGCATTACTCCACGAGTCCTGAAGGAACCAGCCCACCACAACCCCAACACAGCAGAGAAGCAGCAGGCAGGTTCCTGCCTGGCCTGAAAGCTGGCCTGGCCAAGGAGGTGACAACTGCCAGAACCAAAAGCTTGCACCAGGAAAGAAAAGAAACTGTACTAATGGGGTGGGGAGGAGGGAAGGATCAGGTTTCTCTCCTTTGATGACACTGAGTTCAGCTGCAACATGTAATTGCATCCTCAAATACCAAAATGCTGAGCACACGAGAAAAAAGGTTGTATCTGGGGAAAGAAGTGAGACATTTCAGTAAATGCCACTAGTTTAAAGCAGAATGCTTCTTAGTAAATGTTCTAAATGTCTTTCAAAAAATTTTTTAAAATCAAGATATGTGGATCAGGATCATGAAAGTTGGTAGTTAACAATCCCACAATCATTTCAGACCTGCTGAGTGAATTTCAAAGCACAGCACAAAGAAACCCTCAGTCGAACACAGATGGGGAACTCTCCAATTAAAAGCAGTCTCTATTCCCAATGCAGAGAGGGACAGTTAAGGGAACTCAGCTCATGCTGCTTCAATCACACTTATAACCTTCAGACAAAGCTCAGCACTACCCCCACCAGCACCCAGCTGGGCTGAAGCCAAAATAAATTTGGCATAAAGCAAAATGCCCTGTCTTGGAACTGGATATGGCCAAAGTGTTTGTTGTTGTGGGGGAAAACGAGCTTGAGACAGAACCCAGCAGCAAGGCTGTTCTTTGAATTAGGACTGCCAGGATCCCCAGTGAAACTGGGAACAAGAATGGACCAACTTTGGCTCCCATACCAGGCTCTGGGCTCCCAACCACCTCTTGCAGTGATTACACACTGCCCTGGTAGCACACTAAGTGAAAATCGATCTGTTAAAGCAGAAGTGACTTAGAAAGGGTCTAAGGAGACAAACCCTGGCAGAGTTTCAGGTCACAAAAAGTTAAAATTACACTTTGACGCGAAGCCAAGTCAAGACTCCAAAGTCTGTCACTTCTTTGTGAGCTCTCACTTACTCTGTGCTGTGAAGGACCTGATAACAGTTAAGCCTGGAAATATGTTTCTCACTTCAGTTACTTGAACAATATATTTAAAAAAAAAAAAATCAGACTCATTCTCCAAAAGCCAGGAAGATAATTATTGAGCTCTAATAGAGAGCCATGCAGTTAATCTTACATAGATGATGGGAGAGTGACCTAACTGTGACCACAGAATGACTCTTGGCAGCATAATCTGCATGTGATCAAACAAACAACAGGTTCATAGGATCAAATTTGTACAATTCATTGCTAAACAAGCACTACCTCAAGTCTCAAGTTCACTTTATGCTTTATTTCACTGAGAGAAAAGAATTCCATGTTCACCACATGCGCTCTAGAAATAATAGTGGTATACAGGCACTTTGACTCAAACTAACCACAAAATACTGCCCATGTACCTCCTGGGTTTTAAAGACATTTATCAGAAGTGGTTTGGGAAATTTTTAGTCACCAAAGGAAAAAAACAAAAGAAATTACATTGGCTGTTCAATTTCAGGACAGCACACCCGAGACATTTAGTACACACCAGCTCAGGTTAGTATTGAACCATGTTGTCTATGTACCTGTTATAACCCCAGGAGAATCCTAAATTCAACATAATCCAACCAACCATCTGCAGGCCAACTCTAGAAGACATTCCCCCCATCTTTCCATCACACATGACAGAGAACCATTTCTTGAACAAAACAGGGTCCCTTAACAGCCAAAGAACCCCTTTTCCAAGCTCTTCAATGCTGGGAAGAGATGATGGGACTAGATTCATACTTTGCCTTGTATATGGCACACAACCCACTTGGATCAGGAGGACTGGGGGGAGAGAAAGTGCAGGGAGAGTAGGACTGACTGGTGCAGATGTCATAACTATTACTAACAAATACAGTTTGTAGTAAGATGCGAATTCTTTAAAGCACAGGTGTCACCAAAATCATTCTCCACAAGACAGTTATCAGATCTTTCTTTTGTTATGACATTCACAAAACATTCCCCTTAGGAGATACCAAGATCCATAAAAAGGGCTGAACATGGATTTCATCTTTAAAACAACTTCAACAGAAGTAACACTCAAGGCCAAAAAAAAAGCCCCCAGCCCTGGGAACCAGCTGTCATTCATTTTGGCATTTGAAGAACATTTGCTTTCTACCAAACACAAACCTCCAATTTCAAACCCAGTTGAAAGAATTTCTGGCATAGAAGTTATTATGTCAAGACATTTCTAGAAATTGTTATTTTACTCAATAAATTGGATATTGTTGAGGAAGGATTACCAATTATTTATTTCTAAAAAGAAGCCACTTAACCAACTTAGAGGCAAACCTAGAAACACACATTTCAAACCCAAGAAGCAACAATATTCACTGGAAATACCACTCTATCAGATTTTCATAGTTTTTCAGTGGGAAGAGGGAAAGAAGAGAGACAATACAACAGGCCAATTATCCTGTCATTTTCAGATTCTTTCATGTAAATTTGTCAAGTGGAATATACAGATTAAATGCAAAATTATTTTTGTACTTACTTTTCAGACACAAAGAAGAGTTTGCCTGTCTGAAAGTTCATGGTCTTCCCCAATACTTGTTAGTTTAGCATTAATTTCTATTATCTGCTAAAATCATCATGGCTGCACTGACAACACCAGTAACTCAATTTAAGATAAGACTCAATAGTTTGGAACTTCCAGATATAAGACAATTATAGTAATGCAATGTTATTAATAGAAACATACATTCACTAATTCATATATAAAAAGAAAAATCTTTATTTCGAATGAACATTTAACACATTTAATTTGTAATTCAAAATAAACCTTAACAGTGACTTACCAGGAAGCCTATTCATATTGACTCCTTGAGCAGAAAGTCCTATTCCCATGTACCTTCAAAAAAACCAAAGAAAATATCAGTCAAGCAAAGAATGGTCAAGGCACAAGATTCCCTGCAGAAACACAGCACTGAAATAAACCCAACCCACACAGAAATTGTTTAAGAATGACAAAATCACTAAAGATTTTCCATTACTCATGTCTTTTATCGAATCCAAGATAAAATGTCAGTCTCCTTTACTAACTGACAGCTTTCCAATGTGCAACTACAGCTAATCTTTACGTCTTAATTGGTAGGAAAAGGACTGGAAAACAATCAGCAATTTAATTTTCAGTTTGGTATTTGTGAGGCATTTTTACCCATGTATCAGAAAAAACTACTTATGTAGGTGATTAACAAGACAGTAAAAAAACACCTAAGTGCAGATAGAGTATATGAAGAGAGATGTCGGTCTAGCCTGATGTACTGACTCCAAAAATAGCTGAGAGTGGATGCAGAGGACAGAGCAAACAGTTGTACTTTCCAAGAAAACTCTTTCATTGTTCAGCATATATTTTACACAATCTCACTTTCTGAACCTTTGTAAGCTCTTTGAAAAGGCAACATCCTACAGCTCCCCCATTCAATTCCTGCCCAAGATAGTTTTTCTTGGTACTTGCATTTTTAAAATCGGAAGAGAGAGGAAAAGCATTTCCTGGGTACCCCACACCCCAAAGGTCTCTTCTCAAGGTTGCTTAATCACAGTCTACTCAGCTGTTCTTAGGGAAGCTCATCTCTACCTCAATGCTCCGGCTACACTTCCAGTTCTGTAACTTCTTTGAGGAGGAGGGAATAACCAGAACCACCAGCATCACACAACACAGCCCCATGGTGATTACCACAGATAACAGCATAACAGTGCTCTCTGTTTTGGCTTCTATTCCTCCCCCTCCTGATCTCTGTTATTCCATTTATTTTTTGACTGCAGATGAGAACTGAACTCATTTTTCCATGCAACTGGGACACAACTTGACCCTACATTCTAAGAGGCAGCTCAGAGAGCATTTTTTGTGTCAAGTTTGGACTGTTTATTCTGCCCTCATGAGAATCATTTTGCACCTATCCTGCAGGACAGTAAGGCAAAGCCAGCCTTCACAAAGTCCTTCCTCACTGCAATACATATGCACATTCCCATTTAGTGTCTTCTGTTAATTTGCATGGTCTGTAATTCTCTTAATATCCCCTGAAAGCACAGCTGCCCTGCTCAGTTTGTTTCAACACAATTCCATATTTTTAGGCTACTGAGCTTTGAAATTAACAGTCACAGCTGGGCTCTTGTTCATGTAAAGATAAGAATCCAAACAGGCTACAGTCAGTGTCCTGCTATTCTTTCATTGTATGAAAGAAAATACATATTCTTTCATTCAGTTTTCTTCCTGTGGCTTCCTTGGCCACCTGCTCCATAAAACATTAACCATGTACGAAAACAGCACCAGAATTTCACCCCAAAGTTACATTTCTTCAAGTTATGTGTGTTATTAGCTATTCTTAAACAAGCTCCTTCAATTTACAAGGTTTTTCTGGCTTTTTTTGTTGTTGGGTGGTGGGGTTTTTTTATGAACACTGAAGTGGCAGACTCTGGGGGCCTTTTTATAGCGCTCCTCAAAGGACACCAAACATGAGTAACTATGGTCAATGCTGCAAAGCAACTTCTAAACACACCTTTCCTGTAAACATTTTCTGCACTGCTCAGAGCACGAGTCAAAAGTTACATCCTTATGACTTCCCTGACTCATGAGAGCCTCTCCAAAGCAGGCATTTATGGCATCTAAAAATTCTGCCTCACAGTGTCATCTGACATACACGCATCTGTAATAAACAGAATTCTGGGGATACGTTTACAACCTTCGAGGCACAATATGGAAGATTTCCCCTTTATCTGCTGGGAGTGCTCCAGCTCTTCCTTGCCACCTTCTTAGTGCACTGGCAGATAATAGAGTTCTTATTCATTTTCTATATTCCTACTGAGTCTGGAATCTTCTGCTGCTACAGAGATTTCCTTACCACATGGTGGGTTTTGCCATGTATTTTTTTCCACCTACGTGTGCAAGCAGCCAAGATCCCAGTCCACAGCTAGAACTGCACTCAGGTCTATGAGAGCAGTGACAAGTGCCACCTCTGCCACCTGCTCAAGCCTCAAGGGAGCTACCATTCAAAGCACGCAATTCCTTCAACACAATGTGAAGGCACCACCTAAGCCTGAAGCAGTAACACTGAAGAGAGTATCCTGACACTGGCAGGTCTGAAACAGCTGGCAAAAATTTGTCCAGGAGCAGACCATTCTATTTCTCCAGCAGAACCATTCCCACCAACTTCACCAGGTCATATCACCAAGCTCCAGACCTCCTGGGTTTGTTGGCTGTGACAAATTTTGTTCAAAGAACAGGACGTGCCTCTTGGCACAGGGCATGTTTCTTATGTCCTGATCTATTTGGCTCAGCTGAAGGTAAAACACTGTAGAACTGTGGCCACTTTGTCATGTGGTGGTGTCAGATTCCTTCCTTTCAGTATCACACAGCACAGCTCTGCTGGCACAGGGCCACGGGCCAACTCCATCTCTCCTTAGTGCCTGAGGGTGCTTGTCTGCTCCTCTGCCTCTACATCTGCTGCTGTTGACATTAACAGACCTAGAATTGAACAGAGAGGACACCTCTGCACACGACTTTGGCACAGCTTCACCACAATCCCAGCTGCAGCATTTTGATGGGTGCCCTTTGTCCCCATCCCTTGCTGGGTCATTGCACTGTATTGCACCATAAGGGTGGCAACACCAAGGAAAACATTAGGAATTAGAGGAAATAACCTAATTGTCGAACTCAGATAAAATAGGTCATCACCCTCTTCAGCTTATCCTGCTTAACTTCACTATTTTCTATGCAGATTCCCCCCCCCCCCCTTTTGGGTACAGCAGCAAATCCGATGGTCATAAGCAAGGACAAAATTCATACAATAGTATATTTCCATTTTCAGACAACATAGATTTAAATTAAGACTGGAAGCTTGTCTTTTTATAAAAAGCAAGCACTACAACTCCACAAATTCTAAATTTAAGATTACACTTTAATCTAGATACACAACACCATGGAAATGTGTCGCTAAAAAAGAAGGAACATGACCACAAGCCTTCCTGGTTCACAATTTTTTGCTGTTCAACTTCTGCTCCCATTTAAAGCTCAAGACAAACTTTAAAAATAAGACCGTAATGGCTGTAGAACTGTACACAGAATTTGCAGACAACCTAAAATAAAAACAGAATCCCTCACCATGCTGAGTTTCAATTCCACAGCCCACAGCTTATATCCAGAACTTCAAATTGTCACAGACTTGACTGCTGGGTTTTGTTTTAGAAAGTGCTACTTTGCTTTTCCCATCTATCAATTTATGTACCAGAAGTAATGGATGAAAAAAACTTTAAGATCTATAAGGCCTCAGAAAAAGAAACCACTCTATTCTCTTGAAAATTGGGAGGGAAAAAAAATTAATCTTCAACTCCACCACCCCCAAAAGCACTAGATGCTTTCTAAACCTCTTGGTGCAGAACAGCTTCTCACTTCCTTGATTCCAAATGCTCCAAACCAGTTTTGTGTATGCAACAAATTCAATACTAGTTAAACAGTATTTGTGGGCATCAAGAGCAAATGACTGCCTTTTTTTTTTGTTTAAATGAATCAATTATGATATTTAATATCATTCAACATAAATCTCTATGGACTGCCTGCCTGTATCACCCCTAGTTTTGGACCATAATAGTGTGGACAGACTCCCTGTGGGGTATCCTTTAACTGGAGTCCCTTTCTGAGATATTCAAAGAGCCACTTAAAAAAAGGATGCACAGAAATGTTAGCACCCAGTCTCAAACAGGAAAAAAAATATTTTGGGGGTAATAATACGTTTATATCCATTATCCCTCACAGGTAAAATGAAAAGTTAAGCAAAAGTGACCTCCTAAACCATCTCCTCAGCAGTGAACACTGAATACTTGGAAGTGCCCCCCACACCTAATCTGAAGCTTCAAAAACGCTGCATCAGTAGACCAGCTCCAAATAGAGCAGACTGACAAAAATAAACGCAGACACATGCTGGTGATTCAGTCAGAACAGTCTTGTTTCCACTCACCAGCAGCCTCAGCAGTTACCATAGCACCAAATTCTTCCAGACTCCTACTTCACCTCAGCCCTGCCCAGTCAGTACTGGTTGCTTTAGAAAATGTGGTGGAATCAGCCACACTTACCACCAGCCACTACATCAGCTCTGCCTGTTTGTTTTATCCACGCCCTGGCTCTCCTTGGCCACAGCAGGAGAATGAAGGACCTTGGTAAAAATCTCTCATGTAGGAAGATGCTGGTTCCACACAGGACCAGCAGGATTGCCAGGATTTTTCCCCCCTAAGTCTGACAGCACTGTGACTGTGCTAAGATTAAGCTCAAAGAGACAAAGGTTTTTGGGTCCCTTCCCCAGTTCCCAAGTACTTCAGCAGTAAACACCAACACATAGCTTCCCCAGCACAGTGACATCTAAACAGGACAGCATTCACTTCAGGCTCCTAAGACAACTTGTGTGGTGGACTCTGCAGTGCAGGTGTTTTCAAAGCAGCATTTTAAATCTGTATATTTTAAATAAAAATGTATTATTTTTTGGTTTTCTCAATAGAAGATTTTTCCTTGGAAAAGAGATGGAAAGCCAAAATAATGAGTGTACTTCTAAATTAAAATTTAACTCTTAAAGATACAAAAGATCTTAAATGCACTGACTCAAGAATAATTATATATTGTCACTAGGCAGAAATCATCTGAAAAACAATGAGAAAAGTTATTTCATAGGAATGACAACAACTGACTGACCTAAACTGAAACAAAGAGATCTCTTAATGAGGCTGTTCTAACCATTACAGAGTCATACAGTAGAGGAGACACTGATGGCTGTGTTTAGTTTGTCCCAGAAGGGGAATCCACCCATATGAGAAGCAATTCTTTGAGTCGAAAGATGTTTCTCCAGAACAAACATGATACCCAGAAAACCTGCCAGAAAGTCAATGTAAGAAAAGTTTTTTTGCCTAGTCTAAAGCTACTTTGTATGAGCAACCCACAAAAATCCTTGTGAACCCAGCAGAAAAACTTCAGAACAGACCTGCCCTTTGACAGCAGGTAGCTAATGCTGAAATTCCAGGATTTGCATCTATTTGGCTTTTCCAGTGCAGAAATGAAGAACTCATTGAGCAGAACAGAGAAGAATGCAGCAACAGAACTCATGTATACTGTATTCTTCAGTTTCAAGAATCCCAGGAGCAAAGAACATCTCCCTGGAAAGCACCCAGCACTTGGGAAGTATTGCTATGTGCAAAATAAAGCAGGGCAGAAGGAGGGAGAAAGCAATTAGCCCACAGTCCTCACTGGACCAGGGCAGTTATTTTAAACAAAAAGAGGTATTTCTTTACCTAAAAAGCTGCAAGACTTTCTCCAATAAAGTTGGACTGAGTACTCATCTCAAACACTAGCTGACATTTGCAAGGCAGATTTATTAAGGCTTTGCCAGGAAAAGAAAGACAGTATGGTTTCCCCTGTATTTATTCCTTAACCCATTGAAAGGTACCAAGTCAGGATGGTGAAACAATCCCTGCCACTCTTCTTTCAAGTGGCTGTGAGGTTCACCCAGATGGCAAACAAAATTCAACCCGTCTGAAAGCTGGGGAAACAAAGGGGTAAAAAATACACTGGTTCAGCAGTGGTTGGGTAACAGCATGAGCCCAGAACTCTTCTTTCCTGAGCCAGTCTGACTCTGGCACAGTACAGGAGGCTGGAAGGAGACTGCCAACAGGCACCAAGGTCCAAACTTGAACAGCTAAGACCAGAGAGGTTAAATAATTTGTTTTGTAGGCCATGACTTCCAGTACAGCAGTCGTTCCCTGATCAGTTGTAAATGAACATTAACACAACATGCCACAGAAATTCCTGGGATTGGCATTTTATTACATGGCCCAGCAAAACCAAGCAATCCAGCTGAGCCACCAGTTAAACAAGGGATGTTCCACTCTTCCACAGGTTTGTGATTCAGAGGCTTCCTGTATCCTGCAGTTTTTTCTAATAACCACACTGATGTGGTAGGAATCCTGTCCTCCCAGCTATCATGAACCGCACTCTTTCAACACGCGCAGTCAAATCTAAAATAAACAAGCTGAATTATTAAGTTGGAGGTGAATAATACACCACACTGGTGGCATTTAGGAGACTTTCACAGTCTCGTGCAAAGCTCTGAATTTGTCTGAGGTGGGTCCTGACTTCATGCCAGGTTTAAAGAGTGGCTAGAAATGATAACCCTTATCAATTCACCACTTGAAACCACATTGTCGCAGTTCTGGTGGGGGAAGGGGAACATTGTTTTAAGGCAGTGAAAAAACAAGTTACATGTGTTAAAAAAAATTACCTATGGCATGTAAAATACTGGATTCCAACTGTCTCAATTCCTGAGTCTAACAACGAATATTTTGGAACTATTTCATAATGGAATATAATCTCTAGAGTGGAAGTGGTTCTGGCTTTATTTGTGCAAATTGTGCTGTTTTGTGATGGTACTTCAGAAATAGCACTGATGGGCTCCAGGAAGAATCCCAACTCCTCAAGCAGAGGTCAGTAAAGACAAATAATGCAAGGCTGAAAAGAAGTAGGTAAAGGCAAGAAAATAAAATTTTTAAACGCCCATTAAAAACAACTAGAAGTATCCTGAGGCACAGAGGAGTCCATTATACATGAGCCCTTAGAAAGGCAGAGAAGCGTTAAAAGCTGAAGACCGTGGAAGAGAAGGTGAGTGAGCAGGACAAAACTGAGAGGCAGCAATCTGGTAACATAACACGTCTTCTCAGGGTGTTTATGAGTAATTGGTGACAAAACGACAGAGGAAGAATGAAAAGCTATTTTTTGATAGACCAAGGTATCACATTCCCAGCTCCCTTCCAATTTTAGGATCACGTTCAACTGGTATCTGCCAGCTGTAAGAAGGGCCAAATCCATCCCTTGTCTGTGCTACCTTCAGGAAAAGACTGATGATGTCGATTAATAATATTTGTAGGAACACTAAAAGATGGAAAATACAGAGATGAAGACTTGACCTGAGGACCATTTAAGAAAGAAAAGACACAACATGAGCACCACCAGGCTAAAATCACCACTAAAATCTGTCCAGAATAACCAGTTTCTCCACCTGCTACCCCAAGCATCATCACATCCAAGAGAACCCCAAAGCCTGTGGTCAAATGCAAACAAAGGTGTCCCACCAATTTATTTTTTTTTTAATCTTGGCAGCTGACTTGTTCTCCAAGTCAGCTGATATCCAACAAAGTTCACAGACAAATCATCTCAGTGGCAAATGGTGCCTAAAGTCTGGGAACAGCACAAAGCATTACTGATACTCATTCTCTGATTATTTATTCTGGTTACACCCAACTGAATAAGTAGGATTTTTGTTCAGGTTGTCCTGCTGATTAACAAACCGCACTTCCAAATGCACTGCTCAGAGTCACTGAAATATTAGAGAAGTTAAACAGGTTTCCACAACTGAGTGGACTTAAGATTGTTTGATTGCCAGTCTAAGTAACAGAACATTTTTTTTCTGCCATGAACAAAGCCTAGAAAACAGTAATGAAAGATGCTAGAGTTACCATAAATATCTAACAGAAAGGCATGCAAAAGAGGGCAAGTCATTTAAAGACTGTTTCATTCTGGTGACTAATCTCGCATTTCAGCCCATCATAACAGACAGTCAGCTTCAAAATGCATCTTGAGCCCCTGTTTTTCCATTTAAAAAATAGGGGGAACAACATAAATGCAATACCCAAACCAGAAGAAAACACCACGAACAGCTAGCTGTCTCTTAAGGGATATTCTCACATCCTTATGGGCTAATTTGCTCTGGTTTAGGCTTGGATGGTAACAATTCTCAGGAAAGGAGGATTTACCTGCTAACAATTAATAAAATTACAGAAAGAAGTAAATGCAATATTTACTAAGATCTGGGGGTGTTTTCATTATGTGGAAAACATATTACAGAAAAAGTAACAGTGAAAGTTTTGAGAGATGTACTTGTGAAATAAGAACACTTTCTCTTTAAACAGTGGCAGAGTCAGAGCTGGGGTGAGCACTGGGAAAACACCACACACTGAACTCACAGATCTTTACACACTGACATTTCCACAACAAGGGACAAAGGCTTCATGGGGACCAGAGAATCAGTACAAAGAACTTGTAAACAAGCAGGCAGATTGTAGTGTGGAAACAGAGATCCAGTCTTACACCGCAGGTACAATGTAAATCCCACTGTTAGAAAAGCAGTTAAAAAATTAATCTGGTCACAGAGTCGATATAACAAAATTAACACAATTTGGCTTCAGTGGAGAGCTGAAAAAAAGAGCCAAAGCTTCACACTGGATGATAAATTCTTTAGCAGTTCATCACTTCAAGGCTTCTCAAGTGAAGGAAAGAAGTTCTCCAACTTACACAATTTAATTATTAAACAGAATTTTGTAGATCTACAAGCTTAGAATATGTAAATAATTAGTTCCCATTATTCTATTATTTAACTGCAAACATATTCTGAAGAACTGAAGCATAGTAACATTTTACATGTATTCTATAGAGATGCTGATTCTGTTACAGTTTGCTTGCCATATTTCTACCTTTTCTATAAGATTCTCAGAAACAGCAAAGGAAGGAGGGACAAAAAAATAATGAAACAAAAATAAATCCTTCCTGAAACTTTTCTTCTTTACTGTGCAAAATTTCATAAGCAGCTAAACAAAAGAAACCTAACAACAAAAATAATTACCACAGTCTGAAATCTAGGAAATCTCAGACTTCAGACATATCTAAATGCACACATCACAAGTGAAAAAGTCACATATCACCATCACTGCTTCCATTTCACTGCCTTATTTCACAAATTATTTTAATGATAAATTGATATTCAGCTATTACAATGGATGGCCCATGATACTGCAATAAAACACTCAGTTTAAATTTCTACTTCATTGATAGAAAAAGAAGGGAATTAAAGAAGTTATCAACTGCAAATCATATATTCCAACCTCATGATTCCTTTACCCTGAAAAGCTGCTCTCAATATTACTCCTTTTCAAGAGTTTAGCAGAACAATGACAAAAAAATAACAACTTGTATGAGGTGTCATGAATTGACATGAAACCTCTGCAGAAAACGAGTCTCTACACCTGACAGCACCAAGGTGCAGTTGGTAGCTGAGCAAGAAGGACTTGCTTGGGCAATCTGCAAACAGGAACAAGGCAGGAACTGTTTAGGGAATCTACTTGGGGGATTTATTTATGTGTTGGGTTGTTTAAATGAATGCAGAACAGCATAAATTCAAACAAGTAGACCTACCTGCAAACAGAAAAACAACCCCCTCTCTGTGCTGGTTTTGGATTCTTGGAAAGCAGGATGGAAAAAAATAAAAAGGGGGGAGGAAATCAATTATTTACAGGCTTATCAGTGACAAATCAGGAATCACACGAGAAATCCTCAGTTCCCATAGAACATCTCTTACAGCCACATCCAGACAGGCAGGGCACTCCAAGGTGTCTGAGCACAAGCAGCCAATGCTGTCAGAGTGCTCCATGGACAGGCCTCTGTCAGCATCTGGAACCCATTAGAGCACACAAGCAAAGGGTTTTTCACAGAGCCATCACACTCACCATATGCTGAGGAGAAATGGAAAGTTGGCAAGGAGAAACATAACCAAGGAAAAGGGGCAGATGATTTGTTACTAATGTACAGACTGCAACCAACCAACACATCTGACCTTTATTTTTCTTTTTCAGTCAGAGAGAAACTAAGCTATTTTTAAGTCTGGCTTATGGTGCACTTGGGTATGAAAGCTAAAGGAGACTTTAAATAAACTATGGTATGGACTAAGCTAGATTAGCTCTTCAGCCACTCTCCTCAAAGAACTCTTTCCTCCCTCTCCCAGAAAACCATCCTCAACCTGAGCTAGTGCTGAACAACACCTCTGGACAACAGGCTGCACAGCTCAAAGCAACTGTGAAATGCTGCTGAAAGAAGGATACCAACATTCCCTCTGGCTGATGTCTTCCTAACTTCCCTCTCCTGCCCTTCTGGGTTGCCACCTAATGCAGAAATCACTTTATTAAGTAGTGATCCAGCAAAAAGACTGAATGCAGTCCAACTCACTACACAGTCACTGGTGCTGTCACACAAAAACACATCATGGCAAAAAGAAAAGACATACTGGGATGTTTCCTGGGATGGCTCAAAGTCCTCATGAAACCACTGGGCTGCCCTGGCACAGAGGGCTGGGCCCCCTGGCACCTCCTCTGCCCACAGAGCACACCTGCTGTGTTTGCACAGTCACCATGGCAGGCAGTGGCTCTGTCCTTACTGGAGAGGTCAGGATGCCAGCGCACCCAAGAATCCGTGAGTAAACAGCTGGCCAAGACCAAACCATTCCCAGAAAAGACAGCTGTCAACAGCAAACTGTCACTGCAAAGGTTATCCACAGGCTGCTGGGCTGTCTGTTCCAGGAGCAGCTCAGAAATGGAGAGGAGGCTGCAGGACAGGTGACTTCTGCCAGAATCCAGAACCTGTGCACCATTGGGGGTGGCCTCTGGAATGCCCTCCCCGGTTACATTCCATCACAACCCAGCACGTGGCTCAGGGAGGTAAAACTACTCAAGAAACCTAACTGGTGGTCAGGTGCACACACTGTCACCCACAGACAGCTCACCTTGCCCCAGCATAAAGAGGACAACAAGGATGATTTGTCCTTCTGAGTCACAGCAGCCTCTAAGTTGTGGGTTGGCTGCCCTACCCTGATGAGTCTCTCCCTGTTCCTGTTTACCAAGCAGAGATCATCTAATGGGGAAACAGAGGCTGTGAGATGACAAATCACCACCAAATAGAACCACGTATTGGAGGCAGAGGACAAGAGTTCAGTGCTTCAAATACAGCTAATACAGCTAAGGTTGAACTGTTATGAACAGCACCATGATAAAAGCCTGAGTTATTTGTGGCAGTTCAGGAACAGAGGAGTCACAGGCATTTCTGCCAATCTGCTCATCTGAGGAATGCTGGAAGCAAGCCATCCACAGATTCATGGAGAGGTTTGGACAGGAAGGGACCCTGGGACATTCTTCATCCTTCTGCCCAAAGCATAAGCAACTCTGAAACTTCTATAAGGCAGCAGACTGAGGGCTCCACCAGGCAAATGGGAGGAGGGAGACGCCAGTGCCTCTCCAGGCATCCTGTTCTGGTGCACAACCATTTTCACAAAGGAAAATTCTTTCTTCTGTCCAGCTGGCATTTCCCTTTACCACAACTTGTGACCCATTGCCTCTTGTCCTTTTGTTCCAGTTGACAACACTCAGGAGACAAGCACACAATGGCTCAGGAATTAACTACCAGCAAGTCTTAAAACAAAACCATTCAACAACACTTTGAATGGAACTGAGGGTTGCTGCAATCCTACCCTTCTGTCTCCCAGCTCAGCCCATCCCTTTATTGACTCGCCTTCAATTAATGTCAGGGAAGGGAACCCTAAAGAGTAATCATCAATATAAAGAGGGGGAAAAAAAAAAAGGGCAATTTCTGACAGTGACGTCAACAGATTAAATCATCAGTAATTATTTTCTGGCCAGCCTTCCACTAGTTATCTCCCTGAACCAGCTCACCATAGGATGGGGTAGCAGTCTGTCAGCATGAGGGAAGCAGTAGAAACATATGGTAAATGCAAGGGCAGAATCCCACAGTCCTGACATGTATCATCCTAAAGTGCTGCAGAACCACTCCCTGTGTGCTCAGCACAGACAAGGAGGTGAGAAGAGGGTTGGGACTAGAGACTGCAAATTAAGTTCTCCTCTGCTCTTCGAGGATAAGAACCATCTCCCCCCTCAAGAAGTACCAACAGGTCAATCTACTGACATGTCTGATTTGTTCCACGTTACCTAGAAACCTTGTCAAGACAATTTTTCAGTGGTATCCTGGCAGCCTCCCCTCTCCCAGAAAAAAACAAAACCACACAAAGAACAAATCCAGTAAATAAACAGGACCTCTTATCAATAAATACTAAACCCACCAGGATAAGAAATGGCCACCATTCAACTAAACATAAATTTGAATTATGCTTCTTTATCTCCAAGGACTGTGATTTTATCTCATGAGCAGTGGAAGATCCAAAGCTAAGAAAAGCTGATCAATCTTAAAAGTTTCTTACATATACCAAATGGACTTTTTAGATGCTGTACTTGCTTTGAAATATCCACCAGTACATTATTTTACTGATGCTGGGGCAGGAAAGTCCAGCAATGGCAATGGCAGAGTTTTCATAAATTATTTTGTTTGCATCTTTAACAAAAGCACCTTTCTGGGACAGGTGCATTAAGGTGCAGGGAAGAAAAGACAGTGCAAAAGAGGAAGTTTTTCTACCAGCTGTGACAGTCCAAAGCAACTCGTGTCTGCTGCTGCAGTCCCTCCCTCCCTCCTCCCCTGTGCTGGCTCTGGGGTTCACAAAGTGAGCACAGGAGTTCTCAGCCTTGAAAATGGCAGGGAGGAAAGGATGCATGTTTTGACTGCTAGGATATAACATGGTGTGAGAAAAGAAAGGAGTACCAGAGCATACTGGCTTTAAATCCCCTTAATCCAATGAAAAACAGGGGAGATGTTAAAAAGGTGGTCCTGACACCCGAGTCGTCTCCACAGCTCAGGTTTCTCTACCACAGTGATATCACCAATCCAAAATGGCACTGCCTGATGCCAATTCAAGAGCCCTCTTATCAGAGCGTGTCACACACAGGCAACATCTCTTGGCAGGCTGCAATAAGGCATCCTGTGAACTTTGAGATTCTTACTTCTCCATTAAGAGCCACTGCGAGCTTTTATCCCATATCTTACTTGAAACCTTAGCTTCTGTTGTTTATTTGTTATTTATTTGTCAGCATCTAACCAGAGTGCAGAGCCCTAAACTAACAACTGTGAGCACAGAAAGACAACAGCTTTGAGTAAAATCAGACTCCTTAGCACCTCCTGAAGCTCATTTCACCAAAGCCTTTCTTGAGTAAGTCTTGTTTAGAAACCAAATCACTAACATTTTAAACCTAAATGTGAAATGCCATCACAAACTCCATAAAGAGATACACAAGGAGTAACTTCACATCTTTACCACACTACCTCAGAAGCCTACTACTACTACAGAAGTCAAATAACCAATTCTAGGGCAGAGGCTTTACACCTTAAATACCCATTCTGGAAATGAGCTCAGAAGGATTCCTCTTCCTCTTCCCTTGTTAAAGGGCTTCCAGTGCTGTTCCTAGGGACAGGCTTTGCCACTACACTGCTGAAAACTTCATTCCCTCAATTCCTTCTTCAGATGTCTGGACTTTCAATCCTTTAAACTGAAGTCACCATGGTGGAACAACTGGGAAGCCTCCTCAGAAGAGATCTCTGCCCCAGTTCACTAGTACAACACACTGAGCCTCCAGCAGGAACAATTCAAACTATTAAAGGTGAGATACACAAAAGCACCTTCTCAAGTGACAGCCAGGCAGCAGCTACAGTGGAAATTCACAACCACAAATCCCCAGCAGCACCCTGTGCGTGATAAAAGTTGGATCCGTCTCTCTACCAGCAAAAGAAAAACAAGGCCCAGGAATGGCTGAGACATCAGAGGGGCTCTCAAAGCCTCACCACTGGCCTGACTTTGGATCAGAGCTGTCAGCAGCTCCTGTTCAGGTTGCTGTGTTAACACACACGGTTCTGTCTCTTTGGAATTATTCCTGAAAAGTCACTGTAATTACAGAATACAATAAAAACAACAGATCATTAATAGAGAAAACTCTGATCTTGGGAGACAAGCAGAAAATTCCATTATCTCCCTTTAAGATTGATCTACACTGCAGTAAGGATTAAGTGCTGTTCAGTGACCTTTTGTAATGTGATTTCTTTGGAAAATTGTCTTGAAGCTCACTGCAAATTATTTCAGTTTTAACAGTTACATAAACTAATCAAGGGCAGTGTTTCACAACAGACAAGAAGCTAATAGCCAGGTCAGTGAAATGAAGGAATAAGGATGGTCTTTTCCCTGCATTTGTACAGAATTCAACCCAGCATCCACTTCTGCAGATAACCTAGTAATTATCAAGGGCCTAAATGCAGCACAACCTGAGATCCTTCGCAAGTCTCTTTACAAGTAGGCCACTTCTCAGTTCAACAATGACAGAGAAAAAAGTCAAGTGTAACAAGTTGTCACTTTCTTTTGGTTTTCAGCAGGAACATTTGCTGCCCTTCCCCACAACCCTTAAACTGGTCAGAATTCCAATGTCATACCTGAAGGACTGGATTAATTAATTACACCCAATGCGTCCTCCTGTGTGGCTTTCCTTTCTGGATAATATTCCTGCCATATTCATCCTTTAGCAATGAACAATGCCAGGGACATCCACACACAGCAGGCTGACACCTTCATAATGAGTAAAAATTACATCCACACTAGCAAGAGAACCTCAGACCTTGTCAGAAATGCCCCTTTATTGCTTTCACCAGTGCTCCAGTACTCCTATGACCACTCTTCGCCATGCCAACACCACTGCAGCAGTCCAAAATTCAGCTCAAGGTTCCTCCCTTCTGCTTCACTTCACTTCTGAGGCACCACAATTCCAGAAATCAGAGTGACCAGACCTTGCCAGCAGGAAGAAAATCTATTTGAATTCAAATTGCACTGGAGACCCACAGTTTACTGAATTTTTTAGAAGTGCCCGTCTCAAAGAGCTCAGGACACATCTGAGCCAGTGCCTCTGCTTCCAGGGCATTCCACCTCATTTACATCTATTCATCAGGAGGACAAAACCTGCCCATGATGTACCTGCCTGCTGCACCCAGCAGCCACAGGACCTCAAACCCTTCCGGAAAGGAGGCCAGAGTCCAGCAGAGCTGCCAGACACACATCCCCAGCCACTGAGCTGGAATGAGGCACTTACCCATCTCTACCTTTACTGACGATCTTCACTTCAAAGTAATAAATGCCACAGGCTGCAGGGATGGGGTGAGTGGCCCTGACCGAGGCAGCATCTTTGTGATTTTTACCGTGACCTAAGAAAGAACAGAAATGTAAGTACTGAGGGGATCTGGCATCTCACACATCCTGATCTAAAACCTCACTATCTGAAGCCAGCAGGGATCTGTTTCTACACGGAGCCAGCCATTTAAAGCACTCTTTCCAGAGAACCAGCATATACAACCCTGTACTGCCACCAGGAACAATCCCTACAGCACAAGCATTTTAGTTTTCCCTTTGTTTTCACTATGAAGTTTCTGAGAAAGATTCTCAGTACCACCTCTCCCCCTCCCCACAGACATAATTTGAAGACCAATGTACACAAACAGGAGACAGAAATGATTACACAAGAGGGGAATGACATCAGTGTTTACTAGCCAGGCAGGAAAAGGAATAATCAGTTCTCCGCTGGGTGGGTAGGGAGAACAGCTCCAATAGCGAGCAAGGAAAACATCATACTACAAGTCTGTGCACAGCTATTTGGTGTAAACCCGAGGAGCCAGAGCCCCAGTTACGCAGCGTGTCGAGGCCATCCGACCCCTCGGTCGGGTTTTAAGCACGATGACAGAGTAAACAGACGGTCAGGCTGCACCGGGCCCGGGCGAGCGACACTGCACAGCGTTATATAAGGCAACACACTCAGCCGGGAAGTGCCCCCGGCTCCCCAGCGCCTCCGCTCCCGAGCCCAGGCAGCCCGGCCCGAGCAGCCCAGCCGGGGCCCCGGGCCAAGCAGGCGCCCCGCGACCGGAG